>CM022176.2:17390467-17960416 GCA_011420285.2 Erysimum cheiranthoides | reverse complement strand
ATTCCATCTAATCGCGACAAAAAATGACAAGGATCTTCAAACAAGAAATAAAAATGGTAAAACAGTAAGAGAAAATCACGGGGACTTCTTTTTTAACAACTGCTTATTTCTTGTGTATAAAAACTTATTTTCATAATTTAGTTGGAGCTACTGCTATATTAGTATTTAAGTGGTAGAAGACGACGAGTTTCGTTTTCTTCTTTTCGAACTAGGACCCCTTTATTCATTTTTTCTTTTATTAAAAGAAATGGATCATCTTATTTCAAAATTTCAAAAAATATTTCCCCAAATTTCTCATTTATTAAACTCTTTATCATCATCATCATCAGAGGTCCCCATCGTGCTTTAAATTACCATTATACCCTCTTGGATAATCACGAATTGGTCGATCGAGATTCCGATAAAACCCTCGAACAGTACAGTGTCGCGAGAACACCCATGAGGCCGACAGTGGTTTTCGAAGTTGAGATCTTGACAAATGGACGGTCCAGTTTAAGAAATCTTGACCTTACGTTTTCATTAGGTCCAACTTGTGTTTTCTAATTATTAGATTTAGTGGTCACACTCTCCTCTCTTCCCCGCGCATTCACTCTTTTTACCGTTTTACCATATCACTATTGTTCCTATTATGAATGAATCTTTTATCCGCTACTTTATCAATCAATTATTAGTTAGCTCATAAGTTTTGAATCTTTTTATCCGCAAGCTTTTTTTTCCTTTCTTTTCTCTTATATATTTATGACATTATTGTTGATTTTGTAACCCATTCACACATCTAATCTAACATTTAAAGCAGGTTAATGGCATTTAATTTTAACAACATGAAATTACCAAATCAAATTTTATTCAATGAGCGTTATTCCTTCTACTATTGGTGTTATTATCACTAAATATTTACTTTCAATTTCCATTATATTTTTAACGTCTACAACTACAACTAGTTTTAATATGTTGCCATTTTATTTTTATTTTTTTTCTAATTTTATCTCCATTACTTTAGTTTATTATCCCTAATATTGAAAATATTATTATCCAAAGTTGTTATTACTCCTTCCAGTTTATATTAGTTTGACAAAATATATAGTTTTGTATTTCCAATAGAGATTTTAGAGGGATGTGATGGCTTACTTTAGCTTTGATATTTACACATTGCATAAAAACACCTTAAATATTTCAGTTAATAGAAAACGTTTACCTTTGTGTATCAGTGTATGTACACATGCTGTATATCTGGCCCCAAATTTACTCATTTACATTTTTTCATGATCTATAATCCAATCATCTACAGTCTCCTAAACTAAATTCCTTACTCTATGGTATAGTGTGGTTTTTACTTACGGATAATGAACAAAGCCACAACTCGCAAGTTTGATATATGGCTCATGAAAAAAAATAGAAAAATTAAAATGTTAAAATTAAGCTTAAAACAACCACGGCTGACAAGTTTATGAACAGTTTAGAAGAGATAAACATTTATCACTAGAAAACAAAAGGCAATAGCAATCCAATAAGGTAAAGGAGTATGTTAAGAGCTTGGCATGAGCTTTACAACGTTCTCTGCATGGTCTAGAAAGGCATAAGCTTTATGAGGCTTAAATGCTTTCATTCCTTGGATTCCAACTCTAGTGATAGTGTTCCTCTCGGGATTGTAGTAGAGAAGGTAACTAGAAAGAGTCGGATATATTGTATGCCGACAAATAGTAACTTGGTAACTCGACATCTCCTAACCCATAGTTAAATTCCTGTATGTATAAAGCCAAGAATAAGATCAATGTTCGACTGGAGTTTAGCTATTTTACCATTATATAAGAACATTTACGTCATTATTTTATTTTTGAATAAAAGCCATTTACGTCATTTTTGATGTCTTCTTTTTGACTGTGTATTCAATAAAAAGTAAAAACTAGTATATGGAGTATTATTTTCTATGAAACATAACAAATACCGCATAAACGGAGAAAAGGTAATTAGATACAGTACATTTAAAATGGAACCTGCCGAATGTACAATCGGAATCCAAGAACGTTTGCCTCAAATAGATAAAACGGGATGTATTTTATATCATTAATATTGGTGAAGAGATCAACCAATGGTAAGAGAGGAAAATAAATATCACGAGACGTCGAGACCCACCAAGCAAACACGTTCATGTAAATCCCGTGACGCGTGAGCCCCTCTTGACAAAATTTAACGACTACTGATGAAGGCAGACGAACACCTTGCATATATAAATCAACTACAATTTAATGAGTTATATACTTACTTTACAGTTTTGAGAATTATATATGTATGTATGTATGTTATATATTGTATCTAAATTTAACAATTTGTAATATTTCCCGTTACCAAGGAACTTGAAAGTCGAAGCCGGCAAAAAATTTCCAAGACAGAAAGAAACTGACAACTCTTACAAGAAGTAAAATGCCAAGGACACAAATCTTCCAATACCTTTTGTTTCATCTTCTCTAATATTGCCAAGGTTAAAGTTAAAACATTACAAAAATATATATTTGAAAATTATGGGAAAATTAAAAATATAAATTATATTTCTACAGCCTGCGGGACTCCTGTGGTTTTTCTTTTTTTTTTTCTTCTCTTTTTACCCCTAAAAAAATTATGGAAGTTGCAACAATCTGTACAATAGAGAGACTTGTCCCATATATTTTCATGTCACAACAAATGAGCCATGACTTTCCACAAGATTTCATACCAGAAAATATATGGCTGAGAAATATATGGCTGAGATAGCCAATGGAAAATGCCTCTTCTTCTTCCTCTTTCAAAGTTCCATATTCATCTTCAGAGCTGTAATGCCAGATCCGGATGCTGTGATGAGGACGAACCAGTCTGCGGATTAGAGCCAGGAGAGTTTGGTGAGACAAGCCTCGCGTTAAGGTCTGGCGGAAACCGGTGGAATTCCTGTTTGTTGTAAGGAAATAACAACCCTTGTTGTTGCGAGCCCGGCGTGGCCTCGTTGTTTATGTTTGGTTGTTGCTGTCTCGCAATCCCGAGCATCTGATTTGCATTAGGGCTAAATCCACTGAACCCGCGGATGAGGCCGTTGCTGCTCTCAGTTTTGATCAGTGGTCCTGACTGGCGAGAGGAGGATGATGATGGGTGATCGGTTTCTGGATTCAAGACACGAGCGGGTGGTGGTGCGGTCTCTTCGACGCCTTGTGAAGAAGAATGTCTGTTTCCTATGAATGCGCTCGAGACTGAAGCGGTTGGAGACAAGATTCTGTTCGAATGATCATCAGACACTACGTCATTAGAACACTTTTGTTTTCCGGACGACATTAATATGTTTTGTTTTTGAGTATCATCCTCTTCAGGTCCTGCTGGGTTCTCTCCAACCCATCCTACACCAAACTTGATTCCAGAGGGCAATACAGTCTCGATTCTCCTCGATGCAATTTTCCACGCAACAGGACCGAGATTTGCAGCGTATCGTGCTAGACTCCTCGCGTAACCGTACTCCATGTTCAGCCCAACCTGATGAATAAGGAAAACAATGATCAGACTCTTGTTTCTCTATACAAATGGATAAAGAGTTGGCAATTACGTACTGGAATTAACTGTTTTAACTCGTCTTCAAGCGTTGTCAAAACCGACGGTTCCTGGGTAGAAGTCGAGAGGTGGTTGTAGGTATCACGTCTGTTATCATCAACATTGAAATGTTTCATCCCATACTTGTTTACCGCCTTCACAACCGAAGCTACAGAGAAACCAATAAGATGGTTTATACTGGGAAAAAAAAAGGGTCCGAAAGAAGGTAGAGCAAAGGCAGAGATTAATTACGTGGAAATTCGTTCTCCCAGTCTATTGACCAACCACTTTGGGTTTCACTGTTATGATTGATTCTAACTGATGATTCTGCTTGACGGAATTTGTATGGAGGAGTCTTTCTTAGATTGTAAGCACCAGAAAATTTATTAGAGCTATCTCCTCCAGGAATGAGCGCATCAGCTGATATTTCAGAAGCAGTACGGTCAATGGAAAATGGTTCAGGCTGTTTCTTTGGCGGACGGCCTCTTTTGGCAACTTTCGGCTGCTGCTGCTGTTGTTGTTGGTTTTGTGGTTCTTCATCATCACTGTCTCGCCTTAAATTCTCAAAGTCCTTTTTCGCCAATTCTTGTATAGCCCGTGCCTACAAGCCAAAATTACACACTATTTTCAGAATCCTGGAACGAAATATCAAAAGAAGAATAGTCAAAAAATAATTTAAGGGCATACCTGTCGATAATATACCGTGTCTGCTGAATTGTATTCCATTGCATTTGTACATATTAAAAAAATATCTCTCTGCAATAAGAACAGGGCGAGAAGCGATATTTATCAGAGAGGGAAAAAAGCTGTTCCAACACCAATCTCCTCACAAATTCACATATATTCAAACTGGGAGACAATTTTAAGTCTAAACAGATCAACAGTAACTTCGAGTTAAACACAACTTCTGAAACAGCCCTAGTTTTTCACCCTATACTACATGTATCATCATTGGTTGGTTAGCAGTCTCATAACTGAAAGAAAACGCACGCAAACAACACCAAAGCAATGATTCTATATAAACCATAACAAGCCGTAAGAAAGTTTCGAAATGAAGATGCCAAGTAACAAAACTTTCTGTAGCTATCAAATATGGAACCAAATCGAAAAGCATCAAAACTATTAAGGATAGAGCATCAAGGAAGAGTTCAATGGACTCAAAGTACAAGACTTACTTCAAATTGTTCTAAACTGGCATATGCTCCAGAGTCTAATTTCTTCCGCACCGTGCTAAAATCCATTGGATTCGTAATAATTTCATGATAATCAGGAAGCTGCAAACACATACCAAAAGTAGATAAGACAAACTGAAATCTTGTAACATTGACGAGCCTAACATCAACAAAAGGGACAATCACCTCCTCAGGATCAACTGGGTCTGAGTAAACGCCATAAGTATCCTTCCTTCAAGTGTTTGTAAAACAACAACGATCAGGAAAACCAAAATACCCAGTGTGGAATCACTTGAACCAAAATACAAAAAATGAGAGAGCAAGGAAATGAGCATACTTTTGAAGTCTATCGAGGATGAACACCAACAACTTTTTGTCTGGCAAAGGTGTAGTGGGGCCGGACTCCACGGGAGACCCTGTCCACATGTAAATGAACAACCAAAATTTTTAATTTAATCCGCGGAAAATTCCTCGCTTTAATCCTCGTACGAATTTTCAGTTTATTGCCTTTTCAAGAATTAAATAAAGGGAATTAAAAAAAGGTTGTTTTATATATATATATACCTTGAAGAATGTCTGTCGCTTTCGAAACCTTTTCTCCCTGCAGAATAACCAACAGATTATCATCATCATCAACTCCAAGTATCCATAAAAAGGTAAGCTTTGGTAAATCAAAGATAACAAGTACATGTGTGTGTGTTCATGTTCATGTTTAAGCAAGAACCGAATGAGAAAACACATAAGAAACTGATAGTAAGGAAAAGACAAACTGGAACTTGTTTCAGACATGATGGTTTCAGTGCAGAGGGAATCTTTAATTCAGGTAATCTACGATTTAATTACCAGAAATCAATATAATATTCATACATAAATATTGCAAATTAAAGCAGAGAATAAAAACTGATAAACACACTCAAGAATTTTCTTAGCCGAAGACAAAAAAGGGAAAATTAAATTTACAGAAAAGCTGAATTATGAATTCCCCCACCAATTAAAAAACAAGAGGAAAAAAAAATGACTCAGTCAAACTCATCCCACTCACTCAAATCTAATATTCAAGCAAAGAAGACGAACACAACAAACGCGCGAAATCCCCAACTAATATTTAAACCTAATTTCTCAGAATGACTTGAATTTTTTTTTTCCTATCTCAGAGCTGATTAACATTTAATTCGAATTTAGGAAAACGAATTCGATCCACAAGGAATTCAATTTCTACCGTATAATCAGATCCGGCGGCGGCGGCGATCTTCCGTCTATTGACGGAAGCCTCGGGAGTCTCGTCGAGGTTCAGATCGGAACCTCCGGATTGGGAATTAGGAGAATGTCGATGAGAGTGAGAGTTCAATCCGTGTAAAAGCCTATGTTTCTTCTCTCGGCGCTCGTCATCGTCGTTGTCTTCTGCGTCTTCATCGTGCTTGATCCAGGGGGAATCGGAAGAAACGCCGTTTGAATTAGGGTTCCGGCGTTTGGATCGGGTGGCGGAGTTGGGAGCGTGATTGAGAGGATTAGGGTTTTTGGAACCGGATCTATGGTGGTGGTGGTCATCGTCATCTTGATGATTTTTGTGTTGCTGTTGTAATTGTTGCTGTTTGATAGCTCGTTTCTGAAGGTCTAGAAGAGATGGCCTTCCTTTCTTCTTCTTCTTCGTCATTGTATCTGCTACCTCACCCATTTTCTCTCTCTTCCTCTCTCTCTCTTGTTTCTCTCTCTATCCCTCTCTCTCTCCTCTTCCCTTTTCTCTTTCTCCTCCTAAGACAGGCGTTTGGTTTTGTGTTTTCTTTCGTTTTTTAAAAAATTTTAATTAAAATTTTAATTCGCACGTGCCGAGAGTGTGTAACGTAGACCTGGGTTAATAGTAATTTCTATCAACTTACTGGACATGTTGGGCTAAGAATTATTTGGGCCGTAATAGGCCCGAGTCTGAGTCACGTCAGTAGGGTCGTTAATATGGGTCGTTTTGATCGTGGAAGTACAGTACTTTCTCGTACAAAACTTGATTGCATTAATAAAGACTAGAGTATATATTTTGACTAGACTGTGTTAGGACTATATAGTAGTATCATTTTATTTCATTGCATGCCCTGTCCTATAATTTGTGATTTATATAGAAACGATTTTTCCAAAACTATTTTATTTACCAGTAAATGCAATTAGCTGAATCATTTGCATCATTGAAGCTTACTTCATCTGTTAATTTGTGAGCATTATAATTCATTTTGTTTATATCAAGCACCATTATAATTCAATATCTTATTTATGTCAAGACCATTGTAATCTTCACCTTGTCTTATTCTTAATTCTTTTATACATTACAGCTTTTTTCGTGTTAAAAGTCTATCTTATTGTTATTATATGTAGTAGTCGCTATAACATGAAACAATTCGACGTATCAAAATTCGGGTTGCTAGAAAATAGGTAGCTCAATTGTGTAACTTGAGTGACTTGTGCATATATTGATGTTCTTTTTCATCATAGACATTCTTAAAACCATCTTTATCATAACGTTAAAATCGGTTTATACTTTATAAGTCATATATTTCTTAAACTAATGTATATAAAATCAAACAAATTTAGTTTTTTTTTTTTTTTTTAACATTCTACTTTGTTTTTTATCCCACTACGTCACATTCTTTGACTCCATAAACAAGAATTTAAAACAAATGAATTTCATCTCTTATTGTTATTTGTTTTTAGTTTTTACCATTATTCTCTTATGTTGAGCTATAGCCTATGTTTATGATTTCTTCTTTCAAGTTTTTTCAGTATTTTCAGTATTTTCATTTTTTATTATAAATCTACTTTCAGCAGTTTCTAATTTTTTTTTTTAATATCTCCATAAAACTGAAAACTAAAATTTTTAATACTAAGTATAAATCTATTGGAAAAGTAAAAAATTTGGAAGAACTATATTCAAAAAATAAAATTAAAACAAAAGCAAAAGCATAGCAAAACTATAACAAAACGTAGTTAATCGTCATTGCAAAGCAAAGTGTACTTCAGTGTACCACATTAATTAATAACTTGAGTAGGTGAAAGCAAAGTTCTAATACTAAAGCTTTCCTTCACTTTAAAAAGATCCCATGTGCAGTGGCGGACCCAGAATTTTTTTTTACCTGTGTCAAATTATAACTAAAAGACAAAAAAAAATGTTATTCATAAAAATATAAAACATCTTACAAAAATCTTTGAAGAAAATATAGAACATCTCACAAAAACACCATGCCATCTTTCATATGAGAATTGAGAACGAAGATGATGTTGACGTACTGACTTTTCAACTTCTGTAAAAAGAATAGTTAGGTTAATTAAGTTTTATGTCATTAGAATAAGGCTTCTTTGGTTTAGATGATGGACCTTTTCAATTAGGTAAACATTAAATTGTTAGGTGTTATGGATCTTTTATAATTCTTCCATTTAAACAAAAACATTGGGCTATAGTCTTACCCAAAAAAAAAAATACAATAGGCTATAAACTAAAGGGGTGTCAAAACCAAAAAATATAATGGTTCAATATGAATAAATTTATATACTATAAAGGAAAATTTAAAATTTTTGGTGTGTCAGTTGACCCACCTTCTCTCCACGTAGGTCCGCCTGTGCCCATGTGTTGAAAATGTAAGATGGTAGAGGTAACGTTCATAAAACACTCTCTATGTATAAACTACTACTAAAGCACTGACGCGGAAGAATAGTCTAACCTAATCAACAAACTCTCAGCGTTCATCATACAACGCTAGGTTAACAAAACATTTGGAATTTGAATGAAATACATAGATAACTCATCTAGAAACTGGTGCTAAGAGGCTAAGCAATCAAAGAATAAAAATGAAAATGGAAATATAGGTTTAATTTGAACAAAAGGAGACGAATAACAAGTTCCATAATTGTAGATTGCTAGACACAATCCTAATTCAGTGATCAAACCTCAAACTAATCATATGACTGTGTGGTCTCACTGCCCTTGCCAAGTCAGTTCAGTGATCAAGAAGACGGCTTGATGCTTGCATTTCCCAAATCATCGCACTCACTTGCTCCTCTCTCACTACCTTGATTCCTTGAACCAATCAAATAGACTCGAATGTCGGATCGTTTCCACAACTTTCACATTAACATATAGATAGTGTCATCTACAACACTGGCGGGGAAGGTGAATATATGTTTCTCTTAGGCATTTCATCAAACATATCTGATGCATTATTTCTGAAGATCCTATCTGCATTGTGATTAACTTCATATATAATTATTCCTATAGTATAAGAGTTGTTCTTGTAGGACCGCGAAAAACTGAGATAGAAACACAGATGAATCTTTTATGAAAACTGATTAAGGAAAGAGTTAAACAAAAACAATCCGAACCGAGATATGATCTCTTTCCTTAATCCAAACAATCTCCCGCAGTGAAACGGTGTATGAGAATGATGAATCCCAGGATAAGACGGATAACTAAACCGTATCGTTACACTCGATTACGGAGTCCAACGAACGTTGGTAACTACGATACACTCTTGAGACTTACTTTGATCGGAGAAGAAAAGTGGGAGAGAGAGGTTTGATTTTTTCTATTGAAAAAAGCGTGAAGAATGAGAGAGACGAAGACTCGAATATATGGCTTGAAGTGACGATATGCGCGTCCGCAAATCGTGGCACGTGAGCGGGTATCGAGGGAGGTTGGAGCGAGTGGATAAGGCGACGGAAGACTCGGTCATGGGCGAGTTTTTCTCTTCCGTTTGGCGTTCGAATTATAAGATTCGAATATTCCATTTTTAATTATGCAAAATATTTATGCCAAAAAATGTGACATAAAGTCCATAGAAACTTGGCCCAAAAAGAACAATCTTTGTGGGCCTAAAGGCCCACATTCACCAAGACCCAAGACCCGAGTCCGAGTCCGAGCCCGAGCCCGGCACGGCGGCGGCGGCGGCGCGCGCGCGCGCGTGTGTGTTTTTGCATAATGGCCATCCATCTCCATCTCCATGGTCTCCTCTTCCAATTGCTAGTGAACCTTGTAGTAAGTGTAGCACTATATATACAAGAGGAAGATTTTCCAAACTTCCAATGTGGGACAAATGCACATTTGTCTTTTTAAACTCTTTAAGCAACCCACTTTGGACTTCAATTTCTCATTCAATTTAACTTCAATTTTGACATGTAATTACACTATCTTATAGTGCTCATTACAAGGAATCCAATGACCCCAAGATCCGGTCATTCCGGTAACGGAGTTCACCGGAAAGTCGCCGGAAAGTTGACCAAAAGTCAACCTCTCAAAATTGAGTTCCAACAATCCCCCACATGAATAGAATTGACTCTAAACATCTGAGACTATTACTGAATCTATAACCTAAACTTACGACAGACTCGACTTTTCAAGAGTATATGCGAAAAATTAGTTGTGTCTGAGATGGTAGCGTGTTTAAGCCTTGAACCACTCATTGTTAATATCTGTCGGATTTACTTAGCCAGGAGGTGAACATGATGTCTTGAACCACCCGGATGTTTATGTAAACCTAGACAACAGGTACAACCCAACTTCTTTTTCTCGTAGAACCAAGTTCTCTATTGTGTTCATTTTGGCCCTGAACTTTGCCTGGGTTATCATGAGTGAACTTAGGGAACATAGCCTGTCCTTCATTCCCCTAGAAACGGCCTAATTTCACACTCACTAGGTGATACGCCATTAGCATTTGTTTTTAGAAGTCTCCTGTAAAACTCCACGAATATCTCAAAGCTATGGACTTTAATCATTAAAAGCGATGTTTATCCTTTACACATACAGGAAGCACTGTATTTTTCATCTAAGGAATTGGGCCTGTAACAAAAGTTTTACAGTGCTCCATACAGATTCTATTTGATTTAGTTTTCCCTTTGAACCTACATCTTGGGATCTCCAGTCATATAGGTGGGGTTTCCATCAAATGTCCTCTTAATGTGTAGGCTTTAAGCCCATTCCTCTCGATGATTTTACAACTTGATCTCGAGCCAAACCTTTAGTAAATGGATCCGCTAGGTTTTCGGCTGATTTGATATAATCTAGTGTAATCACACCAGTAGAGATCAAGTGTCTAATGGTTTTATGTCGCCTTCTGATATGACGAGACTTTCCATTATAGAGATTACTCTGTGCTCGGGCGATAGCCGCTTGACTATCGCAGTGTACACGTATTGCTGGCACAGGTTTCTCCCACATTGGAATATCTTCCAAAAAATTTCGAAGCCATTCTGCTTCTTCTGCGGCTTTGTCTAAAGCTATAAACTCAGACTCCATGGTTGATCGGGCCAACAGAGTTTGTTTCGCAGATTTCCATGATACCGCTGCACCTCCTAGTGTAAAGACGTATCCACTTGTGGATTTCGAGTTTTTGGAATCAGCTATCCAGTTAGCGTCAGTGTATCCTTCCAAAACTGCAGGTTCTTTACCGTAGTGCAGCCCATAACTTTTGGTGTATCTTAAGTAATTTAATACTCTTGTTATGGCTTTCCAGTGTTTATGACCTGGATTGCTGGTGTAGCGACTTAAAACATTTACTGCATGCGCTAAATCGGGTCTAGTACAATTGGTTAAGTACATTAGACTACCGATCACCCGAGCATACTCTACCTGTGACACCGCTTCACCAGAGTTTTTGGTCAGGTGAAGTTGTGGATCTACATGAGTTTTTGCAATCCCATTTGAGTAGTTTTTGAACCTCTCAAGTATTTTCTCAGCGTAGTGAGTTTGAGACAGTGTAATCCCGTCAGCATTTCTAGTGAGCTTAATCCCTAGAATGACATCTGCAAGACCCATGTCTTTCATGTCGAATGCTCCATTGAGCAAATTCTTGGTTTGCTGGATTATTTCTTTATTACTACCCATGATGAGCATGTCATCCACGTACAAACATAACAAAATATACCCACTAGGAGTACATTTGATATATATGCACTTGTCACATTCGTTAATGCTGAAACCATTTGACATCATTACATTGTCAAATTTTTCATGCCATTGTTTTGGAGCTTGTTTAAGTCCATATAGTGACTTCACAAGTCTACAGACTTTGTGTTCTTGTCCTGGGATTACAAACCCTTCGGGTTGTTTCATATATATTTCCTCTTCTAAATCACCATTTAGAAAGGCGGTTTTGACATCCATTTGATGAATTTCCAAGTCTCTTAATGCTGCTATTCCAACTAGCATTCTGATGGAAGTTATTCTCGTTACTGGAGAATAGGTGTCAAAGAAGTCCAAACCTTCTTTTTGTCGGAATCCTTGCACCACAAGTCTTGCCTTGTACTTATCAATTGAACCATCAGTTAACAATTTTTGTTTGAATATCCATCTACACCCTAGTGCTTTGAACCCTTCAGGTAAATCGGTTATTTCCCATGTATGATTTTGCATAATGGAATCGATCTAACTATTAACGGCTTTCTTCCAAGAAGGTGCGTCTGGTGTAGACATGGCTTCAGAATATGTTCTCGGTTCATTCTCACAGAGAAGAATCATCAAGAACTCTTCACCATATGTTTTTTCCTTACGAGCTCTTTTGCTGCGTCTAGGTTCATCTTCTGCTTCAATCGCTAAGGTTTTTGACCCGCTAGCATTGTTTGCAGAAGTGCTTGCGTTTTCCTCTTCACGAGGGCGTTTCGAAGTTTAATTATCCTTACATGGAAAAATATTTTCGAAAAACGACGCATTTCTTGATTCCATGATTGTATTGACTTGAATATCCGAGATATCTAATTTGTGTACCAGAAATCGGTAAGCACTACTATTGTGTGCATATCCGAGAAAAATACAATCCACGGTTTTCGGTCCGATTGTGACCTTCTTAGGAGGTGGCACTGCGACTTTTGCTAGGCACCCCCACACTTTCAGGTATTTGTACGCTGGTACTTTACCTGTCCAAAGTTCATGTGGCGTATTGCCAGTTATTTTGTGCGGAATTTTGTTGAGGATATGATTTGCGGTTAGCAATGCTTCCCCCCACAGATTATGGGCTAACCCAGATTCCTGCAACATAGCATTCATCATTTCTTTCAGAGTTCGGTTTTTTCGCTCCGCAACTCCGTTAGATTCAGGTGAGTAGGGAGCAGTCGTTTGATGTATAATGCCCTTTTCTTGGCAAAATGCATTAAACGGACCATCATATTCGCCTCCCCTGTCACTCCTTACTATCTTGATGGTTTTTGAGAGTTGGTTTTCAACTTCGAGTTTAAATTCTTTGAATTTCTCCAACACCTCATCTTTACTACGTAGCAAGTATACATAGCAGTATTTTGTGCAATCATCTATGAAAGTTACAAAATACTTTTTACCGCCTCTAGTTTGTATAAATTTTAAATCGCACAAGTCTGTGTGGATTAAACCTAGAGGTTCGGTTGTTCTCTCAACACGTGGAGATGGTGTTTTTGTGAGTTTCGCTTGTACGCATACTTCACATTTTTCTTTGCTTATTTTGCATTTGGGGATTATGTTCAAATTAATTAATCGTTGAATAGATTTATAATTCACATGTCCTAACCGTTCATGCCAAGTATCAAAAGACTCAACCAAATAAGCAAAAGAAGTTTTATTGATAGCATCATTAGAACCAGAGCTAGAAGCTACATTAGCAACATTAGCAACATCATCTTTTTTGAGAATAGTCTGAACACACATTTTGATCAGACCATCCTTAACAAACCCTCTACCAATTTGCACACCATTCTTCTTAAGGATCAGCTGGTCAGATACGAAATTGATAGCAAATCCGGCCTTGCTCATCAGAGTCCCAAAGATCAGATTCTTCCTCATGTCCGGAACATGCTTCACGTTGTTGAGAGTGACAGCCATCCCAGATGTCATCTTCAGGACCACCTTTCCGGTGCCTGCAATGTCGGAGCGAGAAACGTTCCCCATCATCAGACTTTCAGAGCTTTTGCACTTCTGATAAGTGCTAAACATGTCTCTGTCAGCACATATGTGAGTAGTGGCTCCAGTGTCGTACCACCACTCCTTAGGTCTTCCCTCAGGGAGCACCACATTTGCTTCAGTGACCACCGCACAGAGGTCTTCTTCAGTCAAATTGGCTTGATTCTTAGCTTTGTTGAGACATTCAGATGCCTTGTGACCCTTCTTGCCACAATGGTTGCACGATCCAGCAAATCGCTTGGTTTCACCTTGCTTTTTAAAGCTAGTGGAGGATTGAGCTGCCATTTTCTTGGTAGGCCCATTAGGCTTGTTAGGCCCATTAGGCCTGTTAGCCCCATTAGCCTTTTTGTTTTGGTAAACAACCTTGGCTTTCCCCATTCTCTTGTATTCAGCAACGTTTGCGTCATGGTCAATGGCGGACCCAATGGCAGACCCATCTTTGTCGCGCTCAGTTGACTGATTTTGCAGCCTGGAGATCAAGTTAAGCAAAGTGATTGGCTTTTGCTTATGGTCGAGATAGTTCTTGAAATCGCTCCAGCTAGGTGGTAGCTTCTCAATGAAACAGTTCACAATGAAGGTTTCACAAATCTTCATCCCTTCATCTGCTATCTCTTGGGTGATTGCTTCTAGCTCGTGGACCTGGTCCATAATGGGCCGTGTGTCCACCATGGTGTAGTTGATGAACCGTTTGGCTGCATGCTTACCAGAGCCTACATTGTACACTTTGTACTTCGTTTCCAAATCAGCCCAGAGAGCCTTGGAAGTAGGCACCTTGCTATACACCTTGAACAGCTTTTCTCCCAGACAGCTTTTGATGTGGCCTTTGCACAAGAAATCAGCATGCTTTGAGGCGTCAACAACAGCCAATGCATGCGGATCAGTATTACCCTCAGGTAACACTGGACAGTCCTCAACGAGATACTTGTCCATCTTCATGTTGCTGAGGAGAAAAAACATCTTCTCCTGCCACGACTTGAAATTTTCACCATCGAATTTTTCAGGCATAATCATCGCCGTGGTGATTTTCGGGATTTCAGGGGCAATAAGTGGCAGACCATTTCCTCCTTGGATTGTCGGCGCACTTGAGTTCTCAGAACCTCCGTTGGTACCATCGTTAGACATCTGGTCACAGAAAACAGAAGTGTCAATACTTGAGATTATAAAATAGTGATTAAAATTTAATTCACTAAATTGACTCGTTCTGTAGAATCGCTTATGAAAACGTTCTCAGAATTGTCTACAGAAATCGCTTTGAAAGAGTTTGTAAATTCGTTTTGAAGATCGCTTAAGATCAACTACGAAAGCGTTTCGTGAAACTGCTAATAAGCGTTCACTGAAACCGTTTATGAACGTGTAAGATAACGTTTTGCGAACTGCCAAAGGCCTTCACTAAAATCGTTTCCCACTTGTAAGCAAATACGGTTCAGTATAAACGATCCGCGTAATAGCTATGAAGCATTAGCAGAAGCCGTTTATAAGTTTTTGAAAAATTTCTAAGAAATCCGTATGAAATCAGTTTTGAAAAACTTTTGCGTTTCTAAATTCGTAATAAAGCGAGTAGCGAAAACGAATTTTGTTTGGATTAAGACTGTAGGACCGCGAAAAACTGAGATAGAAACACAGATGAATCTTTTATGAAAACCGATTAAGGAAAGAGTTAAACAAAAACAATCCGAACCGAGATATGATCTCTTTCCTTAATCCAAACAATCTCCCGCAGTGAAACGGTGTATGAGAATGATGAATCCCAGGATAAGACGGATAACTAAACCGTATCGTTACACTCGATTACGGAGTCCAACGAACGTTGGTAACTACGATACACTCTTGAGACTTTGATCGGAGAAGAAAAGTGGGAGAGAGAGGTTTGATTTTTTCTATTGAAAAAAGCGTGAAGAATGAGAGAGACGAAGACTCGAATATATGGCTTGAAGTGACGATATGCGCGTCCGCAAATCGTGGCACGTGAGCGGGTATCGAGGGAGGTTGGAGCGAGTGGATAAGGCGACGGAAGACTCGGTCATGGGCGAGTTTTTCTCTTCCGTTTGGCGTTCGAATTATAAGATTCGAATATTCCATTTTTAATTATACAAAATATTTATGCCAAAAAATGTGACATAAAGTCCATAGAAACTTGGCCCAAAAAGAACAATCTTTGTGGGCCTAAAGGCCCACATTCACCAAGACCCAAGACCCGAGCCCGGCACGGCACGGCGGCGGCGCGCGCGCGCGTGTGTGTTTTTGCATAATGGCCATCCATCTCCATCTCCATGGTCTCCTCTTCCAATTGCTAGTGAACCTTGTAGTAAGTGTAACACTATATATACAAGAGGAAGATTTTCCAAACTTCTAATGTGGGACAAATGCACATTTGTCTTTTTAAACTCTTTAAGCAACCCACTTTGGATTTCAATTTCTCATTCAATTTAACTTTAATTTTGACATGTAATTACACTATCTTATAGTGCTCATTACAAGGAATCCAATGACCCCAAGATCCGGTCATTCCGGTAACGGAGTTCACCGGAAAGTCGCCGGAAAGTTGACCAAAAGTCAACCTCTCAAAATTGAGTTCCAACAGTTCTATACTCAGGTTAAAACTACAAATCAATATCTTCTAAAATCAGAGCACTTAATCACAGCAACGTCTCACATGATCAATCTCAGGAATCAAAATCTCAATCAGGGGCAGAGTATGAGAGAGAGCATCAGCAAACCAGTAGTTATCAACAAGCGAACTTACCTGTGAAGTTCAGAGATCAAGTGTATCCCATCATCTGCTCTCTCTCTCTCTCTTTCTCTGCACCATTACTTCTAATCCTAACTCTTTAAAAAGCTGTAATCAATTCATGCAATAAACACTACACTGCACATCAATAAAACCTTAATCTAATTGAATAATTGATATAAACGAACATCTAAGACTAGCAAATAATGTGAGAACAAGATTCATCGACGATTGAAAGGTTAAATGTTATCCTTTATTATGGCGGCGATGCAGGAGCTCATTATATATATAGCAATTTCTCCCAAACCGAACATTTTAAATCAGTAGCCCTAGAAAATTAACAAATCCAAATCGAACCGGTTGACCGACGCAGCAAACCGGACCGGATCCTAGAGGAGATAGATATTAATGCGAATAAATATATTCGTAATTACTGCTATAGATTTAAAATTAATTATTTAGGACGAAAAAAAGGGCAATGAGTCATATCACTTGCCGCTGAATACTCACGCTGAGAAGAAGCACAAGAGAAAACACATAAGCGAAGGCCAAGGATCAAAACTTGAGAAGGTGAGATCCAATAACGCGAAACCACACGGATCGATGACGTGGCAAAATATATTTGAAATCCCGCCTAAACCCCTCAGTTTTTACATTTCGTGCGAAATTTCAATTTTTCAATATCCTTTATTGATTGACCAAAGATATTTTTACAAGGCTTTCCCCACTAGCCCTTTCTCTTCTCCTTGGCCTCTTACTTGAATCTCCCACAAAGCGTACAAATCACAAACACGTTCAATTCCTTCTTCTCTCTCTCCTTCAAACCCTACGCTCTTCGTCGTCAAGGTAATTTCATTCGATTCTCTTCGTTGTTTAGTTTGATTTTCTTGTTTGTTTATCGAATTCATCTCGATTTTCTGTGTTCGATCTGTTTAGGTGTATTCATATTGGTTTTTATGTGTTCGAAATTTGAATTTCATGTTTGTACGTTTGGGATTTATGTTGTACTTTCTTAGTTTCTATAGCATATCAAATTCATATTGATTATGTGTATCGATCTCTTTTGGTGATTATTTTGAATTATCGGCTTTATGTATATAATCGTATGTTCTCTAGCTTGCGATAATCGAAGTATACTTGTCTAGTTTCTTCGCTGATCTTGTGATGATACGTTCGCAGATTCAATTATGAAAGGAGTTAAATCAAAGACTGAAACCAGGAGCTCCAAGTAAGTTTCAGCCGGATCTATTTGTGAATTATCTTTGGATCTCCGGAATTTAGTTTCGTGTCCATGTCGTTGTTTGTTTTTCTGAAGTTTTTTTTTGCTTAATTTTGGCGGTGATAGGCTCTCTGTGACCAAGAAACCTGCTAAAGGAGCAGGGCGTAGCAAAGCAGCTGCTAAGGATCCAAACAAACCAAAGAGGCCAGCTAGTGCCTTCTTCGTTTTCATGTAATCATCGACTCCGATCCCTCAAATTTTCTCTGTTCAGTAGTTTCCATGGATAAAACTTTTTTGCCGTACAAAAGTTTTTTCGTCTGGCTACTACCAATCTTTTTTAAGGTGAGATTAGTAGAATCATTTGTCTGCTATCGTCGAGTCAAAAAAGTATCTGATAATAGTGCAACGAAACACTTATTATCCTTATTTTGATTTGATTGTTGATGGTTCCATTATTCTGTGTCTTAATACTCGTGTTGACTTTTTGTCATGTGTAGGGAAGATTTCCGTGAGACTTTCAAGAAGGAAAACCCCAAGAACAAGTCTGTAGCAACTGTGAGTGTTATTTGTGTTCATTCTAAAACTTATTCTGTATGTTGTACCTTAATCTTGTGGATTTATAAAGGTGTACTGATGTTGAATTTCAATGGATAAACAGGTTGGAAAAGCTGCCGGAGACAAGTGGAAATCCCTGTCAGATTCTGTACGTTCTCTCTCTGAACAGTTTGACCAAAAGTTGTTATGATATCTATTGTCACGTTTCTTAAAGTAAGTCTAATAATATGTTTGTGGGGGGTTTTACAATGTTTCAGGAGAAAGCTCCTTATGTTGCTAAGGCTGAGAAACGCAAGGTTGATTATGAGAAGAACATGAAAGCTTACAACAAGAAACTGGTAAATCAAATGTCAATTTAAATAGAGTGATAGTTATTCAAGTCATTGGACTTAATCATATGATTCGTGGTGGTTTCAGGAGGAAGGTCCAAAGGAAGATGAGGAATCTGACAAGTCAGTGTCAGAGGTCAATGATGAGGATGATGCTGAGGATGGTAGCGAAGAGGTTAGTGGTTGAGTCTGTTGAAGTGATTTTACATCATTGCACATGCCAAGAGCTTTGTTTTTTTAACTCTTGTTACTTGGGTGTTTAATTAAAATGCAGGAGGAGGACGAGGACTAAGAAGTTGAAGTTGTGGTATCATTAGTATAGATGGCTGCAAGAATTTCTCTGGGGGGTTTTATCTTTTTCTTTTCTTCTTAAAATGTTAATGGGGCTAATTAAAAAGGGTCTTTCTTTTTATCTTTTTGTATTTCCACAACCTCCCACTAAAGCCCTTTGGATGGAGAAAGTGAATTGTAGAATGTTTAGATGGTGAAAGAGAGGCTTGCAGCTCTGTACTCTTTGCTCTATAAAACCATTTAGTTTTTTTTTTAACCTTTTCTCAGTTCTTTATATTGATGATAATGTTGGCTAAGTCTCTTGTAGTTTATAAAAGAAATGTCACTATAGTGTTATGTGCCTTAAACTCAAGAAATGTCACTATAAAGTATATAATTCATGCTCACAGAATGATTTTCATCGTAATCATGGTGAGTTAGGTTGATGTGGGTTAAGTCTCTTGTAGTTTATAAAAGAAATGTCACTGTAGTGTTATGTGCCTTAAACTCAAGAAATGTCACTATAAAGTCTATAATTCATGCTCAGAGAATGATTTTCATCGTAATCATGGTGAGTTAGGTTGATGTGGGTTAACCACTAACTCGCTCTTAATTACGGTGTTTCGCAAACTGTAATCAATCTACTAGTTTGGCTAAATCGACTTAAATTACGCAAGCTTGTAATATATAACAACTTAACAAGGGCATGTTGACTTAGTTTCCTTTAGAAAGAGCAAGTAATCCATCTTTGAACAAAAATTTTAAATAGAGAGCAAGTAATCCGTTTCTAATTTTCTATTCTTCCATGAGCGTCTTTGATGAGATCATTTTGCTTAAAAGGAAATGAAACATAAGATTGTAGAATTGATTATTTAATCATATACAGATATGCAAAGTTTACACAATTTAAACATAAGATTAGAAAATTTATTATTTAATAGTAGCTTATTAGGAAAGAAGATTCGAGTATGATTCCATAGAGCCTCGCTTTCGAATTTGACCTAACCGACCTATTATACAAAGTAAAAATAAGTAGAAATTAGTACAAAGCACACAAGAAAACACATAGGCGAGAAAGCGCGAGAATGTGAAAGCCAGTGATGAGAAACCACTAGGATCGATGACGTGGCAAATATATTTGAAATCCCGCCTAAACCCCTAAAGATTTTTCACATCTCGTGGAAATTGAATTTTCAATATCTTTTTTTCTCATCAGATATTTACATCCCCCACTATAACCCTCTCCATCTCTCGGCCTCTCACTCGAATTGTTTCACAAAGCGTACAAATCACAAACACGTAGTATTCTCTCTTTACTCTCTCTCTCTTTCTCTATATTCTCATACCCTACGAAGATCTTCGACAAGGTAAATTTCCTCAGATTTCCTTCGTTTTCTTCTTGATTTTTCCAGTTTCCGTCTCTAATTCCTCTTGATTCTGTGCGTATCGATCTCTAGATGTGATAATTTCCTCTCCGTAGTTGTTTTTTCTTGCGCTTAGAACCGAGTATTCTCTACGCTTTGGTTTCTCTCTGTTTGATTGCGTTTCCTATTTTGTACTGATTTAGTGATATTTCTGCAGAATCGATCATGAAAGGAGGTAAGTCTAAGGCTGAAACCAGGAGCTCCAAGTGAGTTTTACACCTAGATCGATTCTTTTGTTTTCTAGTTACTTCCTAGATCTCTGGATTTCAGATCCGTGTTCAAATCCTGATTGTTTTGTGAAGCGTTTCTTACTTAATTTTGTGGTGTTGATAGGCTCTCTGTGACTAAGAAGCCTACTAAGGGAGGCAAAGGTGCTGCTAAGGATCCAAACAAACCAAAGAGGCCTTCCAGTGCCTTCTTCGTTTTCATGTAATCATCTCCTTCGATTCTTCAATTTCCTCTGTTCAGTAGTTCTATGGAATAACTTTCTTGCGGTCAAAAGTTGAGTCTGACTCTTAGTATCGTTGAAGGTGAGATTAGTACCCATCCTTAGTTTTCTATAATGAGATCGATCATATTGATGTGATTCTTTGTTTATACTTTCGTTGACTGTATAATTCAAATAGTATGCCTAAATTATTCATAAACTAATTCTACTCAGGATTTGTGTGTTAATACTCGTTGACTTTTGTGATCTAAAGGGAAGATTTCCGTGAGACTTACAAAAAGGAGCATCCCAAGAACAAATCTGTCGCTGCTGTGAGTTGTGATTTGCTGCTATCCCAAAACTTATTTGATGTGAATTTCACTGTAGCATTGTATTAATGACAGTGAATTTGAATGGATATCAGGTTGGCAAAGCTGGTGGTGAAAAGTGGAAATCCTTGTCAGACTCTGTATGTTTCTAAGCTTATCTAAGACCGTGAAGTATCTCACATGGTGCAAGCTTGTGTATGTTCTAACCTGTGGGCTTTAAAATAATGTAGGAGAAGGCTCCTTATGTTGCTAAAGCTGATAAGCGCAAGGTTGAGTATGAAAAGAACATGAAAGCCTACAACAAGAAACTGGTAAATTAGTTATTTGCATCATTGCTTAGAAGGAGGAGTTATCTTTATGCTAATCACATGATTGAAGGCTGAGTTAATGTTTTTACTAATCACATTATTGAAGTATGAGTTATGTTGATACTAATCACATGATTAAAAGGCTGAGTTATGTTTATTACTAACTGTGGTTGAAGGAAATAATGTTAAACATTGATTATGCATATAACTGGTAATTGGTTAATGGTTCAACAATGGTATGGTGTGTTTTCAGGAGGAAGGTCCAAAGGAGGATGAGGAATCTGACAAGTCAGTGTCTGAGGTTAATGATGAGGATGATGCCGAGGATGGGAGTGAAGAGGTAAGTGGCTGATTCTAATAGCTTATTCTACATTTTTGCATTAAGTAGCTTTTGTATGAAGTGAATAGTTGTCCGTTAAAGTTATTTACATGAGTAGCATATTAAAAGCTTTGTATTAACTCTGTTATATATGCAGGAGGAAGATGATGACTAAGAAGTTGAAGTTGGGTAGCATTATATAGAAGGCTGCAAGGAATCTCTCGGATGTTTTATCTCGTTCTCTCTTAAAATGTTAATGAGGCTGGTTAAATTGTGTCGTCTTTTTTTTTTTTTTACTGATGTTTCTTTTTAGTAAGCTACAATTGTCTCCCACTGATTCTACGGGTAATGGAAAAAGTCAAGTGTAGAATGTTTTAGATGATGAATGAGAGAGATTTGCAGCTCTATATTACGATTTAGCTTTTTTATCCCACTCCCTTTGTTATTATCATAATGCTCTTTTAAATCTCTGCTTGTAGAGTTGATAACTGGAAAATGGTTCCATGTGGCTTACTTAAGTTACATTTATAACCATGAAAGAAAATTACTGATAATCTCTAATTGATTCTCATATCTTTTTATACAATCATGTTTTATCTGGTACAAAGAGTGCTTTCCTTTCTTTATCAAAATGGATTTGTGATGACCATTGCATTAACACGCTCTTAATCAAGGTGTTCCAAAAAGTGTAACCCATGTTTTTACTTTTTGTTTGGTTGATTTGACTTTAGTCACACAGGTTTGTAAAATTCTTTATAAGGCCTTCTTTCCAAGTGACCAACGTCATGATAATTTGGTTCTCTTTTTACCTTTTGAAAAAATGAAAAGTTTTTGAAGATTAGACTTTTCTCTATGGACGTACTAGTTATTATAGATTAAAATTCTGTTCATTGTTGAGAAAAGTGACGATTAATAAGAGTGATATGATATCCGCGTAATAGAGCGCGGAACCTCATTCCTCGCTTATGTTAGTATCAAATAACCTTTTTGGTCAAATTCATACATTTTCTTAATCAACAAAGAAAAAGAAACACATGCTCTTCTTTTATTCTTATTACAATTGTCATTTGTCACAACGATAATATTTTATATTATGCTGTGATTAGCCTTGCTTCCGGCTTTACCTAACCACTGATATATAAAGTAAGGTACACAGTTTGCCTTCTTCTACGAATACCAGCTACTGATGTAACAATACCTAGAATTAAGTAGGCTATTTTTATATATAAGTGTGGTGTCTTATTATGTCATCACACATAGGATTATGATCATCTTAGATTTTTTTGGATTAACAAGTTTTTTCTTTTTTAAATGGTGGATATCTTGACCCGTAAAACTCGATTAAAATGTTGAAATTCTAACACAAAATAGTGAACGCAGTTGACCAAAATCTACCACATGGCCATAATTATAATTTGTAACCAATATACCTTTTCTTAATCGGATTGTTATAACTCATATAATTAACAGAGTTAGAATCTAATTTAATCAGTTATAACCTAATTGTATCCCTAATTACCCTCTACTAAACTGGTAATTGAAGAAAAATCAAATCGGTCCAATTGATCATTGGTCAAGAGATCTTTCCAAAAAGCGTTTGATTTAACGGTAACAAATAAACTAAAGATCCTTTATTCATAAACAAAAGAATATATATATCCTTCACTTTCTCATTGTCTTGTTCATAAGGTAAAAAAAGGAAAAGGGGAAAAGCAAAGTGGTAGAGGAGATGGAGAGAGAGATCCAAAACGGTGCGTATAATGGGAGAGTGATGACGGAGGAGCAGATGGAGATTCTCCGTAAGCAGATCGCCGTTTACGCCGTTATTTGTGATCAGCTCGTCCTCCTCCACAACTCTCTCTCTCCTTTCCATCCTCTCTCATCAGGTGCACTTCTCTAGCTCTCTCTCTCTCTCTCTCTATATGAACACACACACACACACACACACATGTTCTTCTGGTTTACGACAATCTCTTTATATGTCTTCGATTTTTACAAAAGACCATATGAACTTCTTTGTAAACGGTAAAACAAGTGTTTTGAGAAGAAATAGTTTAAACGCAGCGTTTTACGATGCCAACGTTGTTTCCAATCACACACTTTACTCATGGAGCTGTCATGAGCTGCTAGTTTAGCACTGTAGTGTAAGAAAGTGAAAACTGCGTTTGCGTTTGGTATACAACACACGAACTCAAACGCTTTTTCTCAGTGTTCGCTGCATAACCTTGAATTAAGGTTCAAAATGTTCTTAGACATTCGAAGACAGTTTAGCTACGGCTTAGACATTGATTAAACTGCCATAAGAAATATATTTGTTTTTTAATTTTCGTTACAAAGTATTGCTATTTAGAAATATAGTTTATGATCGATTAGACATTTAGACCCAACAATTTGATCAATTATTTTATTTATTTTTTTCTCTAAATTTAATCCGATTTGAGTATATTAACCTCCCGGAGTTATTAACTTATTAGCGATTTATTATTGTACAATATATATCTTGTACTTGGAAGAAACTTAAGGGTCACGTAACTGAATTTTCTGATAATGATTTGAGAATAAGAAGGAATGAGGCCAATGGTCGGCGGATACTTTGATCCGATGGGGGCATCGTCAAGTTCTCATAGGATATCGACTCGGCATCGATGGACTCCGACTTCGACGCAGCTTCAGATACTTGAGAGCATTTACGAGGAAGGAAGCGGAACACCAAATCGACGGAGGATTAGAGAGATTGCGACGGAGCTGTCTGAACATGGACAGATCACGGAGACAAATGTCTACAATTGGTTTCAGAACCGGCGAGCTCGGTCCAAACGGAAGCAGCCTCAAACGACGACGGCGAATGGTCAGGCTGACGATGTGGCGGTGACGACGGAGGAGAGAAGGAGTTGTGGAGATTCTGGGGGACTAGAGTCTTATGAGCATATACTCTTCCCAAGTCCTGATTTAGGTAAGATCATTAGAGCTTTTTGCATTTGGTAATTCAGTTCAGTTCAGTTTGTATACCTTATGTAATGCAGAGATGAAGATAAGTGATGTTTTTTTTTTTTCGTGGTTTCAGGGATTGAGCATTTGTTGAGTATAGGGAAAATTTCTGGAGACTTGAATTCGTATAGACTGACATAAAAAGGAAGATGAAGATCTCTAATCTCCTCTGTTTTCTTCTCTCTGTTTCCCTAAAACAGACTGGTGTGTGTGTGTGTGACATTAACAAGTCTTTTATTGTAATTTTGTGTTCGACTTTTTAGCTGACTTGTTGAAGGATTAAGAGTGAAATCCACGTAGTAGCAGTACAATTGTGTGGAAAGCTCATTCCTCACTTATGTTATAAACATATAATCTATATCTACATTTATAACGAAGGAATCTTTCTGGTACTAATTCTTACATTTTCTTCTGAATAACTAAAAAAAGAAAAATTATATGGTTGATTCTTTGACCCGTTAACACTTAACACCATTGTTTTTATTGCCATCTAACAAAAAGCATAAAAAATCGGATATTGGTTATATGATCGCAGAATGATTATTTAATTTATCAATTATAATCCAATTGTATCCCAAAATTACCTCAATTAAACTGGTAATGGAAAAAATGAAATCGGACCGATTGATCTAGTCCAAAGATCTTTCCAAAAATGTGTTCAAATTTAACGGTAACAAATAATAAACTAAAGATTTCTATAAATAAATAAAAAGATACATAACTCGATCACTTTCTCATTGTCTTGTTCATATTGTAAAAAGGAGAGGAGGAGAAAGCAAAGTGGTGGAAGAGGAGATGGAGCAAGAGAGCCAAAACGGTGCGTATGATGGTAGAGTTATGACGGAGGAGCAAATGGAGACTCTCCGTAAGCAGATCGCCATTTACGCCGTTATTTGTGAGCAGCTCGTTCTCCTCCACAACTCTCTCTCTTCTTTCCCTCCTCTCTCATCAGGTACGTACACTTGTCTCTCAACTCCATGATTGTATTTGGAAGAAACTTAAGGGTCACGTAACTGAATTTTTATGGTAATTAATGATTTGAGAAAAATAAAATAGGAATGAATCCAATAGACGGCGGATACTTTGATCCGATGGTGGCATCTTCAAGCGCTCATGGAATGTCGACTCGGCATCGATGGACTCCAACGTCGACGCAACTTCAGATTCTCGAGAACATTTACAAGGAAGGAAGCGGAACACCAAATCCGAGGAGGATTAGAGAGATCACTACGGAGCTGTCTGCACACGGGCAAATCACAGAGAAAAATGTTTATAACTGGTTTCAAAACCGACGAGCTCGGTCCAAACGAAAGCAGCCTCAGACGACGACAGTGACTGGTCAGGCTGATGATACGGCGGTGACGACTGAAGAGAGAAGGAGTTGTGGTGATTCTGGAGGGTTTGAGTCTTATGAGCATATACTCTTCCCAAGTCCTGATTTAGGTAATGAGTTTTTCGTGTTGATGAAATTTTGTTTGGTTCGGTTTGGATTCTATGCCTACCGTATATGATTATATATTAGAGAGATGAAAACATGCGATGGACTTTTTGTGGTTTCAGGGATTGAGCATTTGTTGAGTAGGGACAAGTTTATGGAGAGCTAAATTCATATAGACTGACGTGAAATAAGATAAAGTATTCTAAGCTCTTCTCTCTTGTTTTCATTAAACTAAAGCAAATATTCGATTGTCTCAATAAAAGGATGCTATTGTGTATGTGTGAGAGAGACCTTTAACAAGTCGTCTATCTATTGTAGAATCTGTTTTTCACAAAATTCTGATAAAACATGTATATAAACCTTGACCTTAATATGTATATACAGATGACCAATTCACCATGAACTATGTGAAATTAACAAGTGATTTGCCTACCACCTGAACACAAATTAAGCTGGCCATGTTTAGATGCCAAACCAATCTTTCTTCAGCTACATGAGCAAAGTTCCTTGGTTCACACATCAGTTTATGACAACTTGGTGGCGGTTCGGCTGTCTTGACTATCCCTCATTATGAATCAGACCAGTTCAGCTTCTTGATGCATGAAAGCATCCTTTTTCTAGGCCTTCTTGCTCGTTGGCAAATTGCGTTTAGGTAGTCTCAACTGCACAGAATTGCAAATGAGTTGTGGCATTTTAGACTAACAGTGTAAACAGCAACCACAATGCGTGTTTTTTTGTGTCTTTACAGACCTTTGATTTTGTAGTCCTCCAGCCTCCTGAATCTTGCTGCTGCTTTGGGGAGTATGAAAATCTCTCTATTGACTTAAACATATCAGTCCTATCCACAGCTGCATTACTGTCAGCAACAGGTTCCTACAATACCATTAGGTTATTATTATTTACGAACACAATGAAATTTATCCAAAATTACATTTAGCCAAGATGCTAGATTTGTGGAATTTCCTGTCGAGCTTTGTCCTGAAAGCATTAAAATCACTTCAGTTTTATTTCAATATCTTTTGCATCTCCATTTATTCCAAACTGAAACCTCAAAAAAAAATTGCTTCTAAGGACTTAATGGTATGCAAGTAGCAGACATGCAAGAATACCTTGTGCTTTGAAGCCGTTTCTTTGCTTGGATCATCATTCGTGACTTCTACATGATCAGCAAAGAACAAAATCTGCAAACAAGTATGTATAATTAGATCTTGATATCAGCTACAGCTCAAGACAATGAACCCAATAATAAATGAGAGATACTTAAGCACTCTGATGAATCGCCACTAAAGTAAACTTACTTTGCTCAAAAACTTGACATTTGATGAATCAGTAGCCATGACTTGTACTCCGAGACACGTGTTTGGGATACTGCAGAAAGGGCAAAAGATAGTATTGAAAACACATCCATCTTGCTCGCACCAAATACCCTGACCTTTTGAGCCTTCATAACTTCTGCAAAGTCTCTGATTAACCAATGAGCAATCTGTCATGATAATTGAAACACTTGTTGGCATTTCTGCAGCAGCAGTGCCTGATGTTTCTTTCAGAAGAGACAGCAAATGGTTTTTGGACGACGAAGTCAACATGCAATTGAGATATGAGTGATTCTCAGGGTGACCTAATGAACTTCTGCAGAGCGAACAAGATAGCTGCAGTTTCTGATTCACTTCAGGAAAAGAATATACGTTGTAGTTTTGGGATCTTGGTTCGGTACTCCGAAACCCGAACTCAATTCTTCTTGTTAAACTCGTATGATCTGAGGGTCTAGTACTAGGACCATCAGTGTTTTCGTCTTCAAGGTCAATGACTGGAGAGCTGGTAAACTTTCTTCTCTTCAAAGCTTGGGAATTAACACTCATGTTGAAAGATGACTCTGCTTCTGTAGTCATACTACGGGTGTCACCAATGGAATATCTCTCAGGAGTTACTACTACAGATGACTCAGCTCCAAGAGGAGATTTTCTGAAATTTGGAGTACATATATGCTGCTTTAATAATTGATCAGGAGACCTCGGAGATCTCAGACCTATTGTTGCTGGGCTAGAGCTTTCATTCCTCGAGCAAGAACATGGACTGGCTACTGAATTACCATTGATCATACCAGAGGTTTCCTTGACAAAAGATGTTTCTGGATCATCACAGTTGGTCACTGACGATACCTCGCAATACCTGCACACGATAACTGTTAAGCTTTCTTAAAGATCTGCATAATATAATCTTACATTCTGCAGTAAATTCAAATGTTCGCATAACATGCTACTACTTGTAGTTGAAGCTAACACTTCCAAACATGCTACTTTATTAAGCATTACACTTGAGAAAATGGTGGAGATCTAATATATCTAGATATGTTTAAAAAAAAAAAATTGTCTGATATTTTTACCCAGGTTCAGGTTTGACACCGCACTCAAGGTCAATAACTTCTTTGAAGCATTCAGCTTCCTCTTTAACTCGAATGAATGTCTGAAAAGAATGCCGCATGGATCTTGAATCTTCAGCTATTTTTGGTTTCAAATCTTTGTGATCCAAAAAGGCCTTGCTTTCGTTCATAAAAGGATATTTTGGATTCGAATTTGTATAGTCCTCCACATCCACCACCTTCCTACCTGCGATATCCTGCACACAAATTCATTATCAATAACAAATTGAATTCAAGAGAGAACACCACAACACAAAAAATGGTTTGTTTTTAGAATGTACTTTTGGTTCGTCATGACTAAATTTGTTTAGAATCTGATTTTCCTTCCTTGTGTATTCTTTGCTTTGGTTTTCCGAGGAAATGTTCTTCTCAACAGTAAAATCCTGGGACCCACACATCTTACTGTCAACTCGCTCCTGCATGCAATTTTCCGAGAATTTTAATGATTATGTAACAAAGTTTCAAGGGAGGCAATGAGATGGTCTGAACCTTGGCACTGTTGAAAAAGGATCTTAACCCTTCCATAGATGCTTCAAAATTATCATACAGTTTGATAGACTGCCTTAGCCACTTTGAAATAGACGCTCTGTTCCTTTGCTCTTTGTATCGCTCATCTGGACACCAAAACAAAGCAACCTCAGATCTATCATAACAGAATTGAACAAAACGTATTAATAAATTTGAGCTTTGACTATCCACAGATAATGAAATCTTATAATTACCCAAAAATATGATGGCACCATAATCAAACCTATGCCGGATACATCGCCCTGTAAAGAAAAACACCATGAAAAGAATAACCTGTGTTACAGTATTAAAATTGACTAGAAGAACCAAGTGACAGAATGCAAGTTACCACATCGCACCTGCTGCTTGATTTAAAGCACGATAGGCCTGTTGGCAATACCAGTCACTCCCTCCAAGAAGGTTTTTCGATGATTTGTACGTATCATTATATTTTTTCTTTAGTCCGACTTGAATATCATGCCTGGCAAGAAAGTGATTAATTAGAAAACTGTTCCCCTCAAGATGAATTTGGAACGTAGCTGAAAGATTTTAGGGGAACTCTTACAAGTTTGGAAATGGAATGCCAACAATTATCTGTACGTAATCATCAAGGTTTAACAGCATACATATAAGCCAATTTGAGCCGTATAAATCCTATTTAGCAACCTAAAGATTCTATTGCAGCAAAGGACTACATTAATTGACATCCACATGAGAAAATAATATACGAAGACAATGCAGCTCAAAAGGATACCACTGCCCTGGCGTTGTCATCAGCAAAGTCAATCCCTTCTGAAACCTGTTAAAAGTCTAGACTTTAAACTCAAATCTCAAGTCATCAAGTTTTTCAAATACGTTATATTTTGTGAAAGGTAAAAGGTACCCATGTCATGTTCATAGGGTCCAATGACCTCATCTTGAGATTGAATCGCTTTGCTTAACTGAACATTAATTATAGAAACCAAGACAAAAAAAAAAAAACAAACCTTTCCTCTACACACTGCAAGAAATGCAGCTCCTTTCTTGGAATCATCCTGAACCTCAGTTTTAATAGGCCCTGCTTTCTTAGCTCTTCTATTTCTTCCAATTACTCTTTTCTTCCCACGTATAGAATCATAATATCCCTTCAGAACAGAGTCGAATTCTTCCTGGGCTCCTCCTCTTGGTTCTGCAGCCAATGAAACTTATTTGAGATTTTGGACAAGAACTAAAGAGGCATCACGATAGGATTTATTGCAACAGTTTTTACATGATCACAGAATATAGATGTTTCTCACCAACAAAAAGGTCCTTTTTCAAGCAGAGACGAGACCATTGCCCAGTTTCACGCCAACGCGTGCAGAGTTTTTCCATCAACTTATAGCTTGGAAAGAATACAAGAGAGCCACCTGGTACAATAGTGCATATTTCTTCCAATGATTTCCCCAGAGCATCCTTTAAAGAAAAGTAAAGCATTATGTTTACAATACACAAAATAATGCATCACAGTACAAGATGAACACATTTACAAGCAAAAAGAGCTTGAACCAGCGACTAAAACTGTCCGGTACCTGGAATGAATATGCATCAGCTGTTTTATAACTTGCATTTAGAGGATAATCACTAGGACCATTGGAGATTGCACCAGCCCACACCTACAACAAAGATATTGTTAAATCATACACTCAGTTCTGGAAACTATTGTTAAGCAGAGAGGTTTAGTCAGAACCTGCAGATTAACATCAATCACATGTGGAGCCTCCAAACAAGTGCCAAACTGCATCCCAAGTTCAGATGAGAAAGAATTCATTGGTGACAAAGTCCTATATTTCACAACCAAGAAACTCAAATTTACTCTTTACTGAAAGAGATGGCTCAAGAAACAATGAAAATTTAGCAAATGGGTTAAGGAAGTGAGTAGAATGTGATGTAAGAAAAGGACCATAACCAAAAGTGTGGTCAAACTTAACAAAAAAATGATGAGTATGATCATTTGTACATTGCTGACGATGTGTTTTTTTTAACAAAACCTTATATAGTGAAGTAACAGACAGTTATTACTTGCAAAATTATCAGATGAAAAAGGTCTACGTGACTTTAAAAGGACCACATATTTCTTTGCAGAACAATATTAAGCAACAAGATACTGCTTACCCAGATGTTAAAATGATGGATAAAGATATATCAGCTAAGTCTTTGAAAACAACAGAAGGATTCATGCACCATAAACTGAAAGTATGCGTCCAGGTACCAGAAGAATCTCCTGCAGCCCAGTAGAGCAACAATGAACACCTTTTGTTTTTACAGACGGGGAAAATTTTCACACATTCCACTAAAAAGGTCTATCAAAATTCAGTTGTACCTCTTTTAGTAGAGCGTTGTAAACCCAATTGGTAATCCAAGATGTGACTTCCATTTCTTGAAAAGAAGTATGTAAGTGAAGAGAACAGCTCTGCATGAATATTGTGCAATAAGCTCTCATCCTCGAAATAAAATAACAGGGAAAAATGCTTAATAAAGTTAGGGAGACGCAAAAAACCTTCTAGTGTCAAGACAGATATCCCACTCAAATAAAGCATATCTGGTTCCATTTCTGCCTCCTTTGATGTTCTGATAGCCTAGACAGTAATCACAATTGCACATTCAAGCATCGTATAAGGCCTGTAGGCCTAGCCAGATAACATTTAAGAAATGACTTACCTTTGTAAAGCATTCCAATAAGATTGGGAAGCATTCACGAGTGATATTAGATTCCTCAAGCTCTCTTAAAGCTTTGTCTCCAGTCCAGCTGCAATCACGTCATTGTGGAATTAATGAGATGCTTAATTACTGTTTTACAAACATGGTTTTCCTACTCAACTTGATATGTTTTGGGAAAAAGAGTTCCAATACCAATGGATGGATCATTATTTCTGGTAACACTACATTAAACTCTGATCACTACATATACAATGCAGATTATGCCTACATGAAAATATATGCATAAAGTTTTCTAGTGGGTTATAACAAGATCTATATCAACCACATTTCCGTCACCAATGCTACATAGAGTAGCAATGTATTCAGCTATTGAGAGTTGTCCAAACAAAACCAGTTCTCATAGAGAATAAGAAAACCAAGGATATAAATACAGTTGCAACCCTTTTCCAATTCTAAAATAAAGTTGGAAGAAGAGTACCAACTTACCTAGAGAAATAATGCTGAAAATCACGTTTTGCTAATGAGTCCTTTTTTCTTCCAATCCAGCTTATCAATCCCTAAATACATAGAAAACTCAATATTAAAAAATTGTCAGCAAAGAGACATCAGAAAATTATCTTGTAGTTAAAATGACTTACCTCTACTACTTCACACAAGGGTTGATATATCATTGGCTGCGCCACGCTCATCTGTTCTAGTTCATTCTGCAATTCTGTATAACACTTAAGCCACATTAGTAAAGTAAATGAAGTGAACAAAACCATGTAAAACTGCAGGTATAGTTTGAGTATTACATACTGAAAAGAGTCTCTTCTTCCAAGTTAATGCTACCAGCTTCACGAGCAATGTCTTCCATATTGCTGTGCACAGTGAAAGCATTAGTAGACGGCCTTAACCATCAACATCACACACATGCTAAGAAATCTGCAAACATATGTTTCAACCAACTAAGACTGTTCTGAAGCTTACTGTGCTTCATCAAAGATTATAATCGCTCCTTTCAGATCTACTTCAACTCCTGCTCGAATGACAGGATTAACTATATACGAATAAGGGCAAAAGACCAATTGTGCGTTCTCCGCCATTGACCAGGAAGCATAATATGGGCAGCCTACAAGAAATTTATAAGAGATTAAGAAATAGAAAAAATGCAATCAGTTAAAGTACGATATAAACCAAATCTAACCTCTAACATTTTTTCCAACTTTTACAAGATCTTCAATATCGTGAACCTCATTGTGACCTCTTGGCTGAAGTGATGGATGAGATGTGATTTTATTGACGTTCCTGGAAGTTAAGGAAAACAGTTCAATGATTTGACAAGCTAACAACAAAAGGGGAAATAACAAAGAACTTATATTATCAGGAAAAACTCACTTGAACTCAGAACATTGTATGTTTGCCTTATCTTTTAGGAGCAACCGACTAGACAAAGATTACAAGTTAGTATAGAGGATACGCCGTAGCTCAAAAGAATAGTAAGATGTTACAAATGTGGATGAAACTTACCATTCATCATCGACATTGTCTTTCCCATGCACATTCCGATTAGTGCAATAATGTTTTCGTGAAGCCTTACACAATAAAGACAAACCAAGGAGGAAAAGAAAACAACTTTTAGCAGTGCGGTATATAAAAACTGATCTTGAATAACCATAAGAGAGCAAAGACAGTTTAGCATACCAATACAGCCATGGGCACTCTGTAACCAGTTTTCCTATACTCACGTATCACTTGAGTAATCTGAGAATGAGTTCGTCTTAAAATGAACAAAAACCAACAATCAGTAATAAGAAGAAAACCATTTTATTTATTCACAACATTTCTAGAATTGCTGATGTAAAGCTTACGAAGCATAGTATATGGTAGGAATTTTGGTTCTCTTCTTAGTAGCAGTTTCAGCTCGCTCCACATTGTTAGATGCAGGATTATCTATTCACCCAATAACCACGAATTAAAAACTAATACACTAACTAATCTTCTCAATCTAAACCCAAATCGGAATTGCAATATCATTAAGTCACCACGAACCTGAGGGTTGAGTTTCAGGTATGAATCCGCCTCCATGATTCAATGGATCAGTGGCTGCTTCCGGGGCAGGTTTAGAATGAGACAAATTCCCTTTGAGAAGCCGAGATTTATAGTTCTGCTGCCAAGCGAGAACGGAGCAGAGCAAAGACAGAGATTTGCCCGTACCAGTGGGAGACTCGAGCAATGCGTGACAGTGTCCGTCTCTCTGTGCACGATCGAGCGTAGATATGACCCGGCTCATGAACGCAAGCTGGGTTCCGTACGGCTGATAAGGGAATTCCACTTGAAGGCCTCCGATTTGGTAGACATTTTTAGGGTTTTTGGGATGTAGGGTTTGTTTCTCTTCGTCCATGGAATCCGATTTGCTGGTTGTGGATACCATCTTCGTCTAGTATCCTTAGGAGTTCGGAGAGGGAAGAAAATGAGAACTACGGGAAGTGAGGTTCGAGAATTTGTCGTTGTTGATAAATGGGCGGGAAAATTCAACCCCTTTTTGCGTTTCTCTTCTTTTGGCGCCCGCCATTGTTATTGTCTGAGCGCTTTACTGGTATGCTGAGACAATAAAACGACGTACAGTTCTCATCGTTTTAAGAGAGAACGGCAAATACAACTTACTGTATTCATTGAGATGATGGACCATAAGTGGGCTTCTTAAAGCCTATTTGTGTAGAGGTAATTGAGTGGGTTCGTGATTTGTGGTAATTCATAGAGGAAAGGAAACAATTTTTTCTTTCTTTTTTTTTTTTGAAATGACCGTTTGTCCTCCCTACTTTATATGTTAAAAGTTAATACAAAATATAAAATTAATCTTGTTTTAGTTAATACAGTCACATAATATTTAAAAAATCTGAGATTTTAAAATTAAAAATTATACTGTGATATATTTTTTTAGGACAATTCTCTAAAATACCATGGTTTTTGTTTTTTGGACAAAAATACCACAAAACTAAAATTAAATTTTCAATTTTTAAACTCTAAACTCTAAATTCCAAACACTAAACCCTATTTCCTAAATATTATACCCTAAATATAAAATAATCAACCTAAACCAAAGATTTAAAATTTCATACCATTGAACAATAATTTGGTATTTGTGGTATTTTTGGAAACAAAATCAAAATGATGGTATCTAGAGAAATTTCTCTTTTTTTTTATCAATATTTTGATAAAATCATGTCTACTATTTTTTCCTTAACATTTTCCTCCTAACATTTCTTATATTTCTATTTTCGATTAATATTAATTTTATCCATAACATTTTCAATTAAAATAATATTAAAAATATTAATATTATATTTGTGTATCTCACCCATGGAAGGAGATTTTTGAATTAAGGTTCTCAAATTGAATTGAACTAAAAATGTTAATATTATATTAATGGAGATGTTTTAAGGGTGTCAAGTTTTAACAAATGATGTTGTAGTTTGATTGCAAAAAAAAAAAAAAAAAAAAAAATATAACTCAATCATTAGTTTATATTTTCTTTACAAAACACCTAGATAATTTTCTAAGCAATATAAAAATATAAATAAATGAAAAAATTTAAATAAAATTTATAAATTTAAGGCCACATCGTAAGAAGTTTGCTTTAAGCCTGCAAAAAACAGGTCGGACAAGCCCTGCTGAAAACATCCTTTTTTAGGCTTTCTTGCTTGTTGGCAAATCTAGGTGTTTTTGTAGTCACAGCTGCAAAGATTAAGATTATTAAGATCGAGGGTGTGGAAATAGATTACTAAACTAACAGTAAACAGAGTTTTATAAAGGAACGTGTGTTATTGTGTCTTTATATACCTTAGGTTTTTGTACTTTCCCAGTCTCCTTCTGATTCTTGCTGCTGCTTTATTGACTCCAACCCAGCATTCTTACTCACTGCTGTATCAGTGACAGCAAGAGATTCCTACAATATCAATAGGTGATTATTATATGTTTTAACAAAATGAAATTGATCCAAGATTGTATTGTGCCACATCATATAAGATGCTACATTCTTGGAATTTATGCTTTGTCCTGAAAGCATTAAATTCATTCAAGTTCTATTCCAAAGTCTTTTAGTCCAAACTGAAACATGAAATTGCTTCTAAAGACTTAACGATATGCAAGTAGCAGACATGCAAGAATACCTCGTGCTTTAAGGTTGTATCCTTACTTGCAGCATCATTCGTGACTTCTATATGATCGGCAAAGAACATAATCTGCAAACAAGTATTATTAAATATTGATATTAGCGAGAGCTGAAGACAATGAACCCAATCATAAATGAGTCACCACTAAAGTCAAGCTTACTTTGCTCATAAACTGGACATTTGCTGAATCAGTAGCCATGATTTGTACTCCAAGGCAGGTGTTTGGGACACTACAAAAAGGGCAAAAGATATTACTGAAAACACATCCATCTTGCTCGCACCAAATACCCTGACCTTTTGAGCTTTCAGAACTCCTGCAGAGTCTCTGATTAACCAATGAGCAATCTGTCATGATAACTGAAACACTTGTTGGCATTTCTGCAGAACCAGTTCCTGATGTTTCTTTCAGAAGAGACAGCAAATGCGTTTTGCACGAGGAAGTCAGCGAGCAATTGAGATATGAGTGGTTCTCAGGGTGACCTAATGAACTTCTGCAGAGTGAACAAGATATCCTCATCACTCTTTGATTCACTTCAGAAAATGCACATATATCATCGTTTAGGGATCTTGATCCCGTACTGCCAAACCCGAATTCAATTCTTCTTGTCAAACTCGTGTGATCCGGTGGTCTAGTGCTAGGAGCATTACTGTTTTCTTCTTCAAGGTCAATGATGACTGAAGAGGTAGTAAACTTTCTTCTCTTCAAAGCATGGGAATTAACACTCATGTTCAAAGGTGACTCTGCGTCTAAAGTCAAACGACTGGTATCACCAATGGAATATCTCTCTGGACTTACTATTACAGACGATTCAGCTCCAAGAGGAGATCTTCTGAAATTTGCAGTAGATATATGCCGTTTTAAGAATTGATCAGGAGACTTCAGAGACCTCAGACCTGTTATTAGGCTAGAGCTTTCATTCTTCGAGCTAGAACATGGACTGCCTGTTGCTATACCATTGATCATACCCGAGACAGATTTTTCGCCATCTTCATCACAGTTGGTCACTGACGACACCTCACAATACCTGCACATGACACTTTTTAAGTTTGCTTAAAGATCTGTGTAATATATATAACCTTACAGGTGTGATCGAATCTTATATATTCCCGGTAAGTATTTAACAATAATTGTCTGATATTTTACCCGGGCTCAAGTTGGACACCACACTCAAGGTCAATGACTTCTTTGTAACGTTCAGCTTCCTCTTTAACTTGAATGAATGTGTGAGCAGGTATGTAACCTACAGATGATTCAGAAAGCCGCATGGATCTTGGACCTTCAGCTATCTTTGGTTTCACATCTTTGTGATCCCAAAACCTCTTGCTTTTGTTCAGAAAAGAATGTTCTGCATTCAAACTTGTATAGTCCACCACATTCCTACCTGTCATATCCTGCACAACAAATTCATGATAAATAAATGTGAATTAACACTCATGTTCAAAGGTGACTCTGCGTCTAGAGTCAAACGACTGGTATCACCAATGGAATATGTCTCTGGACTTACTATTACAGACGATTCAGCTCCAAGAGGAGATCTTCTGAAATTTTCAGTAGATATATGCCTTTTTAAGAATTGATCAGGAGACTTGAGAGACCTCAGACCTGTTGCTAGGCTAGAGCTTTCATTCTTCGAGCTATAACGTGGACTGCCTGTCGTTATACCATTGATCATACCCGAGACAGATTTTTCTGCATCTTCATCACAGTTGGTCACTGACGACACCTCACAATACCTGCACATGACAGTTTTTTAAGTTTGCTTAAAGATCTGTATAATATATATAACCTTACAGGTGTGATCGAATCTTATATATTCCCGGTAAGTATTTAACAATAATTGTCTGATATATTACCCGGGCTCAAGTTGGACACCGCATTCAAGGTCAATGACTTCTTTGTAACGTACAGCTTCCTCTTTAACTTGAATGAATGTGTGAGCAGGTATGTAACCTACAGATGATTCAGAAAGCCGCATGGATCTTGAACCTTCAGCTATCTTTGGTTTCACATCTTTTTGATCCAAAAATCTCTTGCTTTTGTTCATAAAAGAATGTTCTGCATTCCAACTTGTATAGTACACCACATTCCTACCTGTCAAATCCTGCACAACAAATTCATGATAAATAAATGTGAAACAGATAAAAAAATTGTTTGCTTTTAGAATTATACTTTTGGTTCCACATGACTAGATTTGTTCTGAATCTGATTTTGCTTCCTTATGTATTCTTTGCTTTGGTTTTCAGAGGACAAGTTCTGCTCATGGGACTCTAACATCTTACTGTCAACTCGCTCCTGCATGCAATTCACAATGAATCTTTATGGTAATGTATGTAATAAAGTTTCAAGTAAAAGGCATGAGACGGTTTTGAACCTTGACACTGTTGAAAAAAGATCTTAACCCTTGCATAGATGCTTCAAAATTATCATACAGATTGATAGATTGCCTTAGCCACTTTGAAATAGACGCTCTGTTCCTTGGTTGTCTGTATCGCTCATCTGGACATCAAAACAAGGCAACCTCAGAGCTACCACAACTGAATCGAAAACAAAACGTTTATTAAGAGTTGAGCGGTGACTATCACAGATATTGAAGTCTTATAGTTACCCAAGAATATGATGGCACCATAATCAAACCTATGCCGGATACATCGCCCTGCTGCTTGATTTAAAGCACGATACGCCTGTTGGCAATACCACTCACTGCCTCCAAGAAGGTTTTTAGATGATTTGTAGGTATCATTATATTTTCTCTTTAGTTCGACTAGAATATCGTGCCTGGCAAGAAAGTGATTCGTTAGAAAACTGTTCCCCACAAGAAGTTTTGGAACGAAGCTGAAAGATTTTAAAAGGAATATAAAAGTCTTACAAGTTTGGAAATGGAATGCCAACAATTATCTGTATGTAACCATCAAGGTCTAACAGTCCATTCATAAGCCAATTTGAGCATCAAAAATATCCTAAAGCATCTATTGCAGCAAAGACAATGGAGTTGAAAAGGATACCACTGCCCTGGCGTTGTCATCAGAAAAATCAAGCCCTTCTGAAACCTGTGAGAAAATTTGTAGAATTTAAACTCAAAACATGTCATGCTCACAAGGTACGGTCCCTTTAAAATAAACATCAATAATAGAAACCAAGAAAGAAAAAACAACAAACCTTTCCTCTACATACTGCAAGAAATGCAGATCCTTTCTTGGAATCATCTTGAGCCTCAGTTATAACAGACCATGCTTTCTTAACTCTGCCATTTCTTCCAATGAATCTCTTATTTCCCCGTATAGAATCATAATATTCCTTCAAAACAGTTTCGAAATCTTCCTTGGCTCCTCCTCTTGGTTCTGCAACCAAGGACAGTTATTTGAGATTTTTGACAAGAAAAAAAATGAAACATCACAATAGGATTTGTTGCAACAGTGTTTACATGAATCTCACAGAAGATAGATGTTACTCACCAATAAAAAGGTCTCTTTTCAAGCAGAGCCGAGACCATTGTCCAGTTTCTTGCCAACGTGAGCAGAGTTTTTCCATCAACTTATAGCTTGGAAAGAACACGAGAGAGCCACCTGGTACAATACTGCAAATTTCTTCCAACGATTTCCCTAGAGCATCCTTCAGAGCACAGTAGAAGCATTGCGTTTTACAACACACAAAAATGTTTCATCACAGATACAGGCAAAAAGAGCTTGAACCAGTACCTGGAATGCATATGCATCAGCTGTTTTATAACTTGCATTTAGAGGAAAGTTACCAGGACCATTGGAGATTGCACCAGCCCACACCTGGAACAGATATATTGTTAAATCATACATTCAGTTCTTGAAAGTGTTTGCTAAGTGGGGGAGCTTTAGTCAGAACCTGCATATTAGGATCAATCACATGTGGAGCTTCTAAACAAGTGCCAAACTGCATCCCAAGTTCAGATGAGAAAGAATTCATCGGTGACAAAGTCCTATATTTCACAACCAAGAAACTCAAACTATATCATTACTGAAAGAGATGGCTCAAGAAACTATGAAAATTTAATGAGCAAACCAATAGCTCTTTGCAGAAACAATAGTAAGCAACAGGATACTGCATACCCAGATGTTAAAATGATGGATAAAGAAAGATCAGCTAAGTCTTTGAAAACAACAGACGGATTCATGCACCACAAACTGAAAGTATGCGTCCACCCAGTATCTCCTGCATCCCAGTAAAGCAACAATGAACACCTTTTGTTATTACAGATAGGTGAACTTTTTCACACATCCCAGTAAAGCAACAATGAATTCACGTGTACCTCTCTTAGTAGAGCGTTGTAAACCCATTTCATAATCTAGGACGTGACTTCCATTTCTCGAAAAGAAGTATGTTAGTGTAGCGAACAACTCTGCATGAAAATTGTGCAATAAGCTCTCATTCTCAAAATTACATTACAGAGATCAATGCTTAATAAAGTTAGTGAGACGCACAAAACCTTCTAGTGTCGAGACAGATATCCCACTCAAACAAGGCTTATCTGGGTCCATTTCTGCTGGCTCCGATTTCGTGATGGCCTTGACAAGTAAGCACAACGTCACAGTCAAGTATCGTATAAAGGCATGCGGTCCTAGCCAGATAGTTGAAATGACTTACTATATTAATACATGCATCTAAGCTTGGGAAGCATTCTTTAGTGATATTAAATTCCTTGAGCTCTCTTAAAGCTCTCTCTCCAGTCCAACTGTCTCATGATAATTAAATAGCGAAAAAATGAATTGTAATGCATATAAATCAACCCCGAATCATAAATACAGTTGGAACTTGGAACCCTTTTTTCAATTCTAAACTAAAAGTAGACGACTGGAATAAAAGTTTCAACTTACCTAGAGAAGTAGTGGTCAGAATCACGTTTTGCTAGTGAATCCTTCTTTCTTCCAATCCAGCTTATTAATTTCTAAATACATAGAACAGTCTATATTAAAAAGTAGACAGCAAAGCTACCTACCTCATAATATTATCTTGCAGAGAATAACTTACCTCTACTACTTCATATAAGGGTTCATATGTCTCTGGCTCATGCTCACTCATCTTTTCTAGTTCATTCCGCAATTCTGCATAACACATCATAAGCCACAGTAATAGAAAGTGTCTTTCAGTGAACAAAACGATTAGTAACTGCAGGGATATTTTGAGTAGTACATACTGAAAAGAATCTCTTCTTCCAAGTTAATGCTTCCTGCTTCACGAGCAATGTCTTCCATATTGCTGTGGACAGTAGAAGCTTTTAGTAAGAAGGCCTTAACCATCAACATCATCAAGCATGCTATGTAATTTGAGAACTTATATATGTTTCATACCAGAAAAATTATAATTGTAAAACTAAGAAGGTTTCTGAAGCTTACTGTGCTTCATCAAAGATTATAATCGCTCCTTTGAGATTTACTCCTCCTCGAATGACAGGATCAATTATATAGGAATAAGGGCAAAAAACCAATTGTGCAACCTCCAACATATTCCAGGAAGCAAAATATGGACAGCCTAAAAGAAAATTATTTGAGATTAAGAAATTGAAAAATACAATTAGCTAAATACGATCTTAATCCAAATCTAACCTGTAACAGTTTTTCCAATTTTTACAAGATCTTCAATATCATGAACTCCATTGTGACCGTTTTGCTTAAGTGATGGGTAAGCTAAGATACGATCGACGCCTCTGGAAGTTTAAGGAAAACAATTACATGATTTGACAAAGGTAACAACAAAAGAGGAAAAACAAAGAAATCAGATTATGAGGGAAAACTCACTGGAACTCAGGACATTTTATGTTTTTCTTATCTTTTAGGAGCAACCGACTAAATTAAAAAGATTACATGTTAGTATATAGTTATGCTATAGTTGAAAAGGATAATAAGATGGTATAAATGTGGATGCAAATTTACCATTTCTCGTCTACATCTTCTTTCCCCTGTACATGACGGTTGGTGCAGTAACGTTTGCGTGAACCCTAACACAATGAAGTTTTTATGAGTTCTGGCAAATTAAATTACAATGTTGTATTGATTAAATAAAACAAGATCAAGTTTTGACATACCAGTACCGTCATGGGCACTCTATAACCAGTTTTCCGATACTCACGAATGACTTGAGTGATCTGAGCATGAGTTCGTCTAAGGAATTAACAAACCAAACAGTTAATAACAATAAAAAACAAAACTTTATTTGCAAATGATATATGCAATGCTTACGAAGCATAATATATGGTAGGAATATCATGTTCAACTGGCTCCACATTGCCATGTAAAGGAGCATCTGTTCAGAGATAACCATGAAGTGATAATTAATACTTCCCAATCTAAACCCAATAATCATAGATGCAATTTCATTAGAGAAGGTCTTCACGAACCTGAGGGCTGATGTGTTTTCGGTATGAATCCACCTCCGTGATTCGAATGAGACAAATTTCCATTCGGAAACCGTGATTTATAGCTCTGTTGCCAAGCGAGAACGGAGCAGAGCAAGGACAGAGATTTGCCCGTACCAGTGGGGGACTCGAGCAATGCGTGACAGTGACCGTCTCTCTGAGCACGATCAAGCGTAGATATGACCCGACTCATGAACGCAAGCTGGGATCCGTACGGTTGATAAGGGAATTCCATTTGAAGTCCTCCGATTTGGTAGACATTTTTAGGGTTTTTGGAGTTTAGGGTTTGTTTCCCTTCGTCCTTCGAATCCGTTTTGCTGGTTGTGGATACCATCTCCCGTAATCTTGATCCTTTGGATTCCGTGAACGGAAGCAAACAACAAGTAGGAGAACTGAGCTTCGAGAATTTTGCGTTGTTAAAATTAGGTGGGCGGGAAAATTCTACACTTTTCCTCCATTGTTTCAGCTTGACTGACAAGCTAAGATCTTAAAAACGACGTACAGTGTTGAACTGTTAAAAGAGAACGGCAATACTTTCGCTTAATTGACGATGGCCAGAAGTGGGCTTATCAAAGCCCATCTATTTATTCATTTGTCGTTTTAAAATCTTCTAAACGACGTACAGTTCTGCTAGCTTTAGAGCGAACGTAATTGGGCTTATGAAAGCCCATTTCCCAGCAAAGGGAAAAGAAAAAACGCCGAACAAAGAGAAAAACAACGATGAGAAGACGATTCCATGATTTGCTGTGTCACAGTCTCATTTTTATTTGTATATTTTTTTCTTTAATGCCTTTTAGTTTATTATTATTCATCTGTTCGAATCGGGCAATTTTCGTCTGGACAAGGAGAAATCTGGAGATAGGATTTTGATCAAACTTTTGCGGTAGCTCCGGTGATCCTTGAAATGGCGGGGCAGAATCCTAACATGGATCAATTCGAGGCATACTTCAAGAGAGCAGATTTGGACGGAGATGGTCGGATCAGTGGAGCCGAAGCTGTTGGATTTTTTCAAGGATCTGGTTTGCCTAAGCAAGTTCTCGCCCAGGTAGCATTTCTTCTTAGATCTCTGCCTTATTGGTTTGTTAATGGCGATATTTTTTGAGTTGTTCCGGAGAAAGATCTGATTTGTGCTTTCTACGCAGCTGATTTTGGGTTTCCAAAATGCCGTAATTTTTATATTTCCATTTGAATTGCAATGCTATTTTCTGAGATTTTGAGATTTAAAATTGCCTATGAACTGAATAAGAAGCTAAGGGGCAGATTTGAGACGCTCTACTTTCTTTTCCTCCCTTAGGATCTTGCTTCGATATTGTATGTTGTATTTGAAGATTTGAAGAAGTTATATAAGTGTATGATACTAAGATTATATGGTTTCCTTTGATATTGTATGTTGGACGCCCGACTACTAAAATCTCATGTTATGGAGGAAACTTAGTGGCATTTATTCTTTTTAGTGGGATTAAAACTGTTTAAGATCTTTCAGATAGTTGTTTTGCGGTATTGGTAAGTCGGCTAGTGTTATTTCCGGTGAGGCTATCATTGGTAAAAACTTTTGACAATTGGTTGTAGATTAGTCACTGATAGGAATGGTACTGGGTTTGGTTTTGCTCGAACTTGACGGCATCTACATGAGGATGTCATCATTGCATAGCCTGAAGAAATTGGATAATTGATTTGTTAAAAATGTCAGTTACTATGTGGCTATGCTTCTTTAATCTTGTTACTGTGGGATTTCCTTTGGCATAGTAAGAGTATTCTCCAGAATTGGAGGTTTTAGTCGTTTCACAGTTGTGGTACATTTGTGTGGATATAAGCTTTTTTTTTCCGTCGGTGTACCAGTAATTATGCATTTAAATCTGAAAATTTCTTGCATACAGTTTTCCCTGGATGGGTTTTTTCAACCGACGTTTGCTATATAAAATTGTATACTGATCAGTTGTGTTCTGCATTTGTAGATATGGTCGCTTTCTGATCGGTCACACAGTGGTTTCCTTGATCGGCAAAACTTTTATAATTCTCTGAGACTTGTTACAGTAGCACAGAGCAAGAGAGACCTGACTCCTGAGATTGTTAATGCAGCGCTGAATACTCCTGCAGCAGCCAAAATACCACCACCCAAAATTAATCTTTCAGCTATTCCTGCACCCCGGCCTAATCCTGCTGCTACCACGGCCGGTCCGGTTTCCTCAGCAGTTCCTCCAAATTTGGGGTTTGGAAGACCAGGGGCTCCAAACGCGAATGTCAATCAGAATTATTTCCCACCTCAACAAAACCAGCAAATGAGACCAAATCAAGGAATATCTGGGCTGACTTCGCTTAGACCAACGGCTGGTCCAGAATATAGACCAAGTGCCTTACCAGGTCAATTTCAACAAGTTCCTGTTGGTAGTGTTACACGTCCTCCTCAGGCTGCTCCCACTAGTGTATCTGGTCCTGGTAGTTCAACATTCAATCTTAATAATTTGTATGCTGGAAACACCAGCGGATACTCATCAGGCTTTGGAGGGGGCAGCTTAGCAGCACCTTCTCCTGGCTTAAAACCAGAGTCACAAATTGATCCAAAGGCGCTGGTTGTATCTGGAAATGGAGGTGACATGTTTTCCTCCTTCCAGCAAAAACAAGAACCCACTCTGAGTAGTTCTTCAATCAGTTCAGCCATTGTTCCTGCTTCTGCTGGAACCCAACCTCCACCAAAGCCTAATGCTCTCGACTCCCTACAGAGTACTTTCTCAATGCTACCTGCAGGAAATCAGCCTCAGCAGCCAAGGCCAGCAGCAAGCTCACAGCCTGCAGTGTCCTCACAAGGTCCATCCTCAGGTTTGCCACCTGGAAATGCAGTTGGATCTGGCCATTCAACTCCTGCTGGGAATAATCAGCCTCCGTGGCCAAAAATGAAACCATCTGATGTCCAGAAATACACAAAGGTATTTATGGAAGTTGATAGTGACAAGGATGGGAAAATCACTGGCGAGCAGGCAAGGAATCTGTTTTTAAGCTGGAGGCTACCCAGGGGTAAGGGTTTTCGATCTTCCAGTCCACTTTACATCAATAATATAATTTTTCCATTCGTATGTGAAATGAACTGTTGCCTCTGTTGAGATTAGATGCAATTCGGGATAAAAGAATCTTCTTAAAACTTTTTTTCTCGTCTCTTTTTTTCATTGGATAGACCATGTGCTGTTAGGTTAAATTTTATTTGCTACCCTCCTGAGGCTTATGTTCCTTTAAGAATATCTGCAAGTGATCATGCTATGAAGTATTTATGATAACTTTTTCCTTTTTCTCGGTTCCAGAGGTATTGAAGCATGTGTGGGAATTATCTGATCAGGATAATGATACTATGCTTTCTCTGAGGGAGTTCTGCATTTCATTGTATTTGATGGAGCGGTATAGAGAAGGCCGTCCTCTTCCGACAGCACTTCCTAGCAGCATCATGTTTGATGAAACACTGTTATCTATCTCAGGCGCACCTAGTCATAGTTATGCAAATGCTGGATGGGGATCTGGTCAAGGTATTGCTCGGATTTCATGCATTCTTGTGATGATCTTCTCCCTTTTCCTGATACTTTACTTTAAGTCAAATTTCTCTATTGGAAGGTTTTGTACAGCAGCCAGGGATGGGTGCGCGGCCAATCACTCCAACGACTGGTATTAGACCACCAGTTCCTGCACCGGGCCCTCACCCTGGCAGTGGTATACCATCTAATCAGCAAAGGAATCAAGCGCCAGTTTTGGATGATCCTTTTGCCAATCACCTAGGTAATGGATATTCTGCAAGCTCAAATCTTCCAGAAGCAGCAACTGATGGGGAAAAGGTGATCATTTATATTTTTTACTTTAAATTGTTTAAGCTTAGATGCGTTTCATTTCCATATACAGTTCCTTGGATGCTTGTGAAACAAAATTTTCTAATCTCTGTAGGTTGATAAAAAGCAGAATGCCTATATGGACTCCAGGGAGAAACTTGAATACTACCGGACAAAAATGCAGGATATTGTGAGTACTCCTTTATAAATTACTCTTGTTATGTGAGAAGTGTGAAATGATCTTGATCTGTCTCAGTTTTCTTTATTTGAATATAGTTAACTATTGTCGATGTAAACTCTGCTATATTTGTGTCCATTAAATCCTTGAAGAAAATGTTAGCTCTTTTGAAAGAGGGAATATTGGTATCTAGTTGTTTTTTTCTCTGAAAATTTTTGAAGATGATTGTATTTAAGGTTAAGACCAATCTACTGGAATCTGACCATCTAGATTAAACTGCAGAACTTGAATATTATCTAGGTAATGGCCTTATAAGTGTAAGATTGTTGTTCTCTGTGAAGTTCTAACCTTATTGTATAGGAGCATATGGTCTTATGATCCCATTTTCTTGTTCTTCTTTCTGTCAGGTCTTGTACAAAAGCAGGTGTGACAATCGATTAAACGAGATCTCCGAAAGGGCTTCGGCTGACAAGCGTGAGGTGCTTTTCACATAGAGAATCACTTTTCTCATTTCTTTAGAGGCAATTCTGTCTTATCCAGAACAATTTCTGCTGCAGGCTGAAACATTGGCAAAGAAGTATGAGGAGAAGTATAAGCAAGTTGCAGAAATAGGGTCAAAATTAACTATTGAAGAGGCCAGGTTCCGCGAGATTGAGGTATGAGTAATTCGTTTGCCTGCCACTTGTAGGGGCAACACCTATGTACATTCCAGCCATATATTTATTATTCATTTCTTCTATGTGCCTTTTCCCTCACTAAACTTATCTTTTTTGCAAACGTCATCATTTTTCCCTCTTTTCTCTTTCTCTGTATCATGTTGTGCATCTTGTCCTGTCCCCTTATTCTATGGTCCAATGCTCTCTTCGTCCACCTTTGCTGGTGAAGGGGCTTTGAATAATTTTGTAACACATCTCTTACGGAAATCTGCTACTTATTAAAGTTTTGCTAACCCATTCAGGGGCGGAAGATGGAGTTGAGTCAAGCAATTGTAAACATGGAGCAAGGTGGTAGTGCTGATGGTCTCCTTCAGGTACATGCTATTCTCTATGCTTATGTAATGCCTAGATTGTCAAGTATCTGCTGTACTACCTTATTTGATGCTTTACTGGGCATATTTAGGTCCGGGCTGACAGAATACAATCAGATCTAGAGGAACTGATGAAGGCTTTAACTGAACGTTGCAAGAAACATGGGTTGGAGGTTAAGTCGAAGGCCCTTGTAGACCTTCCAGCGGGTACTACATATGATTCTATTGCCTTGTGACTTCTTGCTTTCATTGTAGATGATTGCAAACTACAGGTATTTTGTAAACAAACAAATCATGTGGAATTTGTTATGGTGTGACTTGCAGGCTGGCAACCTGGAATTCAAGAAGGGGCAGCTCTGTGGGATGAAGAATGGGATAAGTTTGAAGATGAAGGTACAATGTTTTTTCCTATCTTTCTATTACGAATACATTTAAATATCTATAGTTAAGCACATAACAAGGGCTCTGACTGATAATCCTCCCACTGTTTAGGTTTTGGCAATGAGATCACTTTTGACAAATCAAAAGAGCAGAACTCGTCTGGTGAGAAGGAAAACGGTACGGTGGATGATGGTAGTGGGCCACCTGATTCGCCGACTCATTTAGATGAAAACTATGGACCTTTTTCAGAAACCTCAGACCGCCACCATGAGAGTGAATATGGGACAACTCACAGTGAAGATGAATCAGGCAGAAGTCCTAGAGACAGTCCTGTCTCTAGGGCTGCTACTGAGGTCCCATCTCCAGATTATTCTCAGGGGAAGAATTCTGAATTCTTTGATGACTCGAATTGGGCAAGTGCATTTGACACTAGCGATGATGTGGATTCGGTCTGGGGATTTGATGCATCAAAAAGCCAGGTTAGTACAGCATTCATAGTGTCTCTCGTTTTAACAACTCACTCAATCCATCAACATACTGAATCGAACATTTGAGTTGTGATTATCGAATAGGCATTGCACTGATCTTTTTTATATACAAGATTTTGAAAACCCGTATCTTGATTAAGTTCATGCTTTCCGTGGGATGGTACATTTGCCTTCTGTATGCTGGATAATTTAGTTACCTATTGAGAGTCTTAACCAAGTTTAGCATTTTCAATATCGACATTGCCAGGAAGGAGACTATTTTGGATCTGGTGGTGATTTTGGTGGAAACACAGGAAGATCAGATTCTCCAAGTTCAAGAAGCTTTGGCGCTCAGAGAAAGAGCCCATTCGCATTTGATGATTCAGTTCCCAGCACTCCACTCTCAAGATTCGGGAACTCTCCACCTCGATTCAGCGATGCATCAGCCAGAGATAATAACTTTGATAGCTTCTCCAGGTTTGACTCCTTCAACACCAGTGAAGCAGGGGCCGGGTTTGCCTCCCAGCCCGAGAGACTGTCTCGGTTTGATTCCATCAACAGCTCCAAAGACTTCGGTGGAGCTGCCTTCTCCAGGTTCGACTCAATCAACAGTTCCAGAGACGTCACTGGAGCTGAGAAACTTTCGAGGTTCGATTCCATCAACAGTAGCAGAGACTTTGGTGGTCCCTCGCTTTCAAGATTCGACTCCATGAATAGTACAAAGGATTTCAGTGGTAGCCATGGATACTCATATGATGATGCAGACCCGTTTGGTTCCACAGGTCCCTTCAAAGTCTCTTCGGATGAAAGCCCCAAGAAAAGGTCAGATAATTGGAACTCCTTCTAGCCTCACTTCATTATCATTCCTTTTTAAATCCCTTTTTTTTCCCCTCGCTTGATGAACTTGTGGTTGTTTCATAAAAATCTTATAATTTTTTCACATGAGACAATAGCGTTAGACTATTTGTAATTTGTAAAGTTTGTCGTTGTATGGGTTTTCTACTGTATCTCTGTTCTGTTCTTATGAATTCATTTGCTTTATATGAAAGAAATATTTGAGGCCTTCCTCGTCGAGAACGAATTAAAAACAATGTAATTGTGTACAAGATTTTCTTTTCTACATCTTGTGTTTTCCTTTTCTCCAAAATGTTTTATTATTTTGATAGTTCCTTAGCACAAGGTCCTTGAGAAAAAATGGTAAAATTTGATAGTGTGTTTACACTGACTGTGGTAGCTACAACTTGAAAATCGAGCTAATGCATTGGCACATTCTCCCTCTCTGACTTGAAGAATGATATGATTCGTGTCACCAAATATCAATGTAACTTTCATCTTTGAGGTTGGCTCCATTGCTTCCGCTGAATCCATAAGCACATTTCAGGGTCAGTCGTTACCTAGCAACTTCACTTCTCTGTGATCCGCTCAAAGGCAGATAGCATTGATGCACGCGTGTTGGCTATTTCCACAAGAGTTTCAAGAGCTGTCCGAAGACAAGGAAAAAAAAAGGAGAGTTTCAGTTGTAAGCTGGAATCTATCTATGACTGTATACTTACTTGTGGTGATGATGACGTTACCTGTCTCGAATGATAGTTGAGCGCCACGCAGCTTAGGCGAGACTAAACCTCCAAATACTGACAGAGATTTCGCTCGTTCTTTCTTAATCTGGAGATTAACACATCCGAATCGGTAAAATCCATGTACATGTCAAAAACAAAGTGTAAGATTAAATGATTGCTCACCTCTTCATCAGCTGCTAACACGGTTTCATCCTTGGCTGATGGTTTATCTTCTATCAAATTATATAACGCAAGAGATGAGACACCGACAAACAAAGAGCACAGAATAACCAACAGATAAGTCGTTTTTACCAGTAACCCCTCGATGTCGTAGCTGTTGGCTGAGAGGTGAGCCTATCTCCGAATCTGTATCAGTAGAGAAGTCTTTGCCATTTCCGGTACCACCTTTGGAGGCCCACTTGGACAAAGCAAAACGAGGTACTGATCCCAAAGATTCATCTACAAGAGTTCCATATATGTAAGAGGCTTCCCCACTAAAAATGCTAAGAATACATGAATTCATAGCAAAGGACTGTAAACCATTAAACAATCAAAAGATTGAAGCATAAGCCAAAACTTACCCAGTTGGTCTGTGACTTGCAATGTTGAAGCAGCAGGATGATACTTGAGGTCTAAGAGAGTACTATTGATACGTAAAGTTCCCATAGAATGTCGAGCACTAGCTAGATCAAACCATCCCTGAAAAACAAACACATTTCAGAAAGTTTCTATACCCAATAAGTAAATTAAGGCAGAGTCTGATCATATCAGTGATACAAATTCATTAAAAAAGGTTCTTCTCATGGCTTCCATAGCTAGCTAATCAACGAAAACGTTTTCTACGCGATCCTTTTCAATCCCAGATATTAAACGAGAAAGCACAAAAATCAGACAACAAAAACTGTAGCCAAACTCATACAAATTCAAAACTTTGAGCTGAACACAGGCTAAGTAACATCTTCCTTAGATAGAGATTATCTAAATGGAATTCCATCAACAGAAGACAATCAGCTTCGACTTAAAAACAAAATCATCTACGGTCATCATAATTTGAGAAGTTATTCGCACAAGATCTCATTTTAGCTTAATAACCCAAAAGATAAAAAAAAAGAAACAATAAGATCATTCCCATTACCTCTCGAAGCTTTGAATTCAGAGAATCCATAAGGGTTAAATACCCATCCAACGAATCTAGGAACTGCAAAACATTCTCGTCTCCTCCTCCTTTCTTCAGCTCGTTTTTCACTTCTTCTTCATTATTTACATCCATGGATTCTGCTCTTTCCTCGTAAATCTCAATTCCCTCATCTCCCGCCATCGACACACAAGAATCAACAAATCAAAGCTTACAGGAGAACGCAGTACAAAGCGATCGAGAGAGAGAGAGAGAGCGATCCTCGAGTAAACGGGCTGTTTCCGTAATATTACAATTATAAGAGGCCCATTAATATTATTAAGCCCATTAGCGGTGATTAGCCCAAGTGGAAAGATTACCTCCCCCGGGTCAGTCCCGGTTATGTTTGTGGGTGGGTAGCAAAGTCGAGTGTGTGCGTGTAGACAGCGCCAGGCTGTTAGTTTCTGTTTGTCAAGTTGGCGTTTGGTGGCTCCACGTCTGTCTTTCATGACTTTTCGATTTTAGTCAACCCTTTCCTGCTTTCTTTTATTTTTCCAATTTTTTTTTTCATTTATACTAAAAACTTTGGATTTTATATTTTTCCCATTTTCATTGAACCCATCTTCTCTGTTCCTTCCTCTCGCTTTTACCCGTCTCTCTCGTTATCGCACGGGGATAAAACAACTCTTGTTGAATTCAAGCTCCAGACTTGAGTAGGAACACGCTCTATTGCTTGCAATTGGATCTATGGACGACGATGAACTCACACTTTCTCGCGCGTTTTTAGCTCAAGGAGATTAAACTAGTGTTCATTTTTCGAATTGTCAACTTATAAGAAGAATCAACTAGGGCTTTTTTTTTTTTTGGAATTTCTGTAGCTTTGAGGCGCTTCTTCGATTGGAATTGGTTGGTGTGCTTTTTTCTCTCTCTCTTTTGGTATTTTTGAAATGCTTTCATGAGATGGTTTCTTTTTTTTTTTTTTTCCGGTTTTCACGAATATTACTAAATTTGGTAATCTTGCTATATTAGGGTTCATGGGAATGATGATTTTGGGATACTGTTGCTTTGTGTATTTAATGTTATAGTTTTGATTGAAATACTGAGTTTTGAAAGAATCAGGGAAACCCAACTGTTAGCTAGATCTGGTATTATCCCCTTTTGAGTTTTTTTTTAAAATTTTCTGCTTCTTTTATATCAAATTTGGACACTTTTTAAGCAGACTCTTGCATTATGAATCCAAAATTTTTGTTAATTCTAATTGCCGTTTATGATCCCTGCTTCCCACTCTCTCTCCTTCACGATAATGAGAGGTATATGCTTATTATTTGCAGTGAGTGAGACGTATTAAGATGGTTGGAAGCTCGGATAGTAACCAGTCAGATGATAGCTCTCATTTTGAGCGAGGGGTTGATCATATCTATGAAGCATTCATCTGCCCTTTGACAAAGGAGGTCATGTATGATCCTGTCACTTTAGAGAATGGCCGAACATTCGAGCGTGAAGCCATTGAAAAATGGTTCAAGGAATGTCGCGACAGTGGGAGACATCCATCTTGTCCTATAACTTCTCAGGAGCTGAGTAGCGCTGATGTAAGCCCCAGTATAGCTCTGCGTAACACAATCGAAGAGTGGAGATCCAGGAATGATGCTGCCAAGCTTGACATTGCTCGTCAGTCACTGTTTTTAGGGAATGCTGAGACCGATATTTTGCAAGCTTTGATGCATGTGCGACAGATTTGCAGGACCATCCGATCAAATAGGCATGGTGTACGCAACGCTCAGCTTATCCGCATGATCATCGACATGTTAAAAAGTAATAACCATAAAGTGCGGTATAAGGCTCTACAAACTCTTCAAGTTGTTGTTGAAGGAGATGACGAGAGCAAGGTTGAATTTGATTTCTGTTACTCTCTCTCTCTCTCTGCTGAAAATGTTAATGTAGCATTTTAATGGAAAATTGAGCGGAGGCTAATTAAGGTTTCATCATCTTGCAGGCTGTAGTAGCTGAAGGGGACACTGTGCGTACACTAGTTAAGTTCTTATCACACGAGCCATCAAAGGGGAGGGAGGCAGCTGTTTCCTTGCTGTTTGAGCTCTCTAAATCGGAAGCTTTGTGCGAGAAGATTGGTTCAATTCATGGAGCACTTATATTATTGGTTGGTATGACAAGCAGCAACTCAGAAAATGTTTCAATTGTTGAGAAAGCTGATAGAACCTTGGAAAACTTGGAGAGGTCAGAGGAAATTGTCAGGCAGATGGCTTCCTATGGTAGACTCCAGCCTCTTCTAGGAAAACTCCTTGAAGGTGATTAATCCCTACTTTCTTACCGATCAGCGGAAAGAACTGTTTTTCTTTGCTCGGTTTTAATTTAATGATATTCTCTCTACTGTATTTGCATAAAACATGTTATCATCTTCCTTCAGTCGTTCGGATGCATAACGGTGTTATGGTATTCTGCCTTATAATTTGCTTGATTTGCTCTAGGAATTTTACTAGTTCGCTTGTAAGAAGGGTCAATTTTTTTTCTACCCAAATAGTCAAATCTTTGATTGTTTTCCTCTATTATACGGCGAGTTTCATGCATGAATAATGACACCACATGTGAAACATGATCTGCAGGTTCACCTGAAACAAAACTCTCTATGGCTTCCTTTCTCGGGGAGCTTCCCTTAAGTAACGATGTGAAGGTTCTTGTGGCTCAGACTGTGGGTTCTTCTCTTGTCGATCTTATGAGAAGTGGTGACATGCCCCAACGGGAAGCTGCCTTGAGAGCTCTTAACAAAATCTCATCATTCGAAGGGAGTGCTAAGGTCTTGATCAGCATAGGAATTCTCCCCCCACTTATCAAAGATCTGTTCTATGTAGGGCCAAACAACCTTCCAATTCGGTTGAAAGAAGTCTCTGCCACTATTCTTGCTAACATAGTGAACATTGGATATGACTTTGACAAAGTCACTCTTGTTTCAGAGAACAGAGTGGAGAATCTGCTCTATCTAATTAGCAACACGGGTCCAGCGATCCAGTGCAAGCTGTTGGAGGTTCTTGTTGGACTGACCATTTGCCCAAAAACAGTTCCGAAAGTTGTTTATGCAATTAAAACCTCCGGTGCAATCATCAGTTTGGTTCAGTTTATAGAGGTCCGAGAGAATGAGGATTTGCGTTTGGCTGCCATAAAGCTTCTTCATAACCTTTCACCATTCATGAGTGAAGAACTGGCCAAAGCCTTATGTGGCACTACTGGACAACTCGGAAGCCTAGTTGCAATCATTTCAGAAAAGACATCGATCACTGAAGAACAGGCTGCAGCTGCTGGGCTCTTAGCTGAATTGCCAGAGAGGGATTTGGGTCTTACTCAGGAAATGTTAGGAATTGGTACTTTTGAAAAAATCATCACCAAAGTGATTGGAATCCGCCAAGGGGATATCAAGGGGATGCGGTTTGTGAGTCCTTTTCTGGAAGGACTCGTGCGTATACTTGCTAGGATTACTTTTGCATTCAACAATGAGCCTCGGGCCATTGCCTTTTGCCGTGAGTACAATGTTGCTTCGCTCTTCATTCATCTGCTTCAATCCAACGGTCAAGATAACATCCAGATAGCTTCTGCCGTGGCTTTAGAGAATCTTTCACTGGAGTCTATACACCTGACACAGATGCCTGATCTGCCTCCTCCGAACTACTGTGGCTCGATCTTTTCATGTATGAGCAAACCACACGTTGTATCCGGGCTGTGCAAGATCCACCAGGGAATATGTTCACTAAGAGAAACATTTTGCCTTGTTGAAGGAGAGGCTGTGGAGAAATTAGTAGCTCTATTGGACCATGAAAATGAGAAAGTGGTTGAGGCCGCACTTGCAGCTCTTTCGAGCTTACTAGAAGACGGGTTAGATGTAGAGAAAGGGGTCAAGATACTGGATGATGCGGATGGGATACCTCAGATACTAAACGTTCTGAGGGAGAACCGAACAGAGAAGCTGACGAGGAGAGCGGTTTGGGTGGTGGAAAGGATATTGCGGATTGAAGATATAGCAAGAGAGGTCGCAGAGGAACAGACCCTGAGCGCTGCGCTTGTGGACGCTTTCCAAAATGCTGATTTTAGAACGCGACAGATCGCTGAGAACGCGTTGAAACACATCGACAAGATCCCAAACTTCTCAGGTATATTCCCAAACATGGGATAGGGGTGATCTCTTTTAATCTGTCCAGTGAGTTTTAGTGATTTAAAACTGTGGTTTTTGATGGGATTACTTGTTAATAGGCATCCAGGTTTTTCTGGGTATATATTGTAAATTTCGATTCTTGTTTGCGCGAGTGTGGTTTAAGCTTATTTGATTTGTTTGTTTATATCCTACGTTGGAAATCGGAATCATTTGATCGGCCTCAGAATTAAAAAGCATATGTTTGTGGAGGAAATTGTGCTTATATTTTTCATCAAACCAATTTGTAAAAAATTTTAGCTCCACATAAATTGATCCATATATATATATCCAAGTTTGACACCGTGAAGTTGAACATCTGAATATATGATAAACGTGAGCTTTATTCCAGTATAATGTAACCAGTTAGATTAAACTCCATAGGAAGACCATTTGAGAATTGGGAAGGAAAACAAAACAAAAAAAAAAACTCTTGCTCGTAGTAAATAAACTATTTTAGAAACAACACAAATTACGATTAAGCAGGACCATAATATCCATTACAGAAGAGATGCGTTCCGATATGGTATTTGCCAAGGGATAGAGTGTATACGTGAGCGTGGTCTTGGGAACATTTTTCGCTTCTTCCTGATCCAATAGTCCTATCACATGAGACCACGACGGCTTAAACAGAAAAAAGTCTCGATTATGATCGCACCAGTTTGGAATCGAACCCATTACTCCCCACTTGTTCGCTCTCAAGTCGTAACCATGAACTACTGAGTCACCGATCGTCATCGTCCTCACCACTAAACGCTTGCCATCGTACGCATGCACGTTCCAGTACAACGACGGCTTACTTTGGCTGACCGCCACGTTCTTGATCCGCCTCACGAGGATCCATTTATTATCGGTCTCGAGGGCAAAAACAGAAATCACTGTCAATGTACCCGATATCAATGTCAGACGGTTATCGGCGGCACAGAGCAAGAGCTTCTTCCTCGGCATCAAGTCTAATTTGGTCGGAATGAGTCGTGCTTCCTCTGTTTCCGGATTGAAAACTAGGATGCTTCCGTCTTTTCTCAGCCAGTGAAGATCTCCGTTTAAGTAAACAGGTTTTGAATTCTTACGCTTCTTGAGATTGCTTGAGCGGCAAGTTATGGTGGTTTTTGATAAACTCCATGAGTCTCCTGTGTTGATCTCAAATTGATACACAGTTTCGCCTGGGTTTAAAAGCTTGCGCTGCTCGATTACGCAGACGATTCTGAATCTCTGAGTGGTTCGATTGATATGATCAACCGCGAACCCGATGCACTTTATTTCTCCCAATATAGGGTAATCCAGGAATCGGAACTTGTTGGTGAGGGGATTAACGACGCAGAGACCATCAAGGGAGAATAGGAGAAGGCCAAAAGAAGAACCGAGAATCTTAAACACTATTTTGGAATGGAATGACCTAGAATTGCCAAAAGCGTGGAAACAGAGATAACAGGAGTCAAATCTGGACATGTGAAGCAAACTGGATTCGACCCGAGAAAAGTATTCGATTTTAAAATTCGGGTCGTCTGATATATGCGAGTTGAAAGAGCTGTTTGTGCATCGCAACTTCGCCAGAGATTTGGGATCTAATTTGAAGAGAATCTCGTCGAGGAGATGCACAGGTAATGTCCTCATCATCAGAGAGGACTAATTGGGTTTCTTACTTTCTTGCAACGTACCTTCAGCTGTGCGTAAAGTGTATATATGTATATAACAACCCACAGAAAATTAAGGAAAACACTATTTGACAAGATTTTTAATTATTTAACACCTCTTTCAATTTTTACTCGGTCCAAATTAATCCTATTACTATTAGGAAATATGTTTTTAAAAAAGGAATTTTTTTGTGGTTTTAGGCTTTTAATGACCTTTTTTTTTCCTTTTTGTTGTTGTTATTATTGTTTTTTTTTCCAATGCTTGAAAGAATAATCTGAGAAGAAAGGTTGGAACTTGGAAGCTTTGTTTGTGGAGAAAGAAACAAAACCAGGACAAACTACTAAACTAGCCTCGACCACCACGGTTCCCACGGCCTCCAGTTACCATCTCCTGATCATTCATGGAAGCGTTTTACCATCTTTCACGAATGATTCTTTGGGCTGAAGCAGTCATTAAATCTAACGTGTAATCGAGTCATCTTCGTACATTCAGTCCCGGCGTTTCCAGTGTTTGGAACCGGTTATTTCCAAGCCTTATCCCACAAGAACCGGTAACATCTTAATTAATCAGCTGGTTCCGTGTGCTAACTAAAAATCGAATAAGAACCAAAGAATCTTAAACTTTCCGAAAACTATATGTTAAAGTAATAAAAAGAAGGATCATTATGTATTGTTACTTACACCAGAGAAAACATATAAACATTGGTGGCCTTTTGATTTGTTGTTCGTATGCTAAAAACCTCTGCACAACGTTGAAGTTGGCTATCCCTGTGTCGAAGTGCTTATATGTTTGGGAGATCGATTAATTCTACTGTCTAATAACTTCAAACTATTAATTATGTCCAACTATAATTCCTTAAATAACAATCAATTATGGAATTCAAATGGTTCGTGGCCAGATAGATACGCTTACGGCCTACTCTGATGCAGATTGGGCGGGGTGCCCAGATACCCGACGTTCTACTTCTGGCTATTGTGTCTTCCTAGGACCAAACCTAGTGTCTTGGTCTGCCAAACGTCAGCCCACACCATCACGTTCGAGCTCGGAGGCTGAGTATAAAGGAGTCGCAAACACAGTGGCCGAGCTTACATGGTTGCGAAATCTAATGCTAGAGCTACACCGTCCCATTAGAAGTGCTTCTGTTGTTTACTGTGATAATATCGGGTCAGTTTACCTATCTACTAACCCAGTTAAGCACCAACGTACGAAACATATCGAGCTGGACATCCATTTCGTACGCGACAAGGTAGCTATTGGAGAAGTCAAGGTTATGCACGTTCCAACATCTCTGCAATATGCAGATATCTTTACCAAAGGACTTCCAAGTTCTCTTCACAATGAGTTTCGCACCAGTCTCACCGTGCTACCAACGCTGTGACTGAGGGAGGGTGATAGAGATGAGATATATTCAGTTCCTCGTATATAGGCTTTAGTCAATTTGTTAATATTGTTCCTGATTTTGTGTAACTACTTTGGCTATATAAAGCCTTATTCGTATAATGTAAAGATCAAGGAATTCCACAAGATTTCAATAACATCATTAAAAAGAAACAAAAATTTTAAAAATAGTAGAGAGGAGAAAACATAACTCTTAAACTTCAATTACGTTACCCAAAAGTAGCAACAATACGAATTTTGTCTATTTGACTCTTCTTCTTTTGTTGATCCTCTCCGCCTCCGTCATCATCTTCAGTTTCGTTTCGTCTTCAATCATCAATCTTTTTCCAATTGGCGTTTCCTTTTTCTTGATGAACAGGCTCTGAGCATATGGTGAGATTCCACCAATCAGTCCCATAAATTTGCTTATAGAGGAGACGCGTTTATCATCATCATCATTAACCATCTTCATGTCAACGTCCACCTCCTCATCCACTTCCATTGAAGAGGACAAAGACGGTTTGAACTGATAAAAGTCTCGCTTACCATCCCACCACCGTGGAATCCAATCCATGACCCCTCCCCACTTGTTAGCTCTCAAGTCGTTCCCATGAACCACTCCTTCGTCGTAACGGTCCTTCTTAAATACAGATTTGAAATACGGATCTTCGGTTATATGCAAGTTGATAGATCGATCGGCGCATTGCATCATCGCCAGAGATTTTGGATCCAATTTTAATAGAATATCGTCTAGAAGATGAAAAGGTAAAGTATCCATGCTTGATCTCGGAAGGAAAAAATTAGGTTTTCTTGCTTAGTTCTGTGATGGTGATTATTTCTCTATAATTTGTTAATTCTGGTTCTGTTACAGTGCTTATGCATATATAGACGTAAGGGAAATGGAAACTTGTTTTGGTAAGATAATTCCGTTTAGTTATCAAAAAAAAAAAGGAAAGATTTCTAATGAATTTTTCCTTTTCAGTATGGGATATGTTTTGTGAGACCAAACGACTACGTTTGATGTATTGTCATTTAATAACAAAAGGTGAATTAAATAGTATATTTAGAAAAATGGAAAGATTTCATAACTGCAAACGACAGCGTTTTTGTCTTCTCTTCACCGAATCACCGTCTCTATCCAGCATTAGGGGTAAAAAGGTCATTATATGTTCGAGCAGTAAAGAAATTGGGATATGGATATGAGCGGGGGGTTCGTGAACGGAGGAGCTCTATGCTTCTTCATCAATGGCTTCCATTAGTAGCTTACACAGATGGGTATCTAATCAACACTCTCGTCTTCCTCGAATCTCTTCTATTTCGGAGGCAGATCAATCTCGACCCACTAATCAAATCGTCACATTTTCGGTTCCCATATCCAGAAGAGACGCGAATATTTTTCTCCTCGGCTCGCTTCCATTGACGAGCTTCTTCGTTCTACCGCCGAGCTCTTCGGATGCGAGAGAGAGACGGAGCAGAAAAGTTATCCCTCTCGAGGAATATTCCACTAGCCGTTAAGTCCCTAGCTCTCTTCTTAGCTATCGGTTCGTATTCCGCATTAAATTTTCACAATGAGGTTTTAGAATTCGTTCTTTTCAATTCTCGACTCCGCTTAAGTTTTAAAATTAGGCTTCTTTATTTTTGCCCATGATTACTCTTTTAAGTGAATTGGGTTTCGAGAGTTCTGATTTGACAAAATTGTGAATTGGTATAAAAGGGATTTGCTTGACTTGTATGAGAAGTTTCTGGAGATTGTAAACATATACTGAAGCTCACAGATTTGCTGTTGCTCTGTACTTGCAGCTGAAGGGTTGAAGTTCTATGACATTGAGGAAGGCAAAGGACCAGTAGCTACAAAAGGATCAACTGTTCAGGTCTCTCTTATGATCCACATTGAGAAAACAAACCCCTCTTGATTTCTCTTTATCGAAAATCGAGTTCTCGCCTTTACATTGTAATGCGTTTTTCCACATTTAGGTGCATTTCGATTGCCGTTACAGAAGCATCACTGCAATTTCTACCCGAGAATCCAAGCTTTTAGCTGGAAACCGTAGTATTTCTCAGGTTACTTAACCATCCATCCCTTTTGTTTAAAATTTCAGCCCCTGCATAATTTTCAAGTATTCTTCTCCTTGATGGTTGCTACTTCCTTCTGGAACAGCCTTACGAGTTCAAGGTCGGATCTACGCCAGGAAAGGAAAGGAAACGTGAATTCGTTGACAATCCAAATGGGTTGTTCTCTGCACAGGCTGCACCAAAGCCTCCTCCAGCATTGTATTTCATAACCGAAGGAATGAAAGTCGGAGGCAAGGTTAAAAAAAAGCACCGCATTTTCGCTTTCTACTTCTTACAACATGTAATTGCTTTGCAATGTGTGCATAGAAGTAGTTTTTGACCTCTTTTTGTTCCTGCAGAGAACTGTGATTGTTCCTCCTGAAGCTGGTTATGGTCAGAAAGGAATGAACGAGATACCGGTGAGAACCTACTACAAATTGTATATGAGGAAAGCTCCGTCTTTTGCAGAAACTATTTACAAAATGCGGTATAATGTTTCGGGTTTAAGAGATAATAAAAAACATGTATGTTGTTGCAGCCTGGAGCTACATTTGAGTTGAACATAGAGCTGCTTCAGGTGAGGCCCCCAGAAGAGAAGTGAACAAGATTCTTCGAACAGTGATAAGAGAAGTTTGAAGCTTCAAGCATTTGTCCCTTGACTCCCATCAATTGTCTAAAGATAAATTACAAAGGAGAAAAAACGAAAAATATGTAAATTTTGAGGAGTACTTGGTGTCTGTTATACACCAAACTCTGGTACACTAAATAACCGGTATATTTGTTGAACTAGAATTTGATACAAGTTCTAACGTGGCAGCTTCTTATTGGCTGAAAATATGTTAAACCTGATTTTAGAGACTTCGAATTTGGGATAAGGTGGTTGGTTGTATGGGCATAGAAACCAAGCCAACCTAACCCAAATCAAAAGTTTTGTTTGAAATCGCAGAACTGAGAAAACCAAACCGAATGTAAAACCTCAACTAGTTTAAGTTTGACATGATTTTGTAAACCAAACCGAAACCGATAATAAACCGTCAGCTAGTACTCTTCGGTGGGGATTTGGTTGCTGACTCTGCTTGTGAGCTTTGGTAGAAGTGATATTTCCGGTAGCTTTTCCCGAGAAAATCTACTGAGAAAAATGGAGACTTCTCTGAGGTATGCTACCAATTCCAGGTCTCTGAAAATTCACGCCAAGGAGAAGTTCCCGGTGAACTCCAAAACTCGCCTGCAGGTGAATTTTCTTCGAATTAGTAGCTTGCTTTGGTGGATTTTAGCGCTATTCTTTACAAAACTAGTTAGCTTCGTTCTGTAACAGCTCTTCAGTTTGATTGAAAATTTCTCGTTTCGCTTTTCTTCCCAGACGGGAGGTTTATTAATGCCAAAAGCCTCTTACTTGAAATTTATAGGTTGTTATTTTGAGGGTTTATGGTTTGCCTCATAGAAATTACATTTAGAGATGAGAGATATAGGCTTTAGAATCTTTATTAGAAATTGGTTTATGTAATTAGCTCTTTAGGCTGAAGAGTAATCGATTATACTTGGCCTATTTTTTAGCTACATTCTATAGCCTTATCGAGATATGGAGCAAAGAATGTTTGTCTTCTTACTTTCTTTTGTTGGTTTTACATCTTTGATAGCTTCATGGAGAGCTAGATACAGGAGCTGGTGTGCCAAGTTACTTCTGTGCAATGATAAGACACTTTCTCCCTATGGTGAAAGTCTCAGATTTAATTTTGTGTTTCTTTCATTGAGCTCTTTGAACCTTTTACAACCATTTTTTTTAATGCCATGAATTGTGTATATAGGCTTCAACAAGCCTTGGAGTAGGCTTGCATTATGATAAACGCGAAAAGCTTCGCTGTCTTGTACGTGGGAAAAAGAAGTTTCCTGTGATAACTGATGAGGTTGTAACCTTTAATATCAAAGGAAGATGTGATGTTGACCAGGACTTTGTTCAGGTTCACCGCTTCCTTTTTTTCATGAATTGTTTCTTCATGGTTTTGAAAACTTAAGAATGGACTTGAGATTTTGTGATTTTGCATGACAGAGGAACGCGAAAGGAGCTGCTGAGTTTGATTGGAACATATGGAAGTTTCAGAGAGATCAGGATTTACGCCTCAGAATTGGCTACGAAATGTTTGAGAAGGTATGCTTGAGCTCACCATTTAACAAAAGAGATCAATGGCTCTCATTGGATGATTGGATCACTGAACACTATGTGTTGGCTTTCTCTTTTACAGGTCCCTTATATGCAGATTAGAGAAAACAATTGGACTTTCAACACGAACTTGAAAGGAAAATGGAATGTGAGGTTTGATCTGTAAGGAGTAAACAAGAACTGAAACAAAAAATAGTAAGATCACATTTTCATATTTGTATCATTTTGAGAAATGTATTACTGATAGAAAAACTCACTTTGATTCAACCAATTGAGAGCAAATTCACTGATCTTTTGTTAACATCAATCACTTTACTCTTGCAACTTGCAAGCATCTAAGAACTTAGTTTTTGTCTCCTAGGCTCATATAGCTATTTCCATGTCTAAAAATAGAATCCGTATCTAATTAACCAACTAGGTTTGACTAAATGTGTGGTCTTAAAACCCACTTAGGTTCCTTAGAGATCTCATTTACTTTGTGATATTGTGATAGTTAACCGGAAAATATATTTTAAAGCAATCTGAGCAAATCAAACCAATCAATCCTCTATTGTCTGTACCAACTACGATGCAATTTGTGTTACAAAAAAACTCTAAGCACGGTGTTATGATTCGCAAACCAAACATCAGAAATCTGGTCATCTAAGAACGGTATAGTTTGGTTTGAGTCACGGTTTCGGTTGACTTCGAGATCGTGATGCTTCTATTATGAACCTTGAACATCACCATCGGCATCAAGTCGACAATCGAGTCCCACACACAAAGGTGAAGAAGATCTTGTTCTATAAAGATTTGCTTCTGGTGGTCATGAATCAAAGATCTTTCATAACACCCCACAACGACTAAGAATCAACCATTAGTTTTCAATATTAACAGCAAATCGAATAAACATTGACAAAATTCATATATTTTTGGTTAGTTGGTGGTGGTTTTAGCTAACACCACGTGATATCTATGCATATTAAGTCCAAAATAACGGTTTAGCAGAGGCGGCTTAAAATTCCAACATAATTGGGACTCTTTTTTTTTTTTAATTGGGTCTATTCTTGTTCGATAGGCTATATTATTTAATTAATATTTGGATAATTTCATTAGCAAAAATAATTTGACTTTTATCATAAAATACTCGAGGCCATTTTGAAAAGTTAGACAAGGCTGGAAATTGCTATAGTCATTGTCATAAACCGCGGATGTGGCTTAGAGCAATTTCGTGCCCACAACTGATAGAATTTGGTCAATTTCAATGCATTTTTCCTCGAGGCTGCATTATTTTTCAAACGTGCAATAAATTAATTAGTGGATGAATGAAGTTTCCTCCTCACTTTGACTATTTATATGCTAGTCATGCGAGATGATTATAGACTTACCCATAATCATTTAATTTATGGTCTGAAAAAGGGTTTGTAAAGTGACATTTTGAGATGTGATCTTCTTATTAATTATCCCAAAATTAATAAATATAACGAGAAAACAATAGAGCATGTGGGTAGAAGAAGAAGTGGGCGGTGCGAAATCAGAAAGTGGAGAGTGCACTCAGAAGAGAAAGAGTCAACCAGAAAATTAATACTAATTTTTAATTTTTCTCCGAATTGCTATATTTGGAAACTCCTAATTTACACGTTTCTCCTCCTTTACTTCTCTTTAATTTGGGAAGGTTAATATAACCTGTTAATTAGTTTGTGTATAACCTTAAGCTTGTTAATCATAAGTAATTAGTAAGTTATCAGAGACCTTCCATTGTCGTTTTAAAATTCTATTCTTGTTTTAAAAATGTTGTTTTTTCTATGTAAAATTTTGGGAGGAATCTTGTTTTTCTTTTATATATATAATAGAAATTTACATACTTAAACTGTGAATAATGTTTATTACGCGATACTTACAAATGATATTGATGGACTCCTTGTTTAAGGTGTTTCCATTGTTTCTCTCCTTCTTCCATTCAAAAATGTTATAAACAATCAAAAAACAAATAGTTATATGAATGATATCTCTTTCTTTTTTTTCTTTTTGTCAAAACTATGAATAATATCTAAACTAAAACCCTTTAAAAGAAATATTGACAAGTGTATCTCCACTCTCTTCACCAAATCGTTGAGTCTTACACCTGTTACATTGAAGTTAGTTAAGTATCATCATCGGGCACAAAGTTTTTAAAAGCATTTACAAGTAAGTAATACGAGGACGACCATATATTCGATCGGTCGATTTTGGATGCCTTTTCCACATAGTTAATATATCTAGAAAATATAATTCAACTTTAATCATATAAAAATTTCAACAACTTCAGTCTTACGTATTCTCATTTACCGAATTAGAAACAAGAAACATATCAAATTTATATTAAATTATAATCTTAAACACATGTACCTAAGAGATTGTGTCTATGTAGATAAAACCAAATTTATGGTTTGAATTCACTACATAAGAAAATTCTGCTAAATTAATCTCTTAGTTCTTACATATAAATGTAATGTTGTATTGCTTTTAGCATAAAGAAATAATAAAGTGTCGGATTGCAGTTTGCACACAAGCACGCGATTTTCGTTTTCTTAGGCCGGTTGAGACGTGTCCAGTTAGTGTGTACGTGGCATATCTGATGGTGGAATTGTTTTCCCTACAACGTAATGTACCTCAAAAAACAAATCTCCATACATTATTCTCCTTTGGGTAATTCGGCTATCAAAGGTAAGATAGTAGATGCACGTAAGAAATCGCTTACAAAACTTGAGGTTAACAGAATTAATTTATTACTAACTACAGTACATTAAAAGTTGGCTTTATTAAATAACTTGTTTATTTTTGTGGTTTCCGAATATTAATCAACTAGCATTAACGAATAAGAATCATATTTCTCCACAAGGGCAATCGTCATTAAGTTCTTTATTACCAAAATCATCAATTGAGCAGATACTTACAACTATCGAACAAGTAGCTTAACCTAATTAAAATCCGTTTAAAGAAATATATTAAATTATAAATCAACAAACATTGAAAAGTTGTTTGAGTGCAAATTATAGGATCTTACTATGGACGGTTCGAGTTAAATGGGCATCTGCAATGCTCTTTCTTTACCAGGGCATCTTTGATCTTCACTAAGACTCTCTACCTTTTTTATTGATTTTTTTTTTTTTTTATTATTGAATTTTCTTATATGTGTTTATTTTCATAGCCTTTGCAACTTACAACCAATGGTTTTCTTATTTATTTTACTTTTTTGGTCAAGAGAACATCACCTTTGCACTTTGAATGGACCATGTGACCAAAAAAAAAATCCACATTCGGTCATAACAAATTAAAATATGTGATTTTTCGTTATATATATAGTGATATGAGCTAAAAATTATTCCACTGTTTAGTCGTAATTTGATTTACAAACCGAAGAAATATATTAATAGAGGTGTAATAAAAATTATACTACTACTTTTTGTTAATATACGTGAAAAAAAACTATTTGAAAAAAACTATTTTGATTCGGTTTTAATAGTAATATATACTAAATATATACACTGTTTTTCGTTATATAGTTATGTTACGATGTGACTGTATATATAAGTGTGTCTAGGAGTCAAAGGCCATTATTGATAAATTGACCGAAGAATCTTCGGTTATTGTTCCCAACTTCCTATGGTCCAAGAACAGAGAAAACACACGCCCACACTGATTACAAACTTAATGCCAATGATAAATTCATGGCCACACCCCACGCATACACTTACAAAACTACTCCGTATAAACTACTACTATAAAGTAGAATCATGTTTACTGTATTTTATTAACGTTAAAACTTTTTCACCGCTTTGTCTTACCAATTGAATTCTATTATTTAAAAATTAGGTTTTAATAATTACCAAAAAAAAAAAATAGGTTTTAATATCTGTACGACAATGTAATGCATAATCTAGTTATTTAGTTTTTTAATACAGTTTTCATTCATTGTACATTAATTATACTATCTTTTAACAAAACAAATGAAATAGTCTTTAATCTGTGTAATAATATTTAATATATAAAAACGAGTTTTCTTCAGATCCTTCAAATAATTTTTCACAAACAATTCCAAATATTTCATTCATTCAAATAAAATTTGAGATTACCGAGAAAACAAAAATTGAGATTATTTCATTCACTCGATAAATAATCTTTAGATATAATAAATGATTATAAATGATTATGTGACATTAATACTTAAAAGGTAAAATGAGTCTTGGACAGAAAGCAATAAGTGTAAGTGTGTAACATCAACTATCAAGAGATAAAATATCATTATAGAAAAAAACCGCGTCGTGAATGACCAAAATAACCTTAACCGACAACGATATTTTGAAGACAGCAATAACAAGTTTCTCTATAAAGCTCTGCTCATCTTTGCTTCTCCAAAACCCTCTCAAACTCAAATCATTCCTCTTCCATTTTTCAAATTTTCAACACAACACAACACAACAAACAAACAACAACGCTCTCTCTTTCTTTCTCGCCTCTTACTCGCTTCAATGGCACGCCTTCTCTTCCGTCTTCTCGTAGAATCCAACTCTCCGTCGCCGCCGGTTGATAGCTCCACCGCCGCGTTGAATTCCGATCTCGTCGTCATCCTCGCTGCTCTCTTATGCGCCTTAATTTGCGTTCTTGGTCTAATCGCGGTTTCTCGATGCGTTTGGCTCCGTCGTCTCGCAGCCGGAAACAGAACCGCCTCCGGATCTCAAGGTCAATCTCCTCAACCTCCAGTCGCAGCGGCGAACAAAGGACTCAAGAAGAAAGTTCTTCAATCTCTCCCGAAGCTTACCTTTTCGCCGGAATCACCATCCTCGGAGAAATTCGCCGAGTGCGCTATTTGTCTAACTGAATTTTCCGCCGGCGACGAGCTCCGAGTTTTGCCACAGTGTGGTCACGGATTCCACGTGTCTTGCATTGACACGTGGCTCGGGTCTCACTCGTCATGTCCTTCTTGCCGTCAGATCTTGGTTGTTGCCAGATGTCACAAGTGTGGCGGTTTGCCCGGTAGCTCTAGCTCCGAATCCGAAATCGAGATCCGAATCAAACAAGGCGAAGATGATCCCAATTCTTACTTGCCCTGATCATTTTACATTTTATTTAGTTTCCTTTGCTTATTAGAAAACTCTATAATTTAATGCAGATCATTTTAGTGGGGATAGTGTTTATTCTCTTAATGTACATGTTTATTGTAACTTGTAAATGTTGTATGAAATGGATATTTAACGATTTGCATTGAACCCTTGAGTGCTTTGAGTTTAGATCAAAATCAAATCATGTAATTGTTGAACAATAATGGACCTACTCGAAGTTATAACTTCATCAAATCGTGGATCAAGCTTGTTAATTAAGTTTGCACATGGTGCGGTTAGAGACAATGATAATATACAATATTCTCTGTTTCATGAAGAATTGATCACTTTTAACTTTCTAAGCATTATACAGTTTATACTACATCATTACATCATTTTCGTATAATAATTAATAAGTGTCTTCTGACAATTAAAAAAAAAAAAAAAGTGTCTCAATGACTTTATGTTTGTTTCAAGAATTTTTGCGTGAAACAATACAAATTAATACAACGACACTTGATTTAGAATGAAACTATATGATTTTCGAGGAAATACTTGTAGTCATTAGTGGACACGGCCGATCGATAGCCTATTCTGGGAAGCTCAGTTAGTCAATTGTTCTTTTTTATTCAACAATTAGTCACTAGCTTAAACCACTAGTAATAATTAACTTGGATGATAAATTATATATTTATAAATATAAACGAAACTGGAGTGCACAGTGGCTTTTCAATTTATTATATCTGAATGCAATATTATATCATTTGAATAAATTTAATTTTATTAAAATGAAACGGAAGCACCAAAAGACTATTTAATCAGGTGATTGATTGCATGATTATTATATTAGCTAATTATGGTATATTCCCTAGTAAATGGGAAAAGGCCAGTGTGTGTGGTACAAATGGTATGTAATGTGTTGGCTGAGTTTTCACTTTTCATATCACATTATAATTTATTGTAAAGCAGTAAACTAGCTAGTTATATAGTGTTTCTTCAACTTCTTTAAGTTTTTTTTTGGGGGTTATAGGATTTTTGGGCACACGAGCCTGTGATCGACTGACTAATCTAGTGATTTTTATTGCAAGTAGTGAATTTTAAATTAAGATTTTCTAATATGAGTAATCCAAAGTCCTATAGACAAAAATAAATTTATAATTTGAATTATACATTAGGTAAAATATAAACCATCACTCGTACTTTACCTCTCTTTATATCTATATACTACTTAATAATAATAATTTATAATACGTTAAATGACTCTGGAAATAAATAACATAAAATTAATATATTAAGATAGGGATAGTATAATATAATTGAAAGAGTCCAGACGACTGCAAGAAATTCTTTTTGTCTTGTCTTCTAGTTTTTAAGTTTTGACCTAATAAATAGATGGCGAAATCATGTATATATTTAAATATAAGTGAATTTTTTTAGAAGGGATAGATTTATAAATTAATGGTTTAGTTTGTCAACAATTGGGTGATTTAGGTAATTAAGAAACTAATTAAAATAAATATTACATTCGTTTCTTAGGGGAGCCGTTGAATTAGATACGGCGGATGGTCCACCCATCACAAGCATTTCCACTACGGAAAGTGCGTCCTTCTGCTTAGTGCTGTTAACCATATTATATAAGAGATATTTATATTTTAATTTAATCCATTTTTAATTCAACAATAAATTGTGACCATTAACCTGAACTTCAACGAAAACTTATGACCATTAACCTAAAGTTCAAATTATAGTGGACTGTGAGAGAAAGTATATTATATTGAACGTTTATGCATAGCAATAGTTAAATGTTGGGGAGGTGAAGGATAAGAAACCTATCACTGCGGCCAAAATCAGAAAATACATATAAATTATAAGGTAAATTGGTCCTATGATTCTCTAAGGATGATTTTAATTTTGGATAAAAAAGAGAGTATGAGCTTCGAGAGGAATACCCGCATGTTGAAATTTGAAAACATTATAGGAGATACATAGGGCTTACTTTAAGGGAGCTGAATACATACGTGAGGCTCGTCTGATGAGGTTTTATACTGAAAATTTGAAAACTAGCTAGCTTATAAGGGATATTATATATTGAAATCTTTCTCCAAGAAAGAGAAGTAGAAACTAGAAAGTGAAGAGGATGCTTTATGTTTTGTTGAAGGACTGTAAATTCGCATACTAAAATGATGAGAGTCGTAAAGTTTACCAATGAGGCTGGAGATTCCCATATTTATGTTCAGCACTATTTTGTGCATTACTGATAATTTCTGTTTATTACGTGAATGATTAATACCAATTTTTAAAATGGGTGTTGCAAAATAAATCTTTACTACTAATAAAAAAGTTTTTTGTCCTGTTAGCTTATATTCTTGCACCATTGTTTACATGGATTTAGGGTGTGATTGGTAACATGAGTTACCATGTGCTATCATTGAGTTATGAAGATAAATCAAAAATGTTACCAATCATGATTTGTTTTAAAAAACTTGATTTTGAGATTGATGTTTGTTGAGTTATGGTTGATGTACAAATTTGAGTTATCTCCTTTGTAAAATTGACTTAACTCAAAATCATGGAAATTTTCATGAGTTAACGATGTTGTAAGTTGAGTTATAATTTTTATTTATTAAAAAAACGAAAATTAGTGTTTTTTAATTAGAAAAATATATTTCTTTGTCTTAATTCAATTTGAATAATGAGAAAAATTGTTATTATTACTTAAATTTCATGCAATAACATAAAATCTAGTTATTTAAATTTTTTAATTTTTTAACATATGTAAAATTTATTAATTTATGTTTTTAATTTCTTTTAAAATCAAAAAATATTTGTAGGCATATATTTTAAAAATATGAAAATTTAAATATACTATGAAAAAATGTCATTAGTTTTGTAATTATTATTTTACAAAACTATTATTAAAATTAACTATATTTACTTTAGTATTATTTTATTTTATGATTTAACTTAATTAATAAATTTTTGTAATAAATATTATTATTATTGATATTTTAATTTAAATTATTTTTAATAACATATACTGCAACTTTTAAAACTCGAGTTACCAGTCAATGTTTTGATTAGACTGATAACTCATATTTTTACAACAAATTTACTACATCAATCTGTAGTTTATACCACATAATTTTTACTGCAAATCACATCAAATTATAACATCGACCTTAATAATACGTGTTACCAGTCGGAGCCTTAGGCGTCTAAATTTTCTAAATAAAATAAAATGTTGTACAGGTCAAAAATTCGATACGCAAGAGGTTTCAGTGAGCAGTTTTAATTTAGTACAACATTGTTAATTGTTTGAAACAAAGTATTAGGGTTTACATGTCAAAATTAGTACATTCACATTTTTGAAGGATACAACATTTAACTTGTTTGTTCAAATATTGTTCTACATGTAAACACAATTTGGAGAGAAGATTTATTTTTCTGTACCGATAATTATTTATGGAAAAAAACATTTTATGAATAAAAATGTTTTATATTTAATAAATGTGGATTCATTGTGGGTGGGTGTGCGCATATGCTAAATATAAACATAGACAGATATAAAATAAACATAAATGGAAAATGGCAAAGGCAAAGAATCCATGAAACTCTGTAGTTTGTTTTGAGTGTCGACCTTTTGGGCCACGACTAGAATGTTCCATTTCTAGTGGGTGGATTCGATGATTTCGCCTTTTTAATATACAGTTTAATTGATCATTTATGATTGTAAAAGGTTTTTGCGAATATTGATAGTGGTGAAGAAAAAAAAAAAAAAAAAAGCAGCGGTGAGAATTTCAAGTGTTGTTGTCAGCAATTTGACTGAGGAATAAATATTTTGGGTCTTTCTTTGATTCTCTTAACGGCCCAAGTGTCCACTTCCCTTATTATATTGGATTCTCTTAACGGCCTATTATAAGAAAAGTGAAAAACAAGGATTCTCTTAACGGCCTATTATAAGAAAAGTGAAAAACAAAAAGTGGGGATTACCGAATAATTTCGGGGTTTTGAACCCGACGTGAATCGAACACGCAACCTTCTGATCTGGAGTCAGACGCGCTACCATTGCGCCACGGATCCCCTTGTTTATTAAGTACATTTAATAATATATATACTAAAACACACAGCTTGAATAAAACATGAACCTGTTGGTCCTTCCTTAGCATGAAATGGCATCCATTGATTCTCTCCAATTCCATTCTCTCTGCAATCTCCAGGTAAAATCGAACCCATCTCTCTTCCACTTACACTCACTGATACTGCGTTCTCCTCTGATTCCTGTTTTCCGGTGAATGATTTCTGAAATCTCGCGCCTTTTTGTTGTCGTCTTTGATACCCTAGTCGTCGATTGGAAGAGCCAAGCTCCGGATTCCATCAAATTTGGTCGTGTTCAGATGGAGACCCGAAAATCTGAACTGGGTTCAATTCGAGACTAACCGAAGAAGGTTCGTGTGCAAAGCGATTGGTGATTCCTCGACTCCAGATGAAGAAATTCAGAATACTCAGAATGATGATGAGGTTGTCGTTGCTACGACTCAGATTAGCAACATTCCCCAAGATTCCGAGAGTTCAATTTTGAGATTCCGGAGTATGATTTCCACACTTCCTCCTGTCGTCTTTGTGGTATGATTCTCTCTTATATCAACTTGAAGTTTTGATTTTTTTGCAGTAAAAAATAATCTTTGATGTTGCCTATATTTTTAAATTTTAATCTTTCCTGAATTTTCTGGATAGTTTGATTAGTTTTACTGCCCTGAATAGAAATGTTACTTTCTTAGTTTCGTCAAGCACTCTTTCTTTTATATGTTGGTGAGGTTTTAGGGGGAAGTGGCAAAATAAAACAGGTTTAGATAAACGTTCGTTGGTTATTCTTTTGTTCATTGATTACTACTGGATATGGATTTGGATTTTCATTTGGGTATTGCAAAATCACTCTTTAGATGAAGAAGTGCTCAGGGAACAGCGTTTGGATCGGGATCTGCATCGCAGCTACTGTTTTGGTCGCTGCGGTTAGGGCTTATGTAGTCAGAAAGTCAAGAGATAATCAGCGTGCTGGCTCTGTTGCTGATCTTGTGAGACGTGGCCAGCTGAGATCTGGTGATAGAAGAGGCATGTATGAAACTCTAACTGTCTTCTTTATAATTCTCAGTCTAAATAAACCTAAACTTCCGAACTAATGTCATTAATCAAACACATAATTGGATTCATGTAGGTGGATGTGTGTTTAACTTCTCTAAAATTTTAATCTCATGATGTTTTTCATTCTCTTTATCAGCTCCAAATCTCTTAACTACGAGGATCCATTCAACAACCCTTTTGTCAAACTTGATAAAGGAAGCTCAACAGTAGAGATGTGCGGGAAAGTTTATCGGCTAGCTCCAGTCACACTTACAGAGAAAGAACAAACAATTCATCAGAAACGAAGGTCAAGAGCTTACCAATGGAAGCGACCAACAGTTTTTCTCAAAGAAGGAGACTCAATACCGCCTGATGTTGATCCCGATACAATCAGATGGATCCCAGCCAACCATCCGTTTGCAACCACAGTTAGCGATATCGATCAAGACCTTGCCCAGAACAATGTCTACCAGAAGCAAGGTGTTCCTTTCCGGATTCGAGCTGAGCATGAAGCTATGCAGAAAAAGCTTGAAGCTTTACAAAATGTAAGCTTCTTTTTTGTTTTTAATCTCTTAAAGCTAATATTTGTATATCACAGTCAGGTTTGTATCAACTGATTGATGAGTTGTTTCTTACAGGAGGAGAAATTGAATAATCTGGGCATTGACAGTCAAAATGCGAGAGACTTTCAGAGGCCATACAAGTTCTCAGCCAAGCTCGAAGGCGAGAATATCCAGAAGAACTCTCAGGAGAATCATACAGGCAATTCATCCTCGGAGGAGACGCACAAGTCCTGAGACGCACCAAGTTAATTGTAAATAGAGTTATTCCTCGAGAATCATACTTGCGTTTCAAGTTACTGGAGATATTTTTGTAGTAAACCTCCAAAACCCTTAATCTATGTTTTTGTCCCTTTATCATCAGAACTTGGAAGTCCAAAAGAAAAGAAAGTGCTGGGATCCCAAATCTTCGAAAGTATCGGTATTGGTCGAGGAAAGAGAGAAAATTGAGTAATTATTAGATTGATTTCGATCGATAACAAAACAAAGGAAAAAAAGAAAAAAGAGACAAAAACGAAATGAAGGTATCTGAGAACCAAAACAAAAAGGGGATGAAGAGAATCTATAAGTACACAGAGCAAATGGAGAAGAAGAATCAAAGTTACAAATTATATATCCTTAGAAGGAGCAGAAGCTTGAGCTCCAAAGGCAAAGTAGTCTGTGATAACTTCCAACGGCATGCCTTTAGTCTCCGGGACTTTCATGTAAACGAAGATCCATGAGATAACGCAAACCGCAGCGTAAATGCTGAAAACACCAACTAGTCCGATCGAGCTGAGGAGAACGGGAAGCGAGTAAGTGACAATAATGTCTCCGATCCAGAAAACCATTGCGCAAATGGCGATGCAGAGGCCACGGACTCTTGTTGGGAAGATTTCAGAACAGAGGATGTTTGGAATTGGACCGTAACCCATCACGAAGAAGCAGAAGTAGAGCACAACGCAGCCCGTGGATAGCGCTGCATTCACGACTTTGCTGATGTGGACGAGCTCGCTGATAACAAGGACGATAAGTGAGACGATGAGAACTGGGATTGTCCAGAGAAGTAATGACCTGCAAAGGAAAACAGAGATGATTTCAGAATCATGAGAAAACATGGAAACAGGTAAAAACATCCATGAGGTTTTGATATATACCTTCTTCCAGAGACATCCATGAGTCTCATGGCAACAACAATGGCTGGGAGCATGAGTAAAGTTGTTAAACCACTGATGAGGAATGAGGCGGAGATGGAACTTAGTCCGAAGCTCGAAAGAAGAATATCTACGCCAGCACGTTCAAGAATCTGAGGAGTGTAGTAGAGAACTCCATTGATACCCGAAAACTGCATAGAAGGGTAACAAAAAGCCCAGAATGTTAAAGGATATAAAACTCGAGATAATCCAAGAAGTGATGAAATGATAGATCCAAGAGTATTTGGGTGAACGATCAAAAGTTTCATCTTACCTGCTGTAGTATCTGAATGCCAACACCAACGACCAACGCACGCTTGACACCAGGTTCAAGAAGAGCGGACCAGAGTGGTCCAGTGGCAGCGATTTTCTCTGGGGGAACCATGGCAGATCCATGGACCGATTTAGGACCAAGAACGGATCTGCTTACAAGGGCAGAAGCGTGAATGTAGCTGCCTCCATCAGGACCTCCGGGAACAGAAATGATCGAGCCACGGCGTGATTCAGCTCCATCTTCTTTAAGATAATACCTTTTGTATTCGTCGTTTTCATATCTATATCCCATGTGCCAACCACCACCAATTCCCACGCTGCTTTCGCCGTTGCCTTGCATAAGGGTACTGTGCCGTCTCATGCTCAGCGTGCTTCCACTTGTAGGATGCGGGATCATGTCCTTGTCCATGCTCGTGGTCTGGCGCGACATTAACGGGCTACGCAGATCGTTATCCGAGTCATCATCATCACCCGCACCATCATCAGTCGCATAGTCATCATTGTCTTTGTTGTAATGGCTCTCTATGTCTTTTTCCCAATGAGCCGGTTTACTGTGAGGTGCATCAGCAGTAGTGCTGAACATGCTTCCGAAATGAGGGAAAATCCCACTCCGTGTGTTTCCGCCTGCTTCTGGCATCTTCTCGTGGAGACTGCCAAATAGATTGACGAGCGGATCTTTAAGGATCATGCTTTGGTTTGCTAAGCTTCCATGGCGAGAGCGTAGCGCGAGTGAACTCTGGTGTTCTGGGACAGGTCTAGCAAGGTACGATTGATTCTCGTGGGTTCCGTAAAGCCGCATTTGTCCGTCCTCATCAACAGTTTCAAGATCTCCTTCACGATCCTCCAAAGTTACTAGGAGATCCTCCATTGTTTTTTCTCCTCCGATATCTAGTCCTTCAACTAGCAAAGCCATCTCATCTGCATTTAATATATAAGAACTGTTAAAAGTGAAATCAGGTGATATCACCGGAGAAAGATAGCGAGAAGAAGTCTTACCGGTAACATCTTCTCTGCCACATAACTGTTGAAGAACCCGCTTAGCCTCGTCCATTCTTCCTTTACTAACCAGCCATCGAGGAGACTCGGGCAAATAAAACACCGTGAGAAACAAATAAACAAGAGAAGGGATCGAGAGGACACCGAGCATCCCTCTCCAGCTAGGTGAATCGCTCAGGGAAATAGTGAAAACCATACAGTAAGACAAAAACATTCCACCAGAGCCAAGAAACTGAGGGAGTGTATTTAACTGTCCTCTGATCTCCGGAGGAGCGGTTTCAGAGATGTAAACAGGGACAAGCGTAACCGCGAGCCCTGCGCCAAACCCATTAAGAAGCCTGGCAAAGCACAGAACATAGACATTGGGAGACCATAGCATTATCAAACCACAGACGAAATACATTACTGATGACAAAATCAGCATGGGGCGTCTCCCGAGCCAATCAGATATCGGTCCTGAGCAAGTGGTGATGACCGTGGCACCGATCAATGACATTGCAACCACAAGACCTTGAACAGAGGTTGGTAGATTCAAGTCCTTGTTGATATAAACCATAGCTCCTGCAATCACATCCAATACAAAACATTGCAACATTTTCAACAAATATAAAATGATAATTGATCTGTTTTGATGGTGACAAATAATGATCCAAACAAACTCAATCACAGAGCAAAAGAGTGAAAAAAAAAAAAAAAACAAACCAGCAATGGTGGCATTGTCCCATCCTTGCAAGAAATTGCCGATTGTGGCGGCGAGAGCAACGAGTGTCGCTCCCTTCATTGTTCAACCAACCCTAAAAACACCATCCAAATTCAAATCAGTCAATTTAGTGATTCTCCATCTCAAGTTTCAAACTTTTAGTCAACCATGCTAAAAAAACACGCAAAATCTAATCTTTTCCCAATCGAGATCTAATTCACAACATGATAAATTTGATAAGACCCGGAAAAATTTACTCGATTAGATTAAAAACCCTTAAACACAAAATCACATCAAATAGTAATGAAAATGCAGTAACCTAGGAGGGAAAGCAGAATTGCTTTTTTTAGTTTCGTCAGTAGAAAGAAAGCTAAGTGAGAGCAAAAGAGATAAAAACCCAAAGATTGCTTCACTTTCTGGGCAAAAAAAAGGTCTCACCTTTAGTAGAATTCGCCGGCAATTACGAGGAATAGAGAAAGCTTCCCCACTCTTCTTTCTTTGCCTTTAATTTCTCCGATACATATATATAAATCAGAAGAAAAGAGGCGTTGAAATAGGGGTGATTTGATTTGGACTCGTTTAAATGATTTTTGCCAAGTTTAGAGATTATTTTTAAAAATATTTCAGACAGCCTCCGGCGGATGGAACGTACAATAAAGACAAAAATATATTGTTTTTTACAATTATTGCTACAAAAAGTTTTGTTTTTTTTTTAAGAAATGAGATCGGAGCAAGTTCCCGAGAGAGAAAATTCTCACCGCCGGGATTAGCTTTTTTATTTTATTTTACAGAAATTGCATTAACATGAACTCAACTGGCGGCTAAAAATCTGAGGTGGGGAGCGATTTACGAGGTTTGCTAATGTTTTCGAAACTTTATATAGAAACTTATTAGTAATAAAAGACTAATAAAAATTGACTAAACGAATAAATAATAGTAATAAAAATCTAGCCTTTTTATATTATCAACTTTCCGATTTACAACAGATCTAGGGATAACAATATCTGAATATAAATTAAAAGATCATTGTCATGACTCGTTTATGAGTAGATTTTTTGGGAGGATAATAATTTATGGGGGATTACGACTAACATTTTGTTTTTTCGCTTTGATTATATTTTTGAAGAAAACATTATATTCAAAGTTATTACATTCCCAATTTTATCGTTAAGAAGAGTGGTCCGGTCGTCTGTCACATTCGTGTAAAAGGTGGACCTTTTTAGTCGTCCTTCTTCCAAATTTATTAGAAAAAAAAACAAATTTTATTTCTATTTTGCACGGATAAACCTTTAAGAAATAAAAAATAAAAAAACCTTTAAGAATATTAATTATGTTTCTTCACAATCTTACCAAAAAAATAAAAAAATATTGATTAAGAAGCATAATATTAATAGATTATGTAAATGGTTAAGTATTTATAAAAATCTTTTGGTCCGATAAATTGTGTTTATAAACTAAATTTTTTTTATTCTCAACAATTTACTTTTATTCGAAATGAAGGTTCAACAGTCAAAACTATAAATTAATGTTTACTAAGGATATATATGTCTATAATTTCTCTTAAGTTTAAGAACTGGCCAAAATATGCGGTAAAGAGTGGTCGATTTGATTGTTTTAATGTTAAACTCACTAACTACTAAAAGTTATATCTTTTCTTCATTAGTATTACTGCCGTTCTAATCGGAAACCTAAACATTATCACATTTAATTTACATGTAGATTTTTCAATACATCTTTTTTGCATAGTTTAAAATATATTCTTTTTTTCCAATCCCATATGGCGAGTTGGAATCTTAAGTAAATACATTGTTTAAGTAAATATATCTTATGATATCCAAATAGCAGAAGAGACCAAAAAGAAACAGCAATGAAGGTGAAAGCGTTTTAATGAATTAGGACCGGATCAATGTGGAACATGCAAATACAGAGGATCCACGTTATAAATCAACATCTCAACCGATGTCTCAAGTTAATAACGTGTTCATTGGTATTTTTTCCATCATCTTTTTTTTTTTTTTTAATATTTTTTTCTTTCCATAATCTTCCTCTCGTTAATCTTGTTTAGTCATATTGTTCTAATGATTTGAATTTTCAATTTTCGGTATAGAACTATACATGTAAATAAGTGCATCTCTAAATTAGCCAATTAATTTTCCCTATACGAAAAACCAAACATAGTCCGGATGACAAATTAATACGTAATAAAATACGGAATCCAGAGATATTTACATGCAACTTGTGTGGGTACTTCACAACTTGGCTAGCAAATCAAATCTATGAGTATTTCATTTTTCGAATGTCACATTAAATCATAGATTGGTGATTGGTGGGGAACTGGGGATTAACATATCGTGCAAATAACTTACGGGAATTCACATGTAATCATGTGGCTTAACTATATCAGCTTATACTTCATAGACATAAACACACACACATACACACAATCGTGGATCTACTGTAAATTTACGGTAAAAAAAAAAATATTGGAAGGAAATTACAAAGAATACTATTAAAAAAAAAAATCATTAAGATTACCATTAAAATAAAAAAAAAAATTAAAAATTAAGAGACAGATGGGGTTACTCAATGGGAGACGAACATGGCGTCAATGAGAGGGCATGTGATTTATAATATTAGTGCTTTGTCACTTTCTCACGTACCTTTTTATGCCCTACCAATTACTTCTCCTCTACTGGTATTTCTATATTACACAATAATAAATTTCAACAACGATAGCATATATGTATATATATAGTTTTCTAATTCTGTGACAACTTGATGACTTGATCATTTCCTTTTCTTTGCGCAAGTCTATTTGAGGATATCGAACGTTCCTTTCTCAATAATATTATCAACTCTGAAATAATTTTTTTTCACAATAAAATCTGAAATAATAGATATTATATATATACATACGACCTATGAAAATAGACAACGGTCTTTTTCTTAATAGAGGTCGTGCTCCCAAATCATTCGAGCATCTCCGACCACGTGTCTCCACCTCAAACGGATCTTATGATATCATTTTATTTTTATTTTTATATATTTTGTTGATTTTGTCCCTGCGAAAGAAATGACAATTGTTTATTTCATTTATACAAGTAGATGTCCTGTAAAGTTAGAACCAGTGAGTTTTCAATTGAACTTTTACATGATTCATGTTTACATGATTCATGTTTTAAATGAATCCACTTTATGAAAAATATGGTGTTAATTTAGGTCATACTTCAGAGTGGTTGGTGGTTCATCAATATATAATAACTTTTACGTATTAAGTTATTAAATACTAATATCTTAATCAGCCATAAACTGATTAAAAACTAGTACAAACAAACGAAGATCCTTATCCTCCTAACATTGTTATGAGAAATCTTGGTGGATTGACAGGTCAAACTTTTTTCTTTACAGAACAGTATCTTATAAAAAGACAAACGAAAAAACACTTCACTGTAATCTCTCATGTTTTATGAATTTTATATAATTTGATTAAGAATTATGTTTAAGCAATTTAGAACAGTGAACAAAAGCAGAGCTAATTATAAAATCGATTAAAGTTTAACATTCATTCCTACCATAATATATACTATCATTTATTCATTAACCTCTACATATAGCTTTACATGATAAATTATTTTCCAACTTTAGCCACTCCCATGAGACGGTAGTGTTTTCAAAGACCAAAACGGCGCGTTGTTCGGTTAAGGGAAGTACGGGTATGCCGTTTTGTTACAATGGGTTACTTCTCAGTTCTCACTGCCCTGTCTCCACCATTTCCATCCAAGAAATGATGATGAATAAACCCAGAAAGATAGCTTGTAGAAATTAGGAAAGGGTTAGTGATTATGGGCCGCAAGATCCATGATTTATATATTGTTTGATACAAAAGTGAGGATTGGCAATTTCTAGGCATTTGAAGTTGTATCACATATGATCAAAACATTTCATCAGTTAATTACATAGTTGCCTTGTTGGGCCACTTTTTGGGCTTCCTTATTTAGGTTGCATTTAATCATTTAAATATATACTGTAAAAAATAGTTACATGCTTGAGTCGTGACCAAAAAAAAAAGTTACATGCTTGAGCTTTTATAATGATTTATTTTATCTATTATTGTAAAGAAATTGTCAAATTGAGCTAATTGTATATATCCAAATTTACCACCTCTATATATGTGGGCCCAGTATGGGCTTGTTTAGGACCATCTATAGGCCTCTCTTAAATGATTCCCACTAGCCGAAGCAGAGGTTTCTAGTTCTGCAGAGAACTAAAACAAACCATATACAATTATTACTTGGAGTCAAAGTTAACTCAGGGATCACAAAACTAAGCTTAAAGACACAGACTTTACACAAGATTCAGATTCAGACAACTTTACTCTAAAGCAAAAAGATCGACCTCTATCCAATCTTCAGCCTATATAAATAAACCCTTCTCTTCCAATTACTCTTCTATCAAATAACAAAAGACAAACAAAATTACCCAAATGGCCATCTCTTCGCCTTCAAGAATCCTCTGTTTTGTTCTTGCCTTATCCGCTGCATCTCTCTCCCTCTCTTTCGCTGCTTCCCACGATTACTCCATCGTCGGATACTCCCCGGAGGATTTGGAATCTCATGACAAACTCATCGAACTCTTCGAAAACTGGATCTCCAATTTTGAAAAAGCTTATGAAACCGTTGAAGAGAAGTTGCTTAGGTTCGAAGTTTTCAAGGATAATCTGAAGCACATCGATGAGACTAACAAGAAAGTGAAAAGCTACTGGCTCGGGCTTAACGAGTTTGCGGATTTGAGCCACGAAGAGTTCAAGAAAATGTATTTAGGGCTCAAGACTGATATAGTGAGACGCGATGAAGAAAGATCTTTCGATGAGTTCGCTTATAAGGACGTAGAAGCTGTGCCTAAATCTGTTGACTGGAGAAAGAAAGGAGCTGTGACCGAGGTTAAGAACCAAGGCTCTTGTGGTAACCTCAAATCTTGGTCTCTGATGTGTTATTTAAAGTTTCGCCTCTTAACTAAAATATCCGAAATTTTTTTAATTGTTTCACAGGAAGTTGTTGGGCGTTTTCGACAGTCGCAGCAGTGGAAGGTATAAACAAGATTGTGACAGGAAACTTGACAACATTGTCTGAACAAGAACTCATAGACTGTGACACGACCTACAACAATGGCTGCAACGGTGGTCTCATGGACTATGCTTTTGAGTACATTGTTAAAAACGGAGGTCTGCGCAAGGAAGTGGATTATCCTTACTCTATGGAAGAAGGAACTTGCGAGACGCAAAAGGTTTTCGTGAATGCAAAAAAAAAAACTAAGACAATATTAGGAAACATAATAATTGGGTTGGTCCCAGTCTAATTCTCTCTGTTTTTTGAACAGGATGAATCTGAAACAGTAACCATTAGTGGACACCAAGATGTACCTACAAATGACGAGAAGAGCCTCTTGAAGGCATTGGCTCATCAGCCTCTCAGTGTCGCCATTGATGCATCTGGTAGAGAGTTCCAGTTCTACAGCGGGGTAAGCACATTATAAACATATGAATCAAGAAAATTGGTTAAATTAATCAATCTTCTTGATGTTAGAATCATTTTGTTCCTATATGAAGGGGGTGTTTGATGGGCGGTGCGGGGATGATCTAGACCACGGTGTGGCTGCGGTTGGGTATGGATCAAGCAAGGGTTCAGAGTACATCATTGTGAAGAATTCGTGGGGACCAAAATGGGGGGAGAAAGGTTACATCAGGCTGAAGAGGAACACTGGGAAACCAGAGGGTCTCTGTGGAATCAACAAGATGGCTTCTTTCCCCACCAAAACTAAGTGATCATCAGATCATTCTCTCTTATCTACAATTTGATCATCATCTTCATATTATCGATATGAATATTTCGTGATGAAACTACAGTGTGTCTTGTTTTTTCTCTTTTGATTTACCAATGGAACTCTTATAACAACTATGTGCAATAATACGAATATATGAGGAGCAGAGGTTTAACAAGTTTCTAGTACTAACCAAAAAGAAAATGAAGTCAGAGCTTTAGGAACTGAATTCAAAATGATGATTATAGAAAATAACCGAGCATTAACTTGAATAAAATAAAAGGAAGGGTCGATTGAACATTTTCGTAGGTAAGAAGAAATCATTGAAAGAACAGAGCAAAGCTTCAGATTGAAGAAAACAGAAAAAAAAAACGTAGATTAAACAGTTTCTTGGGTAAGAAGCAACTGAAACAGAAAAAACCTCAAGCAAAATATAAAAAAAATCTAGAAGAGATTAGTAGAAATTAGCAATGAATGTGGCTTCTTTTGTCCGAACTTGAACTGATCATAAGTTCGATATCTCTAAATCATCATCTTGTCTGAAGCAAAGTGCTCGCCGAGGATTGCCCGTCAACAATCTGTGGCTCATCTTCGCTCTCATCATTGTTATCTTGTTCATGTTCGTTCTCCTCTAACGATCTTCCCATGGTTTCCTTCGTGAAGAAATACGTCACAAAGATTCCGGCGATGCAAACGCCACCAAGAATCAAGAATGCAATTCTCATACGGCTCACTTCGGGATAGACCTGGTTTATGTCATCGCCGTCCATCTTCTTGGTAGCCCACAAGAACCCTACGGTGCCAACAATAGCCCCAAGCTTACCCGCGGCGCCAGATATCCCGTGGCAAGTAGACCTAAACCTAGCCGGAAAAAGCTCTGCGGGAATAATAAAAGTGGTCGTATTGGGACCAAAGTTGCAAAAGAAGAAAACCAAACCGTAGAGAACCATAAAGCCTTTTTTAGTCTGCTTATGTTTTGACCAATACCAACTGTACGGAATCCCAGCGACTAAATAAAGAACGGCCATGAAGAAAAACCCCATAATCTGGATTTTGACACGACCTATCTTGTCGATGAAGTAAACTGTGAACCAGTAACCGGGTATGGTGGAGCAAGCGGCGATGATAGCTCCTAATTCCGCCACTTCGAAGGCTGCGTCGTAAACGTTTTCGGCTGTGGACGAAGAAGGTTTATCAGAGTAGTGACTGAATATTTCGGAGAGGAGGAGGTTGCTTGTGTAGAAGACAACGTCTACTAGGAACCAATTAACGGAGGCAGCGAAGAGGTCTCGGCCGTGGAGGCGGAGGAAGCGACGGGAAAAGAGTTTGTAGGAAGGTGGCAGAGGAGGAAGAGGTTGCTCCATCATGGCTTCGTCGGAGATGTGAGATATTGACATAACTCTTTGCATGTCTTTTGCTGCTTGGACGATATTGTTTTCCACAAGTGCTGTGTATCTGCATGCATCAGTATTCACTATTAATTCAGTACTAATTTTAATTAATAAAGATAAACAATTTACGAATGCGATTTTTCTCGTTTTTGACTTATTTTCTTTAATGAATGCAAGAGACTGTGTCGGAAGAACTATTAATTATGCTAGTTGAATATATGAGAAGATAAAACTTGCAGTTGATTAGCTGGAGCTGATACCTGAGGTAGATATAATATTAGATGAAATCAAAGAATATAAATAAATATTTTTTTTGTATTGATTAAAAATAAAGTAAATGTATGATTGGTGAAGACTTAGGAGGGCTAATGTTGAATACGTAAGGATAAGAGGCGTGTACGGTATATACCACAGAATTATGGTATCTATCCCTCACAAGTCAATGACTCCATTAAAACAAACTATTAATTTGTAGCCCTTTAAATAATTGATACCTATAGATATAAAACCTAGCTATTAAAATATACAATTAACAAATCTCTTTAAGGAATCTAATAGTATATAAATGTGTGTGTGAGAGAGAGATCGGAACAGTAATATGTAAATATATTCGTTTTAATCACGTCAATTTTAGTTACTAGAATAATAGTTAATCACATATAAATATCTTGTTTTTGGTTGAGGTGACATGAAATGTTCCTAAAACTAGAGAAGCGTTCACCGAATTTTGTTTTTGTTTGTCTCAAGTCAAATGTATGGCTAGTGACAACTGCCAACTGACAAATGCGTTCCTTCACTCATCAAAACATCAAGACAACTGTTGGTTTTTGTAAAAAAGTAAATAAATGTAATTTTAATTCTATTCAACGATATCATCAAATCTAGTAGCTTTAGCATATAAAAATAGTGAGACAAGAACGTTCTGCATTACGTCCTCTCTGAGTTGTGATTGGACAAAAAAACATAAAATAATACTAATTAATACTCAGTTAAAGAAAGCGGAAAAAAAGGTTTTGAATAGACCTTGCGGTTTCAGGCATCAACATTCGCCAATAGAACGTCAATGCAGCAGGAAGAGCACCGATCATAAGTATAAGTCTCCACGCCACGTCAGCTTCCGTCGGAGCCAACGCATCCACCTCCAAAGCACCGCCACCACTCTTAAACGCCACGCAAACAGCCATGGTCACGGCAGAGCTCACCAAAATCCCCAGCCCTTGCATCGAGAACACAGCAGCAATAAACGCACCACGTGTCCTCTTATTAGCAAACTCCGACATAATGGTAGCGGAAAGCGGGTAATCACCACCGATACCCAAACCAAGAATAAACCGGAAAAAACCGAGGCTAACCATAACACAAGACCGACGAGTCGTGCACACGGAAAAACCACAGCCAAAAGAGCTAAGGATCATAATGACTAGGCAAAGTCCGTAGACCCGGCGACGACCGACTCGGTCACCGAGGTAACCAAAGATGAGTTGACCCGTGGCTGTGCCGAGTAGAGCGATGGCATAAGAGGTTGAAAGAACGGCTGTGTTGATCGAGTCACCGTTGTAATAAACATGGCTAATCATTTTCATGACCGGTGCGATGCAGAAGAGATCATATGCGTCGGTGAATAGACCCATTCCTGCGACTATGATCGCTTTGAAATGGTACCATTGTATTCGAGCTGCGTCAAGCGACGACAATACTTTTATTGCCATCGTTGGTTTCTTCTCCACTCTCTGCGATTCTGAATCCAGAGCTTTTTTCTTTTCTTTCTTTCTTTTGGTTTTGTTTGTCAAAAATTTCGAAATCAAAAGGTAGACAAAGTGAAACAGGACAATGATTCTTATAACGATATATTGACATTTGTAATTTTTATTAGTTTATTTCTATGAGCATGGAATATGCTTAAGATTTGACTCCGAGGATGACTTGGTCAGTTAGTTTTAAAAAGATCCCTTTTTATCTATGTTGTCACGATGGGGCACAGACATCATATTGTTTGAAATTTTCCAGCAATTAGAATTAGTAACCAAAGTAAAACCTGAATTTGTATTAGTCGGTTTAATACGGTTAGTTTTGGTTTGATTTACTTATTGAGAAGAGTAAACAACCAACAAGTACCACCAACATTAGTGCTGAACGAAGACGGATAGTTAGCAAATCACGCAAAATGGACACAGTCATTTCCTAAAAGATGAACAAAGAGTGAAAGATCTGTCCATGCTGTTTGATTAGCCTACCTTCTGTATCCATTAACATAAAGATTTACAGAGATCCTGAAGTTCTCAACTTTTAGGAACCTCCGCTTTAGTTAGAGTTTTTGTGTCTGATGATGACAGCCTCGAAGATGCCATCTGATCGGAAGTTAGGAGAGAATAGCCGCGGATCAACTGGTCCTGGGAGGCTAAAGCACAGCTTGAACGGTCCAGGCGGACACAGCTTCCGAATATTCATCTCGAAAACCCGAGACTGCCTCTTGATCGTTTTCCCGCCTGTCGTAGTCGATCCCTCCAGTATAACCTTTCCATCTGATTCAATCTCACAGCTGAATTCACCTGCACAAAAACATGTGTTCATCACATAGACCGGGTGTGACATATGGAAATAGTTAGATGGGTCACAAAGCATGAATATACCATAATCTTTGCGGACACCGGGCAAAGCAACCTGGAAAAAGTAAGCAACGTTGTTGACACCAATGTCGACAGCACCAACGGATGATCCTAGCGTTCCTTCACTGGCTGTTCCGGTAGTTACAACCGATGGTTCTGCATCACATTCCTTCATGTCAGGAGGAACAGGTATAAGTATCAGACTGGTGGGTTTATCTTTTTTGTCTCTTTCCAGAAGAGTTGTGTCATTCTTGTTTGTTGCCTTTTTAGATGAGTTCTTGAACCGTTTTCTCTTGTATGTCTCTCGAAATCTTTCTGGGGTTTTACTCATTCCAAAAACAGCATCACCGGCAACTGCTTCTTCTTCCTCTTTCTTTCGCTTGCATGTTTCTCGAAGCTCTACAAATGAATAGTAGTCTTGGTCAGAGACGATTCCATTGGATGTGGCTTCGCCGTTTCTTGAGCAGTCCTGCTCCATTCTCTTGCTTTTTGGTATGTCTCCCGAAAGGCTTTCTGGATTACTGATCACGCAAGTAGCAACTGCTTCTTCCACTTTCTTTCTATTGCACGCTTCTCGAATCTCTCCAGGTGAGTTGTAGTCTTCGCCAGTGATAAGTCCATTAGCTGTTGCTTCCCCATTTCTTGAAAAGTCCTGCTCTGTTCCCCTGCTTTCATCCAGCTGCACACATCGAGGAGATAAAGACACGACTCTATCGATTTTCAGGTCGTTCAAACGTGCCAAGCATCTGAATCTTTGGAGTTCTTCCTTGTTTATGAATGCTACTGCAGGATCATCGATAACAACAATCCCTTTCACAATCTCGTGGCTCGGGGAATACCTTTTCTGCGGGTGAAGATTCGTCGGGAAAAAGAATGTGAACTGAGGAAACTTTCCACTGGGTTCCAAAGGTAGATATCCCTTCAAATACATATAAATCCTATCTGGATGGAGAAGGAGGCTGGACTTGGCGTTTCTCAGTACATTATAGTACAAGTTCTGTAGCTGCGCAACAGTTAGAGAGGAAGATCCAATGTGCATCAAAGTGTAAGGTGGTAAACGTTTGGCTAATCTTTGAGATGCTGAACATCTTGGGTTATCAGAATACACATCAGGACCCAAGTAGTTGCGCATGATGAAATTAACCAAGAAATACTGATCGCTCGATAATCCATGGCTACACAGACTCATGTTTCCGATTCCAGCAAAAAGGCTATATATATTGATGAACCTGCATTACACATGAATGTGGCAACAGTGTCACATATGGAAGCAATAAGGACATTCCCAAAATGTAGTTACAGGAAATAGATTGAGTGTCTCAAATTTGCAAGATTTAGTCACAATTTGTGTTTAAACCCTTTTGAATTATGAATTTTAGTCTCTATCATGTTTTGTCTTATCATTATTAGGAAGAAAAGATATTCAAACCCTAAAAATTTCACTCAGTAACAGCAAAATCTAAACAAAGTTGAATCTGAAAAGATAAATTGTAAAACAGAGAAAGCTAGCCTGATAATTAGTACATATATACTCATAAATTAGCAAAAACTATGCAATGATACCCAGAAAATAACATAATCCAACTCATGAAACCAAAAACACATTTCAGTAGCTAGTCCAAAGTCAAAAGAAAATTGCTTAAATCAAAAGGTCATTACGCTTGAAGACGACACTCTTAGTATTCTGGTGAGAGAAATCGAACACGCATTGTCCCCTATAACTAGACAACAGGTAAATTAGGGATTCTGCAATTCCAACCATACAAGTCCATCAATTGTGAAAATCAAGCAACATTGCAATTGTACTGTCACACCATTGTCATGGAGAAAATGAGAAGAAATCCGAAACAAAAGACAGAGAAAATGATCAGTAATGTGAATTTGTACCTTTGTTATTGAGGTGGTGATGTTTTTAGCTTTAGGAGGAAGGAGAAGAAGAGAGATTTGAGTGCAAGAGCAATTTTAGTAGGGGAAAGAAAAATGCAAAGGGGATGCCCGGATGGGGCTGTCCTTTGCTCGTTACACGTGGCTACCACGTGGGTCCCGCAAATAACCGCATTTGGAGGTATCACTTGTCACCTGCCTCGCCACGTGCCGTTTTGTCTCTTTAGATTTTTGGGCTTTTAAAAACGGCGAAGGCCCAAATATTTTATGAATAGAAAAACAGAGCAAGTGGTGGGAAAATGGGAACATTAATAAATACACTTGAGAGATGATTGATTCATTGCTTGTGCTGACTAACCATCTCTAGCTCTACATTCAGTTTCCTCGGACATCCAAACATCATTAGTTTGCCATTACCTCCATTTTGGCATTACATATTCCCATAATCGCACTATCTGAACCCGTTAAGATCAGTTAAATGGAGTATTTTAAAACTAACAATACTGTCAAATCCAATCATATGGATGCATGGATGGACCTCAGATGTTAAAGTAGGATTTAATTTTTAATTGTGTTGATAATAAATGTTTTATTTTGATGGGGCCACAAAGGAAATTTGAATATGACACACAAAATTTGACTCAAGAAAAAACTTCTCATCTGAAATGGAAGAAAAAAAACAAGTATGTAAATTGTGAAATAAATGAGTGACTTTAAAATTTATAATTTTTCATCTCCAAAACAAGTATAGTACGAAGAGATTCTAAGGAAAAAAATGGAGTAAGAAATAGAAGAATCACAGCAGAAGATAGGAGTCATAGACATCAATTAAGAAGAACAATTTATCCGTCTAAAAACTGTACAGACATGGAAAAGAGAATAACCCCTTGGAGCTAAAATATATATATGCACAGACAAGAAGCTAAGTGAACCCAATAGACATTAATTTTTTACTTACAATGCAGAGGACTCGACTCAAGTGGACATAAGAATCTTACCTAATTATCTTATCTTACTAACACTTCTATGCCTTAAGAGAGTGTCTAGTAAGAAGACTACTTTGACTAAAAAGAATCAGACTTTGATTCCACCATTCTATATGCATCTGTATGTGTTTATATTTATATATGCACTTTGTTTCTACACCAAACTTACTCCTACCGGTTTATTACCACGAAAACCCTTGTTTCCGCAGTAAAACCATTCATATAGTTTATGCCAGCATGCTTGTCGCAGCTATACACATGATGAGAGGGTTAAGATAACAAAAGCACAAACCCAGAGACTTCTCTTGTCATTTGCACTAAATCCATTTTCCCGAGAGCAAGCAACCCTTTTTGACTTCTTCAGTGAGCAACAACTACTTATGACCTGTGACAAAGGTAATATGGTGAGCTCTAAAAATTTGCAAGTAATGAAACTAACAGGGGCATTTGAAGAAACAAGTATACCTCTAGAATGCAAAAAAATAAATAATGTGCAAAGCTTAAACAGGAAGCCTGTCCTTAACTTCTTTCCCTTTTCTGCAGTCTTCAAGGATTACTAACTGAAACCCGACGAATAACATTAAGCTGGTGTAAGTGCATATTATATCATCTCCAATCCAATTTAAACCCCCCAAAAAAATAATCCAAGAATTGCTTACGTTGATCGATTTTTCACCCTGTTGTTTGATCAGAACTGCTACTCTGCATATACTGAGGAGGAGTCTGGACAATAATACGTTGCTGCGTTGGAGCTGAGGCCGAAGGAAATGGAGATTGAATAGCAGACATAGGTGAAGTGGCACCAAGCTGTAGAACATGACTTCCTGGATGTGAATAACCTTGAACCGCTGTATAACCTTGACCACCGGGAATAGTCTGACTCAATTGCCCATATTGATAACCCGGTGAGTTAACTGCCCCAGGTATTCCATAAACCTGAAGGTACTGTTGACCCATGTAAGGACCATATAAACCCTACATCACCATGAAGAGAAGACATGAGATTATAACTAGAGTCACAATGGTTTTAAAATGCATAAAGAAAGCAAAAAGGAACTGCAACAATTTCAGACGCCTACCTGAGACTGTGAGTACATGTAGTCAGGTCCATATGGTGTAACCCTGAGAGAAAACCAAAAGAATAACTAAAATTAGAGACAGATGAGTAAAGTTTTGGCTAGACACTCTCAAGAAAATATAGAGAAGAAGAGTAGCATTAATACAACAACGGCTAAAATACATTATACAATGAAAAAAAAGATGCTAAACTAGAAACAAAGAGCCTAAAAGTCCACTCCAAAATGTTCATTCCTAAAATTTATATCATTTTGACCTTCTCAAAGTCCAAAAACATTTCATGACCTTGCCTGTCCAATAAAAAAATGGGGTCGGCCACATATTCCTCTGCAATTATTTCGTATTCCTGCAAGATTACCAATCACAACATGTCACATCGAAGTGCTAGACTAGAGAACCCTAAGTGGCAGAAGATAACTATCAACCCCTAGCTCGTTCAAATCTCTAAGTGATTGTCCATGCTGTGATTGGTAAATGCCACTTGGTCAAATTGACTGAACAAATGTTCCACCTTTGTGAGATGGACTAGCAAGTCGACATTAAAACTGATTAGCTCTTCGCAGCACATTTACAATAGCAACACAATTTTGTGAACTTCGAATTGCATAACTCACCCATAAGGGTACACCACTCCTTGCTGGTAGCTATAAGCAGGTGGTTGCTGATATGGGTAGCTTCCAAAAAATGAACCGCGGGGACTCTGCACACTTCCAACATATGGGGAAGCAGGTCTTATCCGTCCTAACAAAACAAAAATGCAATCACTTTACAAGTTGCGCGGTAATGTACCATCGAAACATAGAATATTTCACCAGATTAGAAAGGTCTCAGTAAGTAATGCAAAGAAAAGGAATACATGAACACTGAAGCAAGACTGACCAGGAATATTGGGTATCACTGCATATTGCATTGGTAGCCGAGGTCTCCCAAGTGAAGCGAGATTACAATTGGCGCGTCTGCCATCAATAATAGGTGCTGGGTCGGCACAGGCTCTCCTAGCAGCCTCTGGATCTCTGAAAGTTACCTAAATCCTCCCATACAAATCATTAACATAGCACTCAGTTATTCTACAATCATGAAAATGAAATAACAGATACATAAATAAAACGAATGAAATAGATTCCTCTGGTTCTGAAAAACAGCATTTACAATTTAAGCTTCTTTTTAATTATTCACAGAGCTAGGGATCCTACGCCTAACAAATCATTCTTTATCTCCGAGCCCCTAAGATGGTATAACACAAAAACAAAATTCAGTATTCCAGAATCTCTAAGCATACCATGGAAGCAGAGGATGTTGTTCATTACAAGAAGCAATAGACCAACTTCAAATATTACAAACAAAAAAACAAACATGTACAAAATCAATAAAGAGATAGGATACTCACAAAGCCGTAACCTTTGGATCGACCAGTGTTCTTATCAGTAATAACGACGGCCTCAAGGATATCACCATATTGATCGAAATGGCGACGAAGAGTCTCGCTTTGAGTCTCCCACGCAAGGCCACCCACAAAGACTTTAGTAAAGGTTGTATCACCAAAAGGGGAGCTCAAGTAATGAAACCCAGAGCCAGGAGGAATCGAGTGATACGCCATGATTAGAACCAGAAGACAGAAACTTTGTACACGAGAAGATGCTAAAACTTGACCCAGTAAACCCTAGACATAGTTTGAATGATTAAACATGGTAGAGAGTAAAGATGAAGAAACAGAACACCAATCGAATTGAAAGAGGAGATTCTAGGGTTTACTCGGGTCTGCGAAGAGAAGAGGGAGAGAAACAGAAAAAAAGAGATCGGCCCCAACGAAACCTAATAAAGGATCATACTTAACAAGTAATGATCATGATAGAGAAAAAATAAAGAGATAAAATTTTCCCGGGAAAAAAACAGAAAAAAAAAAAAAAAAGTTGGGGGAAAAGGGGTTTAAAACTTGGAAAGATGGGCCAGGGAAGAAGAGAAAATCGGTGCCGGTAGGTGGAAGGAGATGTGTCTAGGGTTTCTGAATTTGTGATTGCGACGACTACTGAACAGAAACGAGAGAGACGATTCGCAGACGAATTCCAATCAAGGGGAGAGGGAAAGAGAGGAAAGAATTAGAGTGATTCTAGGGATTTAGATAGATAGGAAGAGGGGAAAAGGAAGGTTTTGTTTGGGGGAAACTACCATTGATGATGATGATGATGAAGAAGTTGGTGATGACGACGATGATGATGCGTTATTATGATTCATGAATTGTTCGAGAGAAAGAGAAATTGAAAAAAAAAAAAAGAGTAGTTGTTCTTCTTCTTCGCCCTCATAATAATGGGTCCCGCTAAAAAATTATATCTAGTTAATTTAATTAACGCGGTAAAACATCGGATTACAATGTGTTTTGTGACTTTGTCTCATGGGTCCCGCTAAAAAATTATCTAGTTAATTTAATTAACGCGGTAACTATCCGTTACTTTCCCGGCAGTAATCCGCTAATAACTCCAACGGAGATAAAAGAAACAAACTAGTTGTCAATTTCACATCTAATTCGGATATATTTGCGTTATTTTGCATCGTAGTGGCCATGTAAAGCACGGTGTGGTAACTGGTAAGGTATACGAATTAGACAATAAACATGTAATAACTAAAAAGTAAAAACCATACAGAATTTTGATGAACAAACATCAAAAGCTAACTGAGATTTGAGCAACAACCATCAGTCCATGTTTCTTCTTAACGATCACGATCTCCATCTTTGATTAGAAGATAAGATGGCAGAAATCGGGGAAGAATCAACGCGGCTACGAGACACAAAACTACTAAAACCACCACTGACCAGCTTGAGTAAGGGATACCTAAGAGCTGTTCTTCACAAACTGTCACCACGAGAAGTTCAGACTTGAGAAGAAGCACTATACTCACTACAAGTTTTATGTTGCAAACGAAAACTATTGATGATAGTAAATAAATAAGAAATAAAACTTGCCTATGTTGTAAATGATGAATGGTCTTTCTTTAAAATTTGGTATAGCCACGATTCCTTCAGGTTCCACCGTCACCAAAACATACAATCCGTCCTAAATCAGAAACAAAATGAATCTCAAAGACTTTATATCTCATGCATCTTTCTAAGTTGTAGAAACTGATTGAAGATGGTGGCCATACCTTGTTATCAACAACATCTTCAAGACTTTCGGTTTTGAAGATCAATTTCTCAGTGTTTAGTAATCTCCTCATATGGTTAAGCTTCAAGCCCATCACACTGTTCTTCAGTAGTTGCAGCGTAAATAGAGCTGGTATCTAATACCATAACAAAAGATCAGATTTTCAACAAGCACAAAAGAACTTGGAAACAAAAAGCAAGAACAAGATAACAAATTTGACATACAGAAGCTGGGTATGATATCTTGACTTCATACCAAGAATTTGACTTAAGCCCTTCCAATTTGTAAACTCTAGATCCAGATTTCAATGGCAGAGTCTCCTTCCACAGCTCCTTCCCAGCATATAAAGTTTTTCCATCAAACCTAGGATTACATATCATGTAACAACATCATTTCTATTGTACCAATAAAGAATCCAATTTTAAGATTTTGGGGATAATGAGAGGTTTTCAAGAACACTAACAGTGTCTCATGGCTGTAACAAGGCACAGCAAATACGAAGACGATAAGACAAAAGAGGAAGCAGCATTCTCTATCGCGTAACTTGAGCATCCTACGAGCGATGACTTAGAATCGATTCGATTAAAGTATCAGCTTCGTGTTCTCAACCGATCTCTACAATTTGGTTTCTCAGAACAAACACACAAAAATAAGGATTATTAATCTACCGGGAGATGGAATCGATATACCCGAGATCAAGCTGTCGCCGGAGATGAAAGATTCTCGATGATCCCTGGAAGGAATACGATTCCGGCGACTGCGGAGGAAGAAGATCTGCGTCCGGCATTGAGGCCTTTCTCTAATTAATGGGCTTAGATCTTTATTGGGTTACATATAAGGCCCAATTTATATAGTTCGTTCGTAGTTAATAGACAGCTTCGACAAAATGAAAGAAGCAGCGGATCACGACCGTACACGTCAATCTTACGAGAATCAGGTCAGAAACCGTACACGTGGTCAGATTTCCACGTCGTGATGTCTACGTGGCGAGTTCTAAGAATATTTTGTCCTGTCTTGGTGTGGGATCTGTTTGATGGGCCCAAAGCCTTGGACACTAACACAGAAAGTCCAAAAGGGTCAGGTGAACATGTAGGCTCCATTATAAACCAAATTGGCAATTTGCCCATGTTGCTTCCTCTCTACTAATAGTTAATTCAATTCAACCAAATCACCTTTAATTTATAATAATTACATATATATATATATATATGTATACTTTTTCTTGTAAAACATGTATTTTGACGACAGCAAAGAAAACATTGAATGTTCTATCACTTTATGTAGTTTAATAGGTTTGGTTCACAATATATATATGTATAAACTATGAAGGCTTGCTCAAATTCAAAATGACTAGAAAACAATGAAAGAGGCATTTAATTTTGAAAAGACACTTGGTTTTGTTTTCTTCTCCCGGCTTTATAATTAAAAAATATTTTAAAAATTGGTGGATGGGGTGGTGGTAGATCACAAGTCGCCAAAGATGTGAGAATGGGATTGGGCATTATCGAAAAAGTTGACCCGTAATTTCTGATTGATCACAACTGCTTTTAAATTTATTTATAAAATATAGTGGAGACCACTAATTATAGTTGATTTTTACTAGCTCCTGGTTAACTTGTGACCATCATTACGTTAGTAAATAATATTATTATACACAAATTATTTTATAGTAACATAGGTATATTTGGGAAACCAAGTTCTCCAAATTGATAGGAGCAATAAAATACAGATTTCATCCTATAAGTGTTCTGTGGAGAATAAAATGTAAGTCAAAGTCGTAAGAGTTAAATAATCATTTATACTATAATAATATATACAAAAAAAATAGAAGAGACTACCCCAAAACAACTACTGACATGACCATATAATTATTGAGCAATATAACAAATTAGCATACTAATTACATGTCAAGATTGACGAGCTCTCGCTTAGATTCACATTTTTTTGTTAAATAACATATTTTATATGAATTTAAATATAAATAGTAATATAATAACGTTAATAATTAATATACATAATTTAATTACATATCGTGGTTCATTTGAATTCACATATTTATCGTTCGAATACTTCATTTGTATGAATTTAAATCATGCAATATGCAAGAACTATAGATTTTTGCGTACGTTAACAAGATCGAATTCAATTTTATGAAAATACAAAAACACAAATTAAAAAGAATGTAAAATGAGCCATAAGTTTCCGGAAAAAGGATAAATAATAAGATAAGAAACATTTCCGTCCATCCACTTCTTGAAATGACCATATTTTTTCATTTTGCCATGTTTGTATTTTGTGCCTTTATGTTTACTACACCAATTCACTCATCTTATGTATTTCTTCTTGTACAAAGCAAACAAGCGGGGACATGTTAGATTCCGTGCGACAAACCAAAAAGTATGATTTGATTGATAATTTGATATAAAGAGCTCGATTAGACTTGTTGATTGTTTTTTTTATGTAAGGGTTTTACACATCCATAACTATCAATAAATAAGATTTTTTAAAGTATAATAGTTAACTTGATGCTAATAGTCAACCGATTGATTTTGGAGAAAACATAAGTAAATTCTGAGTTCCAAACTCGCTACAACACTCATTCTTTTATTTGGTAAAAAAAAAAGCCACGAATAGTAAAATCTAAAACTTTTTCACTACAAAAAGTTAATATGAACTGAGACATTAAGAAACAGCTGGCATTTTTTGTTTTTTAATGTTATATATTTAGCGAACTCGATTGCTTAAACTTGAAAAAGTACCGTGTGGAGACTAGAATTGATGCGTAACATTTTGTATATGTAGATTAACAAAAAAAAAAAAAAAAAAAAATTTGTATATGTAAATTATAGGGATGACGTTAACGTTACTATCTTTTATTATATACATATATCTATCTGGCGCGTGGTACTTCTGATTGATAAAAAAGCCAAAAAAAATGAAAGAAATAAGCGTACTGATTGATGGGTGTCCCTTGACCCTTATTGTTATTGTTAAAGAGCGAATGATATTTAATTTCACGACCTTTCCTTTTAGTATTTATTTTTAATGTTGTTCAAACCTCACAAAAACTATAGTTGAATTATTTATCCGAACAAGCTGCATCTTATCACGTTAAATGATGTTTTGATCGCTGACAAACAAAAAAATAAAGATATTTTAATCAATGTATGTTTGTCGGAATAATAAAAACTGATTTCTTCAATGTTTGGTGAGAATATAAACTTCTCTTACGGATATATACCAAGAACGTAACTTAACATAACGTATTGAGTATTCAACCAAAAAAAAAGGAACTTAACGTAAGTTATCTCTTATGACACATGTGCGGTTAACTGGACGTATCGATTCATTGATATATACAATATTTAGTTAGAGAGAAATGGGTTCATCGATCTATAGACGAATAGCGTCAGAAGAACTTAAGATCTTCTCATCTTCACATTTTCATTGACAGTTACATGATGTGCTTAATTTGGCGTGTAGCTCTCGCTAGGGCTTAAATTATATATCACATTAAACACCTAGCTCCCACTTATTTTCTAAGTTGCTCGTTGATAATTGTACACATTCCGTGAAATGAATACGCAAACAAAAGCTCTCGTACGTTTTTCTTTTGAGAATTAGAAATACGGGCAAAAGAAGCGAAAGTAAGCTAGATCTCGGGAGGAGTATTGTGATTGGATAAGGTATTGCACCAAGTACCGATGATTCCGACCGCCTCCACGTGGTCACACATCTTGCCTTTCACTTTCATGCTCTGACCTTTTTGACCGCACGTGACTTTTGTCTGTGCACGTGCGGACCAAGCTAACGTGTGTGGTTCAAGTACATTGCACCGAGCCCTGACTCGCCAGGTTGCGCCGGATGAAAACGACGGTTCGTGGGTCCCGCATGCCATGAGGATGGACGGTTCCGATCCATTTCCTACTTTCCTACTGCGGATCGGTCCCACATGGTTCAGGCCACATGCGTCCACGTTGAGGGAGCTTAGGTGTTGCTATATGGGTGCAGTTAAAAATTAAGACAACCAGTCACGGTCCGATGAGGTCATGCATTAATGGGTCGGATCGAGTTTAGCCAGTTCAATAAATTAATATGCAATTATTTGGATGGGTTGTGCAATTGGTAAGTGTTTTCGATCGGATTTCTCGTTTTTGTTTCCAGCAAGATTTCTTCAAATACTATTGTAAGTATGTAATTTAATTTATTTTATTTTATTTTATTTTTTTGGACAAAAGTATGTAATTTATTTATGAACGCTTACTTATTTTGGTATAAATTACTAGTTAAGTAGTCTAGTGATTTTTGATGATATATATTTTTATTATATATCTGTGTTAGAAAAAAAGTGTACCTCAAATTAATACTACACCAAATTCAACATAAAGTTTAAAAAGTGGAGTACTTATCAATTTTTTTGAGAATTAAAAAATCAACTACTAATTTATACATTGTGATAATTGTTAACTAGTCTTTCACATTAATGGATCATTAACTTTCTCCAAACTTATCATTAAAAAGGGTCCACTCTGTTTCATGATATTTAAAGGAATATAGATCCTCATTAATAATAAAGGACCATTATCTAGATTGAATGTTCTTAGTTATGCGGCTAATGCCCTCTCCCATGACAATAAAAGTGGATATAAATAAATATCAAATGTAACAAGTGGGAAACTTTAGTAAGCACATTGATTCTTTGATACTATCTAATTAGCTCGGGTTCAACAAGACAATTTAGTAATAACAAACAAACACACACACAGAGAACGGTGGGAGTTTAAAAGAAATTATTAATTAATCAATAAAGCAAGGTTAATCAATTATTGTTCTGCAACGCTTAAAAGTAACTAATTCTCTTCTTTTTTTTAGTAAAGATGTTCGTATCCGTTTGTTTATTAAAGTACCTGGGTTCGTTCTAGAGTATTGTATTCGCGTATGTTATTTTATTACTGTTAAGTTATCCATTTTACAATAATTAATTGACAAAAATAGAATATATTATATTATGTGTATATATATATATATATATTTTTTCTATCTAACTCACGTACCACGTCATCCAGTTTGAATATAAATGACAACATATACCAGTGCTTGGAAATCACTAACCTACAAATCTCTAATAAGAATAATGTAAGATTAATTAAACTAAATTTAAAATAAAAATAAGCTTTTTTATAACGTAAACTAAACTTTTGAATGACATTTTCTCTAGTGAAATTTTCTCAAGCAAGAGAAGATGATATATTATTTCGCATTTTTTCTTATAAGAAAAACTTTTGAGTTACTATACACATAGATAAATTAGTAACATAATACTCTATCTGTTTCAAAATGTAAGATGTTTTAGAAAAAAATTTTGTTTCAAAATGTAAGATGTTCTCTATTTTCTATGTATAATTAATGACAAATTATTGAATTCAAGAAAAATAACTAAATACTATTGGTTTAGAGTTGTTGGAAATTGTAAATTACAAAAAATAATGTATTTTAAATATGATTTCTTAATATATGTGAAAAAGCTAAAACATCTTACATTTTGAAACAGAGAGAGTAGAATTTAATTGATAATAATCCACGCGCCTTAAAGGGAGTGTGGGATTCGTTTATATCTTTGTACCCAACTTCTACTTGACATTTTGTGATGATTTTTTTTAAAAAATGATGCGTTTTCTTTATGTCGTCTATAATTTCCCATAAACAAATTGACCAACTTTTTCTCTCTTCTGTAAATCTTATCCCAGGCTTTCAAATATAAAACTTCTTCTCAAAATTTAATTCTTTTAATTTATCCGATTGGAGCCAAAGAAAAACTGTGACGAACCCGTAGTTTTCTTTGGGATCTTATGTAAGGATAACCACTTACACACATATTATTTTGTCGGCTTGTGTGCATATGTAGTAATGTACTTTTAATAAATAAGATATATTCATAATTGTTATTAATATTAACGATATAATAAAGGGAACTGTTTCTCCGCTAAATTCTCGGTGTATGTCTTTGCTTTTACTTTCCTCGTTCAAGGAGAGGACCAAAAATTTATTGCAGAGTCGCACATGAATCTCAAGCTTCTCTCTCTCTTTTTTTTCAGAAAAATCAGAATCGCTAAATACGACTCGTATGCAAGAAGAAGCTGCTTCTTCCTTTTGCCCTAATTAAGCTAGGGTTTCCTCTTACCTTTCCCCCACCTCTGAGAGAGATCATATTACATAAGTCACCCTTTTTATCTTTTGCTTGGTATTTAATTTAGTTCTGTTCTTAGTCTGTTTCCATATTTTGTCGGCTTGTGTAACTGATCACACCTTAATGCTTTAGCTATTGGTTCCTCAAAATCCTGAGTTTTGACTTCTCGATCTGAGTTTTTCTTCTTTCTCTCTTCACCTCCGAATATATGAGCGAGAAGGATCAAGAATCAAGAATCAAGAAATTTATTTGAGCTGGCGAATAAGCAGTGGTGGGAGAGGGAATTAGTAGATGCTGCGGCGATGGAAGGCGGTTACGAGCAAGGCGGTGGAGCTTCTAGATACTTTCATAACCTCTTCAGACCGGAGATTCACCACCAACAGCTTCAACCGCAGGGCGGGATCAATCTTATCGACCAACACCATCATCAGCATCAGCATCAGCAACAGCAACCGTCGGATGATTCAAGAGAATCTGATCACTCAAACAAGGATCATCATCAACCGGGTCGACCCGATTCAGACCCGAATACATCAAGCTCAGCACCCGGGAAACGTCCACGTGGACGTCCACCGGGATCTAAGAACAAAGCGAAGCCACCGATCATAGTGACGCGCGATAGCCCCAACGCGCTTAGATCTCACGTTCTTGAGGTATCTCCTGGAGCTGATATAGTTGAGAGTGTTTCCACTTACGCTAGGAGGAGAGGGAGAGGCGTCTCCGTTTTAGGAGGAAACGGCACCGTTTCTAACGTCACTCTTCGTCAGCCAGTCACTCCCGGAAATGGTGGTGGTGTGTCTGGAGGAGGAGGAGGAGTTGTGACTTTACATGGAAGGTTTGAGATTCTTTCGCTAACGGGGACTGTTTTGCCACCTCCTGCACCGCCTGGTGCGGGTGGTTTGTCCATATTTCTAGCCGGAGGGCAAGGTCAGGTTGTCGGAGGAAGCGTGGTGGCTCCGCTTGTTGCATCAGCTCCGGTTATACTAATGGCTGCTTCGTTCTCAAACGCGGTTTTCGAGAGATTGCCGATTGAGGAGGAGGAGGAAGAGGGTGGTGGTGGTGGTGGCGGAGGAGGAGGAGGAGGAGGGCCACCGCAGATGCAGCAAGCTCCGTCAGCGTCTCCGCCATCAGGAGTGACCGGTCAGGGACAGTTAGGAGGTAATGTGGGTGGTTATGGGTTTTCCGGTGATCCACATTTGCTTGGATGGGGAGCTGGAACACCTTCAAGACCACCTTTTTAATTGAATTTTAGTATCCTGAAATTTATATGTGTTTTTATCATCTTGTGGAGTCGTCTTTCTTTTGGGATCTTTTGTGTTTAATGTTTAGTTGATATGCATATTTGATTTCTCGTGTTTTTCTTTCTTCTCATCTTTGATAGATGTTAGAGAAATGCATATCTTGTCTCTCGTGCTGTTAGAAAAACTTCTCCATGTATGCCTTTCTTTTATTCATTGCTAGGGTTTCGTGCTGCACCCTATTAGTGTTATTATAAATAGCTCGATTTGATAGATGTATAGGTCTATATATTTATTAATGGGTTCCTTATTCTTTTAAGAATTTTTAAGCTTCACGACATATTCTTGATGAAATATATGTGGTACATCTCAGAAGCTGCACTATATATATACCTATTCTACAATATCTTTCCAAAATCAGTCTAATACTGTATATAGTTTTTGAAGTTTGTAAAGTCTTAGACGCAAACATTGCATATTTTCTCATAACATTCACTTCAATTTCACAATTTTAATGTAAGATATCTATATATAAGGTTAAAAATTAGTATACATATTGATCAAAACGTTTAGTACATCTAAAAATTTTGTAGTTATATAGTTGACTATTTATAACACTTTTTTGGCGCGTATATACAGTTTAAGATCACAACTTCAATGTAATATATCTATAATATTAAGAATTAGCTTACATGTTGATCAAAACGTTTAGATATTCTAAATCTTGTAGTTAATCCTTTGTTTAGAACGTATTTTAGCCGTTTGTACAGTTTAAGATCCTAATAACTGTGTAATTGGTTGTCTAAATCGTTTAGGACATGGCCATCTAAACGATCTCTCACGGCCTAGTAGAAAAATCATGGCAAGTAGAAAATATTTAGCGTTTAACCAGTTGTTCGAAACTGTGTTTTAAAAATATTACGTACAAGTATATATATACTTGGAGTGGCCATGTAAAATGTTTTTTTTTTTTTCACTAGAGTTATTTTGCATGCATAAAATATATGCGTTAATGCTTCGGTTAGACCGGTTCCATCCTTTCTAAGAGAGATGTAAATCCAACACCATTCATCAAATCTAGGTTGCATGGGACAATAAGTCACATGTACATATTACAATTGTAGGTTTTGGTTTGAGATTTCAACCCCTTAATTACTTTTGGCTGGTATGGAGAATGTGTCTCCACAAACTGTTCAAAATACATATTGTGCTGTTTCTCAATATTTGTGTCTGGTCTCAAATATATTTCTGGTTTTATACCAGTTTTCTTATATTTTAGTATTTTTGTGTTCTCTCTACAAAATATGATTTTTTTCGATCATAGATATTAATAAAAAAAACCAACGAAATAAGATGAAAAGTTCAAAATAGTAATTATGAGCATTCAATCCATATTCTGCGAAAGTCTAATCATTTTCGTTAAATAGAATGGAATCAACATCGATCTAGCATTCAACTGAAAAATAAACAAATTTACAGATGCTTCTGCTATTAGAGTGAGTGGATTATTCTTTTATTTGTACATATCTCATACATTTTGATTCCATTAATTTTATCTGAACCATTTAAAGCGTAATATTGCTTTTGGGATTTTAGCCAAGGTATTGATTAAAGACAACCGTTACAGGACACTACAAAAATGAAGTAAATGTTACTATATCATGTACGTCGGTTACATACAAATTAGTGAACTTGTAACATGGAAAGATTAACAATGAACATGAATCATTTGTAGTGTCAGTTAAGAGTCTCTGCCGCAACATAACAAAAATGGAGTTTTGATTACCAAGATATGTGAAAAAGAGGAATGTTCCAATTCCCTAGAGACAAATTTATTGACTAGGAACAAAAAGGAAGCCTAAGCCTAGAGAAGTACTCCCTCTTTTCCTGAAAATTTGATGTTTTATGTTTTATTTTTGTTCCTAAAAGATAGATTTTGTAGATTTTTTTTTAATAATTAAAAAATTTGACGGAAGAAACTGAAAGGTCAAGTTCGTACCTTTAAGTTACTATCATTACTCATCTGAACCAATCAGATTTATTTGTATATTTTTTCACACAATAAAAAAAAGACATCTTTTCTTTCTTAATATGTGTGAAAAAGTCATAACATCAAATTTTCAGGAACAGAAGGAGTATTATTTATTGATCTGGTTTCGGAAAAACCAATACACAAATTGACGTCAAGAAAATGAAGAAAAGGATTACCCATATAATACATTGTAGTCCAAAAGGATTATATGTATGATTATTGTTGTAAGATGAGAATGAATGTTCAATTAAATTTATGTTTTTTGGCTACTAACTCTCACGGAACAAATTGCAGATTTATCCCACATTCTACAGGTCTTAGTCAAATATACATAGTGATCAGATGTTCTTCAGTAAAAATCGTTTTATCTTGGCCAAAATTGAAAAAATATCAATACGTATTTTTGGGGCTTGGAACATGTAGAGAGAAGAAGCATTGTAGTTGTAGATATTATCAAATTCCCATGCGGTCATGTCATGTGCCTTACATGCAATGCGCTTCACCAAGTTGAGAATAAGCAAAAAGAGAAAAAAAACTTTGATCTCTGTGTACTTTTTGCATGATTAAAGACACACACACGAAAAAAACTTTGATCACTGTGAACTTTTCGCATAATCTTTTTTTAATGTATTATCTTCCCATCCACTATTTATCTTACTATGTAAAATGATAGTATTGTCTATACCAAATTAAATGTTCTGTCTAAAACTCCTTGAAATTGGAAGGCATTCTCATAAACCATCCCCTGCAATATTATTCTGATGTCCAAAATTACAACAACTTTGAACCTTAAAATTCGTCATGATAAAGAATTAAAGATGCTAACACAAATCAGGAACTTTTTTTTTTTTTTTTTTAACAATCATGAACTTTTTAGATTCAGGCAAATGTCAATGAGTTTTAGCTGTTATTGTTTTCCCTTTAATAATATGCATCACCAAAATTGCATACTTTCACTTTCACTTTATGAAAACAAATCATCTCAGGACAACTTTTTGAAAACCGAAAAGCATGTGATGATGAGAACCTACAAAAATATATTAGAACCTGTATGGGATAGGAAAATCTATTCATATGTATAAAATAACAAAGATAAGAAAAGCATATCATTCCAATTTTGGATCAAAATCATCATTGTTTGGTTGCATCCTAAATGGCTTTAACTAAGATTTGGAGCAGCTTCTCCTACTAGTCTCAACTTTTACAAAAGAGAAAGAAATCTTACAGTAAGATCAATGTTTTTTTGCATGTTCCTAACTTCAGTCTTCAGACTCCACTCACAGTTACAAAACTGCTTCAGTCGCCTAACAATTTGGTTCTGAACCATATGAATTCCTAAAAGAAACTAAGAACCAATGACGAGCTCACTCTTGAAATCAATCACTTCTCAAACGGAACTCGTATGAACAACCGGCCATGCATGCTCATGACAGCTGATGTGTGCAGCGGATCGATTCTTGCTGATAAGTCAACAATCTGGAGAAATCATGTCATTCAGTTCGATACACATGTCTCTCAGTCTCTGTATCAGTAAATGGAAATATCTGGCATATATAAGAAACTTTTACCTTTTTGAAGGGTGTAATGCCCCAAGGATTGTCAAGCTGCTCTGGCTGGCCTGTTATAACCAGCTTTCCTGCGGGATCTGATTGTATTCGAACCTGAGAAAAGACAACGTATGTTTTACCAGAAAACACTTGTTGCTGACAAAACTGTGTCTGAAACTATGAAACTATAAGGCCGAAACTTCCAAATATCTACGCTACTTCAGATCTATATTCTACGAAGTAGTCAACCAAACTGCTTTCATAACCTAACTGATCTCTTTGTGCTTGTTGTGTATTGCTAAAGTAATATGCATTCAGAAAAAAGGGTTACAAGGGAGGGCTCACCTCTTTGCGAAGAAGTCCAGGTACCAAAGCAAATATCTCAAAGGAATCCTTCTGTGAATTTAAAACAAAGAAAAAGTTTTGGTAAGATTTCAGATTGGCGTTTCTTCAGCGGTCTTTGGATTAGACTTTTCTCGTGCTGCAGTTACAACAAGATCAAATTGGTAGAAGTTACTCACAGTTTCTTTGACATTTATCTTCACCCAGTCAGCAAGGGGTCCAACATCAACAACCTCAGCAGCCAACCTATCGCGCCAAAACCACATTATTATTATTATCATGCATTGATTAGGAACCAAAAAGGAAATTTTAACATTAAATTACAGTAACATATTCAGGTCATAGACATAATTGTCTTCATCTCATTACTGCTAAGACGGGTTGAAAGAAAGAAACAAAAAATTATAATAACTATCTAAGAGTTGCAAATAAGCAGGAGAGGATGCGTAACTGTTTGTCGGCTTCCTGTGAATCAACAAGGTCCATGCTAGTTTGTGTTTTGTGTTTCTGCAGCCCTGAGAAAACCATTTGAAACACAATGTTAAGCTACCCTCATTGACAAAAATAGCAAAAGCCTTGAGAAAGATTTTTACCAATGCTTTTGAGTTTCTTATGCTTTGGGGTTGAGTTTAGGCCCTTATCCTGAAACAAAAGGAGAATATCATCCTGGTGGCTGGTGCAGGACAAATTTCTGCATAATGGAATCACAAAGTGCATTAAATTTGAAGAGAAACCTTAGCAATAGGTGCAGTAACCTCTCCAGATCCAACAAGGCGCTGCGCATGCCAACCTTGCATAGCACGAGCTGCAGAATCTCTTCGTGCCCTACCCGACCCTGAACCTTGATGGCTACTTGCCTACATCAAAGTCCTTATATCAGAGAAGAAAAAAACATGGAGACGGGAAATAAGGGAGGCACATGAATTTTCATTTAGGCGTTCTGGAACTTATATGGTAATTTATAGGGTTATGCACATGTATTTCTCACGGCTTTTCGTATTAGACACAAAAAGGCTACACCTTTTATTCAGTTAGATTGCAGATAGTAGGATTTAACAGGTTTAGCTGGTATTTCACATTCCATAAATTCTTTTCTCCATTAAATAAATGCTGAAAATAATTTTTAAGCTGTCATTCCCTCAGTGTCAACAACATTTTATCCGTACACAACCCCCTCCCACAATAGATTAACAAGTAGATAGTTTTTTTTTAAATTTCACGGTGCTCAGTCGAGCTGATATCTTCTTCAGAACATTCCATATCAACCAGTCTATCCATAAATTTCATAGTGTCCAAAATCCAAAAGCATAAAAGCTACATTTTTAGAGAAAATTCTTACCTCTTTCTCGAGGTTGGAAGGCAGAGTGAATGTTGAACCAGGAAGGTTAAGCTCACCATTTTTCCTTAAATGCTTTTCGTACTCCAAAAGTGCCTGCAATTGAAGCAAAGATACAAATCATAGTGTACCTATATCTATATGATAAAACAGAAAAATATCAGTGCTTTCGAAGTGCCAAAAAAACTAGTCCAAATAAAATGCCATAAGACTATCTAGAAAGACATAGAACCAGACTAACTATTATAACACACCATACCAAAAAGAAGCACAAGGAGAATTATCTCAAGTGGATAAGTAAAAATGAAGACAGGAAACATATATGATATTTATACACAAAAACGAAATTCACCTTCTCGTAGAAAATACGGAATGTGTAGGAGACTGTTGTGCATGTCCTGAATAAATATATGGAAAAAATCAGTATCATGAAAAATCTGCAAAGACTAACAGAGAGTCTAAGGGCAACATCAGCCATACTTAGGAGGGTGAAAGGACTCTCCAACTTGCCGCCACAGCTTAGATGTGGTGACCTACATTACCATGAAAAAACAAAGGAATCTTGAAGACCATTAGATATTCAATTTCAGTAGAAGATTCGGAAAACATTCAATATATACTCCCATATATAGCTCACAACAGTAAAATAAATCAGTTTCTCAACAACATATCAAACATTCTTTAATATACCTGCATAGTTAATTCACTTAAGTTAAAAATCTCAACTCTGAAAGTCACATGGTTGTAGATACTCTTATCATCAATTAGCTCATTGATTCAATATTTATACCTTATACAGGTCATATGTTATCCACAACCCAAACAAATAAAACGTAGGTGATAAAATATGAGTCTACTGAGATGACCTAGAAGTTTAAACTGACGAACTAAAAATGATATGGTTTTGGATAATTACCACGTCGTAGCCACCTAATTTGATGACTGCTCGCCATAGCCTACATTGCATAGAAAAACATGCAAAAGTCAAGGCAGTGATTAACAAGATATATGGGTTTATTTAAGAACAAAAGCAACACTTTCCAACAACTCACTTGAGAGTGTTTAAAGGCTGTCCATAAAATTTAGGAGCTTTAAATTCCAGGAAATTCTCCTTGTGAAAGATCTCCAATTCTCTTAGAAAGGTCGCTTGTTCCTCTGGTGTCCCTGCTTCATCAATTCCCAGTGCCTGTAGAGAAAGGTGAACAAGTAAGAGAAAAATCACCATAACAATCTTTACCACAAAGCTCCTTTCTTTCTTCCCGTAACAAAACAGTGATATTCAATACTGAGAATACACAAACATATTACCTCAGAATCAGTGAGCAGCCAAGTCTTGCGCTTTTTGGAGTTTTCATCTCCAGTCTTAGGAGTCAAAAATTGCACCTTAAGAGCCTTCTTTTGAGAGTGGTCAACAAGTCCAACATCACCATTGATCCCATGAGCATCCACATTAGTTAAATGAGCATCAGTGTCTAGAGTAAGAGTCTTATCCTCGAGAAGAAGGACTCCACTAGGGTTTTGATCTTTTTGTGGCTCCGAAGGTTCTTCTCCCTCTAGATATTTGGTGTCAACAAAGACAGGTTCAGCAACAGAAGGCACACCTTGCTCTTGCATTTCGGTATCCGCCATCGAAAGCTTGGATTTTGTTCTGGAGTCAGTCAAGTCAGAGAGCAAGACAAAAGTCAAAAAACGAAGACAAAAATCCATAAAGAAAAAGAAGAAGATAAGCAGTGTAAATGACAATCGGTGATTCCCAGATAAAACAAAAAGAAAGCGTATTTCTCCGCCGCCTGGAAACTATAGCTTCCCTCTCTATCTCTATCTCTATCTCTATCTATATCTCTCGAAACGCAACCAAGAATTGGAGCAAACTCGGTCACTCTATTGCTTCACAGCCTCAGACTAACCAAAACTAAGACACAAAAAAAAAAAAAACAAGCCGAGAGAAGAGAAAATAGCGAGAGCAGAGAAGAAACAAGTGCTTGCCTGTTCTGCAGCGACGGCGGCAGGACCTCCGGTGGCGCGTTAGGGTTTGGCAGCGGGAGGAATTGAAAGCAACAGAAGAAGATAAGAGAGAGAAGAAGAAGAAGAAGCAGCAGAGACTAATAAAGGGAGAGAATTTGAAAGAGGAGAAAGAAAAAATCTATGTCAATGGCGGAAGGTTTGTTTAGTTAGATGGGATGAATGGATGGATGTGGTTTCCTTTTAACTTATAATTTTCAAAACGCTGAGCGACACAGAGACTTCGCCAACTTTTGTTTTTACCCTGTTTAAAGTAATTTTTGTTGGTTTATTATTATTTTGGGTTGTCTTTGTTATTTTTGGGAATTTTTTTCATAAAATAAAGTTTTGTTCCTTTTATTGCTGCTGGGACAGCTATCAGCAATATACCACGAAAGATTAATAAAAGTTTAACAGTAAAAAATAATACCAAAAGTCCAAAACTCTTCTCAAACAAAAAAAAATCTATAGTTTTGGTGGTATTGTTATTTGTGTTCATTTTCAGCAATGGTAAACACACACATATAGTATACTAGGACGGCTCCCACGCGTTGCGTGGGTTTGAAATTAATATACTGAAATATATATAATATTATGTAATTTTCTTGAGATTTTAAATTTAATAAAATTTATACTTTATTAACTTGAAAGTATTGAAAAAAAAACTTGAAAGACCCTTATATAAATTAGTCCAAAATATTTATTAGAAAATCAATTCCAAATTGAAATTAGTTATTTTAATTATATTTTATTTTGTAAATTAGTTTTATACTATTATTTTAATAATTTTAGCTACTTTAGACAGATCTGGATTGCATACTATCTGTGAATTTTGGATGTTCCGAATTAGGATAATGGTTTTCCAGATATGGGTACTCTAAAAAATTTTGTGAGACATCACAGAAGAACTTCATATTTAAAATTTGTACTCAAAGTTAGAAACACTGTTTTGAACTTTGATGATTTATTTAGTGTAGGGTTCTATCAATTAGAAAATATATAATTTGCATTAATATTTTGTGTGTAAAGAAGATTTAGGCCATGAATGCTTAGTAGATTTTAAGTGGTTTTTAGATTATAGATTTTAAATTTTAGTTTTTAGATTCTGTTTTTGGTTTTTGTTAAATAAAATTTTTGAAAAAAAAACAAAAATGTATTGTAAAAGAAATCTCAAAACACACATAAAATGAGAGTTTTGATTTTGCTAAGAAATTGGTAAAATCTGTTAAAATCCAGATCCCTATTTTTTAGGGATTCCATTTTTTTCAAAATCTTCAATGACTATAAAATGACTTTTTGGAAAATGAAAATCAATTCATTCAAAAACCATGAACCCTTGAAGGATTAAAATTTTCTATATACACTTTGAACATGTTTATTATATCTTTACATTGTATTAAGTATTAACCGCTCTCACAAAATCTAATTTTATCATTTAGAACTCAAGAGTATAAAAATGAGAGTAAATTTTAGTTGCACTATCATTAATAGATAAGTAACTTACATATGTATACGTGTAATTAATAAATAAGTAACTTACATATGTTAACATTCTAAAGTTCTAGACATAAGAACCAAAAATGTTTGGCGAAAGAACAAAAAAAGCAAGGACAATGACTGTGACCCCTCGAAGTAATGGCCAAATGGACAGTGATGAAACCTATTACAAATATATATGTTTCCTTACAGTTCCATCAATATCTCTTTGTAATAGACAAATAGTAACCAATGTGATTGTTATTCAATCCTCTGCAACAGCAATCTTCATCATCCATATCGAGAAAATAAACATGCCTTTTTCCACGACTTAGCATCACGTACAATTATTCTTATGTTCAAATTGGATAATTGTTTGATATAAGTCTTGTATCTAATGTCTGTAAATGTTTTGAACCAGAATTTCCATCAGATTCATTTGCTGCTCTATTTCCGATGTCAACATGGCTCATTTGATGCATTCATCAGTCACCAATATAATCCACTTCTCTTAAAAAATATTATGAAATCGCAATTTACTACTACCTGCTCACACACACATGGCCGTTCTCTTTTGATCTCTCAGTTTCCAATGCTCAAAGTTCTGCGCTGTCGCCACTTCTGCTTCTAACAATAATTTGCAGAAGTGTGAAAGTGAATGCTCCCATATTGACTGACAAGAAAAAGAAGAAAAAAAAAAGTTAGAATCTGTCTCCATCTTTGATATTTTTATAACAAAGTCCAAAATATGCATCTGATGTCGCCATGTGTCCAAACAAAAATTTGCTTACCGGAGTAACGTTAACAATTATCCGAAGCGGTCAACAAAAATTTGCGAACAAATAGAAAGCAAAGTGTCATCTTATTTTCTCCATTCTGCTCACAAATCACCAACACTCGGCTTCCTTAGCTAATGATTTTTTCCATTACGCTCACAATCACCAACACTCGTCTTCCTAAGCCACTCCATGAACTCCCCTCTAAACTCAAAGTAAAAATTATAAGTAGAATATGATTGATAGTGGAATGTGTGCCTAGCTATTTATAGAAAAATATATTGGTTTTGTATGTTATAACTTATAATGGTTTAAATGATGTTTAATGGTCTAGTAATTAATATTGTAACGGTTGGACTCATTAAAACCCCACTTATATACATTCATTTGAAATTGACCAAAATATTGTTTTTTGAAGAGAAGATGCTGAAACCGAAGACGAAAAGGTAAAGTTAAAAATATAAAGTTTTACCTAAAGAAAGATAGTTACAAATTCAAGTCAAGGAAATCCAAATATAGCATTATCAAACACAACAATCTTATATAAAATAATTTAGGCTATAAAAATGGATATGTGTGAGAAATAGAAGTTGATGTACTCGTCCAATAAGATAATAGTAGGTAACAACAATTTTATTAATATGCTGGTTAGTGCTGGTTATTATTGCTAAAAAAATGGAACATTGGCAAGTTATGATTTAAACACACAATAAACACAAATTATGTCCACAATGTCCATAACAATTTATGATAATTGTGTAAAAAACGGAAACTTAAATTTTTACTTTTACTTTTGTCAATCTTATATCACATATGTGTCTTTTACATATTTTTTAAATTAGTTGACATTAAATTTATGATTATTGTGTAAAAAACGGTAACTTAAATTTTTACTTTTTCTTTTGTCAATCTTATATCACATATGTGTCTTTTACATATTTTTTTAATATATTGATACAAATTAAATTAATAGAAATAGATAATAACTTATTTGAATTTTTTTAAAACAAAAGACACATATAAAAAGAAGACACATATAAAAAAAATAAATATTTGGATCTTTTATAGTTGAAATTAATTTAACATAAACTAATTTGATCTTTACTTTTATTTTAAATGATGAAAAAAGTAAAAAAATTGTGTCTTGTATATATTTTTTAATATAGTAATCCAAATAAATTTAATAGAAAAAAAGAATAACCTATTTAGATTTTTTTAAACAAAATATACATTAAAATGAGAGATGCCACGTGTCAACTTCTTAGAGTCTCTACAAAAGACAACCTTACTTTATTATATAAGATATACAAGAGAGATGATAACTATATGATGAGCTAATCCATTTTCAAAATTAATATGCACTTTCATTTTTTTTTTAAATTGTAAACTAACTTTTTCATGAACAACAATATATTATAAAGAGAGGCACTTACGTAAAAAAAATAAATAAGTTAAGTGTTTAGTAATAGTAAATGTTAGCGAATATAAAACGGTGATTTAAGTTAAAAAATTAAAAATAAGATTTAGATTGAACGATCAATCATTTATAAAGTATGAAAAATTTCGAAATATTGATATTGTTATATAAGATCAATAATATTCAGATATTGTAATCACATACAAATTTTCAAAAACACACAAAAATGTATTAAAACCATATAATTTTTTTTGAAAACATTAATCTTTAAAATGTAAGACAAACAAATATTTAGTTATTGTAAACACGTAAAAGTTTCCAAAAACACGTAAGACAAGATAAAACCTTGTGAAACACGTTAAAATATCTAAAAAATTATAAATTAAAATTTGGCAAAATTTCCTAAAACTTACATAAATTTATGAAAACTTAAAAATGTACGATATATCATATTATGAATATTTTCCACTGACATTTTTTTTTTGACAGCTTGATATTAGTAACTAATAACAATTTAGAAAAAAATACTTGTACTTTTACAATACATGTGTCAGGTTTATATTTTTAGAAAAAAATAAAAAGAGTTATGAAATTGAACTTCTTTGGTATTTTTTATTATTACCAAGTATAGTTCACATTAAAAAGATTTTCTTCTATATATAAGAGATTTCCAATAAATGGATTTATAAAGAAATATATCTTACTAAAAGGACTGACAAACAAAATATCCTACTAAAAAAAAAAAATTACGAAATTTTCTTTGGAAAATATTAAAGAAATAAAAAAGGGTGGCGTCCCACTTTGGGCCTGAGGCCCAAACAGATATCTAAAAATCGTCATGTTCATATGGGCTCAATATGGATCCAAATCAGGTCGGCTACCTTTGCACGCAGAAGCTAATTTCTGTTATTTACATATACTATATATTAAGCAAAACCGCCATCTCAGACGTTAGGGTTCCGACGTTCGGTTTCTTTCTCGATTCTTCTCTTAGCTTCGTCTTCTCCATTGAAGATTTATCTGTGTAAGCTGCTATAATCGTTAATTCTTTACTATTCGAATAATCTGAGATTATTTCCTCACACATTGATTCTGAATCAGGCAATTCGCGGTCGCTCACTCGTAATATTGATCTTCTGCAAACCTTGAAGATTTCTCGGCCGACGAATTTTATTGGTTTCTCATTGAATCTGCGTAATTGCGCGATTTTCTATCCGGATTTGTGGTATTGGAGCTGAATTTAGGAATGGAGGAAGATAAATCTAAGTACAGGAGCGAAGATTTGGAGGTAGAGGAGGAGGAGGATGATTTGAAGAAGAGTCGGCGAGATCGTGATCGGAGTAAGGAGCGGAAGAAGGATAAAGGTTCGGAGAAGCGCCGAGAGAAGGACAGGCGGAAGAGACGCTCTGAGAGAGTTAGGAGTAGTGATTCTGAAGATGATTACGATAGAGATGATGATGAAGAGAGGGAGAAGCGCAAAGAGAAGGAGAAGGAGCGGAGACGGAGGGATAAGGAGAGAGTGAAGAGACGGTCTGAGAGAAGGAAGAGTAGTGATTCTGAAGATGATGATGAAGAAGAGGATGAGAGGGATAAACGCAGAGTAAAAGAGAAGGAGAGAGGTCATCGAGAACATGAGAGAGATAGGGGCAAAGATCGGAAAAGGGATAGAGATAGAGAGAGGGAGGAGAGAAAGGAGAAAGAGAGAGAAAGGGAGAAGGATAGAGAGAGGAGGGAACGGGAACGAGAGGAGCGGGAGGAGAGAGTAAAAGAAAGAGAAAGACGGGAAAGGGAAGATGGAGAGAGGGATAGGAGAGAACGTGAGAAAGAAAGGGGTAGTAGGAGGAACCGGGAAAGGGAGAGGTCACGAGAGGTTGGCAATGAAGAGAGTGATGATGATGTTAAGCGTGAACTGAAACGTAGAAGAAAAGAGGGTGGAGAACGTAAGGAGAAAGAGCGTGAAAAGAGTGTTGGTAGATCTAGCAGGCATGGAGATGGCAATGGAGTTAGTCCAAGGAGGAAGAGTGTCGAGGAGGATGGTGAAAAGAAAGAGAAGAAAACCCGGGAAGAAGAACTAGAGGATGAGCAGAAAAAGTTGGATGAGGAGGTGGAAAAACGGAGGAGAAGAGTCCAGGAGTGGCAAGAATTGAAGAGGAAAAAGGAGGAAGCTGAAAGTGAAAGTAAGGGTGATGCAGATGGTTTAGAGCCCAAGGCCGGTAAGGCTTGGACTCTTGAAGGAGAATCTGATGATGAAGAAGGTCACCCGGAGGAAAAATCAGAAACAGAAATGGATGTTGATGGAGAGACTAAACCCGAAAATGGTGGAGATGCCAAGATGGTAGACTTGGAGAATGAGACAGCTGCTACTGTCTCTGAGAATGGAGGTGATGGAGCTGCAGATGAAGAGGAAATCGATCCTTTAGATGCTTTTATGAATACTATGGTGTTACCTGAGGTTGAGAAGCTGAGCCATAGTAATACTCCCGCAGCAGTGAACGATGGTATTTTGGATGCTAAAGTGAATGGGAAGGAAAGTGGTGAGCAGCCAAAGAAAGGTTTTAACAAGGCCCTTGGTAGGATAATTCAAGGTGAAGATTCTGATTCTGATTATTCAGAACCAAAGAATGATGATGATCCAAGTTTAGACGAGGACGATGAGGAGTTCATGAAGAGAGTAAAGAAGACAAAAGCTGAAAAATTGTCCCTTGTTGACCACTCAAAAATAGAGTATGAACCTTTCCGGAAGAACTTCTATATTGAAGTGAAGGATATATCTAGGATGACACCAGAAGAAGTTAATGCTTACAGAAAGGACTTGGAGCTTAAAGTTCATGGAAAGGATGTACCAAGGCCCATAAAGTCTTGGCACCAGACTGGGCTAACCAGCAAAATTTTGGATACTATGAAGAAGCTTAATTATGAAAAGCCAATGCCTATTCAAACACAAGCACTCCCAATCATCATGAGTGGTCGAGACTGCATTGGGGTTGCAAAAACCGGGTCAGGTAAAACCCTTGGTTTTGTTTTGCCAATGCTGAGGCATATTAAAGATCAGCCTCCCGTTGAAGCTGGTGATGGGCCAATTGGGCTTGTAATGGCACCTACTAGGGAGCTTGTTCAGCAGATTCACAGCGATATCAGAAAGTTTGCTAAGCCCTTGGGTATAAGATGTGTCCCTGTGTATGGAGGATCAGGAGTTGCCCAGCAAATTAGTGAGCTTAAGCGAGGTACTGAGATTGTTGTGTGCACTCCTGGCAGAATGATTGATATCCTTTGCACAAGCAGTGGGAAAATCACTAATCTGCGAAGGGTCACATTTTTGGTAATGGATGAAGCTGATCGTATGTTTGACATGGGGTTTGAGCCTCAAATTACTCGTATTATTCAGAACATCCGACCTGATCGTCAAACTGTGCTCTTTTCTGCCACTTTTCCACGCCAAGTTGAAACTTTGGCACGTAAAGTCTTGAACAAGCCTGTAGAAATACAGGTCGGTGGAAGGAGTGTTGTGAATAAGGATATAACTCAGTTAGTTGAAGTCAGACCGGAGTGTGATAGGTTCTTTAGACTTCTGGAACTTCTTGGGGAATGGTATGAGAAAGGAAAAATTCTAATCTTTGTTCAATCACAGGAAAAATGTGATGCCTTGTTTAGGGAAATGATTAAACATGGTTACCCTTGTCTATCTCTTCACGGGGGTAAGGATCAGAATGATCGTGAATCAACTATATCTGATTTTAAGAGCAATGTCTGCAATTTGTTGATTGCCACAAGTGTTGCGGCTAGGGGTCTAGATGTGAAAGAGCTCGAGTTGGTTGTAAACTTTGATGCGCCGAACCACTATGAAGACTATGTGCATCGCGTTGGCAGGACAGGCAGGGCAGGGCGGAAAGGCTGTGCTGTGACATTTATCTCTGAGGATGATGCAAAATATGCACCAGACTTGGTCAAAGCCCTGGAACTTTCTGAGCAGCCAGTTCCTGATGATCTGAAAGCAGTTGCGGATGGTTTCATGGCGAAAGTGAAACAGGGTATCGAGCAAGCTCATGGAACTGGCTATGGTGGTAGTGGCTTTAAATTCAACGAAGAGGAGGAAGAAGTCAGGAAAGCAGCGAAGAAAGCACAAGCGAAGGAGTATGGCTTCGAGGAAGACAAGTCTGACTCAGAAGATGAGAATGATGTTGTAAGAAAGGCAGGTGGTGGTGAGATCTCACAGCAGCAGGCTACTTTTGCTCAGATAGCCGCCATTGCTGCTGCTGCCAAAGCTGCTGTTCCAGTGAGTGCTCCTGTGACTGCTAACCAGTTGCTGCCAAATGGTGGTGGGCTTGCCACTGTGCCAGGTGTCCTTCCGGTTACTATTCCTGGCCATCCTAGTGAAGGGGCAGGCCGTGCCGCAGCCATGGTTGCTGCCATGAATCTGCAACATAACCTGGCAAAGATTCAAGCTGATGCAATGCCTGAACACTATGAAGCAGAACTTGAAATCAATGATTTCCCACAGAATGCTCGTTGGAAGGTCACTCACAAAGAAACTTTGGGTCCAATATCAGAGTGGACTGGAGCCGCCATTACCACTAGGGGTCAGTTTTATCCTCCAGGACGAATCCCGGGACCTGGGGAACGCAAGCTCTACTTGTTCATTGAAGGGCCTTCCGAAAAATCTGTTAAGACAGCAAAAGTTGAACTCAAGCGTGTTCTTGAAGACATTACAAATCAGGCCATGTCACTTCCTGGAGGAGCACAACCCGGCAGATACTCGGTGCTATAATGTAAGCCGAGAATTCTAATCCAATTTACAATCTTTGGTGGTAAATTTAAGTTAAATGCTTTGCTTTTAGCCTTGTTTGCTGACTATTTTGTCTTTCTTACATGATTCTTTTAATCTCAAAGTTCAGACTTATGGATCTTAGTTTCTGTCTTTTAACAGGAAAGCAACCATGAGGTGTGTGATTATAAGGGATTCAAATCACTGAGAGTTTTATTAAACAAGTATTATTGGTTGATGTTGTGGAATACAATCTCTGCACAAATTTGCTAAATCTTTTACAGACTTGAATTGGTGTGACGTTTCTTACTTCTTTATGGTCATCAAGTACTATTAGAGAGATGGTCTCGAAATTGCTATCTAATAATGCTTGTTGTTTCTCATCCCCCTACATACACTTTCCTCTTTTAATTTTTTTCTCTTTTTCTTTGTTATGTTTATTACAAATGTCCTCGATGGGTTTGCTAATGCGCATTACCGCATGGTGGCTGTAAAAGGATCGGTAAAATCTGGATTTGATACAGTTATCTTTTGTGTTTGGCTTTGCTCTTAAATGGAACAGCACTACACTTTTTGTTTCTTGTATCAATTTCCCCTTTTACAGCTTTTGACATATTTTCCGCAGGAAAACTCTGTGAAACATGAAGCCAAAGGAGAGATGAAATGTAATTTTCTGAAAGACATGGTCAAAGCTTTGGCCTCTTCAATGGGTAAGACTTGGAAGTTATTCACCGTCTATATCTGCTTAACCTTCCGTGAGAAACTTTACAAGTAATGGGTTTGTCTTAAAACGAGTTCATGGACTAGCGTCTGATCTAAATGGTGAAGGGTGCTTTCTGAGTTAGGGTAAAAACTAAAAAGTGATGTTGCATTGATATGTAGTGAACTCTTGTATGAGTTTTTGTTTTGTGGATCCAAAGTACAAACTAATGATTCCGAAAAATAGGTGACGATTGTGTGTCATTTGAATTATATCATAAATGGCAATTCTCGTGGTCCTAGACAACAGAGAAAAGTTTGTGGCCGAAGTCATCAAAGTGTACATTGAATCGAACCGATGATCATGTAAAAGGGTTAAAAGAATGAATTGTGTCATCTCGATGCCATTATCACACCAAATGATAGACTAGTGAAACAAAGCGTACAACAGTACTGATAGTATTTGGATAACTCTAGCGATATCTTTCAGCACGATTACTCGCATGTTCCATATAATTAATCATAATAGATATATGATGATTTCCCAGCTGTACGCCAATTACTATGTGATGAGGTGGGAGTACGTTAAAAACGTCCATCAAGTAGGTGATATGGAGCATCACTTTTTATTCGATTTGTCGCAATCTCTGAACAATCGACTTGTAAAAGCTATTAAACAAATCAAATCGTTTCCCTCGCTTTGCTACTTAAATTATTTATCTTAAAAACATTAATCGTGTTTCTCGTGTATCAAGCTGCATAAATCATTTCGTAAAGTTTCCTTGTTTCATGTCTTATTTCAAGTGCTAACCAAATATGAGTCTAAGCTTCGATCTCAGCGACGACTTATCAAACGGCAATCTAAAGGTTCTTGATGATTTAACATCTAGTGTGAAGCAAATACAAGACGACGTATTGAAGGAAATACTAACACTCAACGCAGGCACAGAGTACCTCCAACGTTTTCTCCATGGAAGCTCTGATAAAGATCTCTTCAAAACGAACGTACCAGTTGTGACCTATGAAGATGTTAAGCCTTACATAGACCGTCTAGCCAACGGAGAGCCTTCGGATATTCTTTCGGCTATACCCATTTATGGATTCTTTCTAAGGTATACATTCTTTTTTTTTTCCAACACGATGCTACAAAGTATCTTTATCATGATTTGATTAATTGTTGTGGACTTGTGAGTATAGTTCGGGAACTTCAGGAGCGAAACAAAAGATATTGCCTCAAAACGACAAGTACTTGGAGAACATGAGATTCGTCTATGATCTACGCTCGCTTATTATATCCAAGTAATTCAAGATATTTTAATTGTTGCCACAAAATCTGAACCTTATATATCAAGTTGTGTTTTTTGAGCTTCCACCACCAATACATCTGTTGGTTTGTAGTCATTTCGAAGGTGTCCAGCAAGGAAAAGGAATGTTGTTTCTTTTCACAAGACAGGATTCCACAACTTCTTCCTCTTGTTTGCCAGCTACGACTGTAACTACTAGCTTCTTCAAGAGCAAGTATTTCAGAAACAGACCATCGTACTGGTATAATTCGTACACAAGCCCTGACGAAGTCATTTGGTGTCCAGACAACAAACAGAGTTTGTATTGTCACTTCCTCTGTGGCCTTGTCCAAAGAGATGATGTTGTAAGATTGGGAGCTATTTTTGCTTCAGTCATGGTTCGAGCAATCACTTTTCTTGAGACTTTTTGGAAAGAAATGTGCAGTAATATCCGATCAGGTCAACTAAGCGAGTGGATCACTGACCTTAGTTGCAGAGCGTCGGTCTCTATCATACTCCGAGGACCTAATCCTGAATTGGCAGATTGTATACAACACAAATGCAGCCAGAAATCATGGGAAGGTATACTCCGACAACTTTGGCCAAATGCCAAGTTTATCGAAGGCGTTTTCACAGGTCAGATGGCTCAATATATCCCAACACTGGACTTCTACTCCAACAAACTGCCTCTTGTTACCACAAGTTATGGATCATCTGAAACATTTTTCGGGACTAGTTTGAATCCTCTAAGCAACCCACAAGATGTAGCTTACACATTTATCCCAAATATAGCATACTTCGAGTTCTCACCTGTTGATGAAGATAACAACAACGAACTTGTCCATCTCGCGGATGTGAAGTTAGGGTATTACTATTCGCCAGTGGTCACAACTTATTCTGGTGAGTTGTATATATATTCATTCTATGAAGAGTGTTAAATGAATTCTTACCTAATGTCGTGTTTTTACTAGGTTTATACAGATACAAAGTGGATGATATTTTAGAAGTAACGGGATTTCACAACAACGCACCTCAGTTTAAATTCGCGCAGAGGAAAAACGTGGTTCTAAGCATCCAAACAGAGGCAACAACGGAAGTAAATCTTTTAGAAGCGGTGACTAATGCAAAACTCGTTCTAGAATCTTCGGATTTCTTGTTGATAGACTTCACAAGTTATGCCGAAATCTCCAGTGCTCCAGGTCACTACGTCCTTTATTGGGAACTCAAAACCAAAAACAATGGCACAAGTAAACTCGATGACAAGGTATTGGTGGAGTGTTGTTATGTGGTAGAGGAATCATTAAACGCTTTTTATAGAAAAGAGAGAACTAAAGATGGATCAATTGGAGCTCTAGAGATAAGAGTGGTGCAAAAAGGAACGTTCGATGCACTCATGGAACTTTTTGTCTCTCGAGGTGGTTCCGTAACTCAATACAAGACACCCTTATGCATAAAATCTTCTGAGGCTTTAGCGGTTCTTGAAGACAAGGTTCTTGCTCGGTTCTTCAGCGAGAAAGCCCCTCCTCTAGACACTTCACCATCTCACGGGGGATCAACTTCAACCTAGTTTATATATTGAAATAAAAAGTCTTGAATATATCAAGACACTCGAGTTGTATCGTTGAGAGTTGATAATTTCTGATGCTTGTATGTTTTATGTGGGTTTTATATGAGTTGTTTTGTCATATATGCGTGTCCTGTATTGAGCAAGAACCTGTCTTACCCTTATTTTTATTTTTGGGTTAGAGAAAACAATAGATGATGTTTGATATATTTTATAACACTGACTGAAGAAAGCAGTGATTGACACCTCACCATGATAACCCTCACTTGGCAAGAGCTGATATGATATTGTGACAAAATCGATTGAGGATTGGTCTTTTATAGCTGCAGAGACTGTTAAGGGTTTGATATATTTACCATAAAACTCGGTGTATATTTAATGTCCCGAGGAATAAGTTATTGTTACTAAAAGTAGAAGAACCGACTCTCGAGGCCATGCAAAGCAAAGTAGAGCCACTCCCCAAGTTTCTCATCTCTTCTAAGCATCTTTTTGGATTTTACGTTTGATACTCTGTTTCCTTACTCGATCGATCTCTCTCGATTCTCTGTTGTAAGTCATCATCATGAAACCATCTCTGTAATTGAAAACAAGATTTGACGTTGTTAGTACGTAATTTGATTTTATATTTATTATCGATTTGAGTGCATAAATATAATGGTGATTTTATATATATAGAAACTATTGTTTTGGATTTGCACTCATATTGTAAGCGACGATGTCGATGAGGCTTTTGGATCTGTTCATAACATCGTCGATACCAGTTGCAAAGATTCTGATGATAACAGGAATCGGATTTTACTTGGCTCTGGATCGAGTTAACATTCTGAATCCAGAAGCAAGAAAACAACTCAACAACGTCAGTTTTTTCCGTCACAAACATTAATTAATTCTCTGAGGTCTTATTGAGTTTTCTTACATACTTTGTTTTGTTAATTTTTATTACAGATAGTTTTCTATGTGTTTAGTCCTGCACTTGTTGCAAGCGTTCTATCTGAGACTATTACATATGAAAGCTTGGTGAAAATGTAAGTTCCTCATGATTTAGAATTTGATTCTGCTTGAAATGAAATGAAAGTTTTGGATCTTTTTTTTGTACGTTGGGGAAATTTTCAGGTGGTTCATGCCGTTCAATGTTTTGCTTACATTCATCATTGGTTCGTTTTTGGGTTGGATTGTTATTAAAATCACTAAACCTCCTTCGCATCTCCGTGGCATCATAGTTGGTTGTTGTGCTGCTGGTAACTTATAAATATCATTCTACACGTAGTAGTTGTTTCATTTCATTCATGAATTTCTTAGAATCTAAGTTGATGGATTAATCAAACAGGGAATTTGGGAAATATGCCACTCATCATTATCCCAGCTATATGTAATGAAAAGGGAAGTCCTTTTGGAGATCCAGAAAGTTGTGAAAAACATGGACTTGGTTATGTAGCACTTTCAATGGCGGTATGTCAGCCATTTCTTAATCACTTATATTACTGCTTCTACTTATAGTTTTTCTTATATACAAAATGTTATAATGTGATGTATATCAGATTGGAGCCATTTATATATGGACTTATGTATACAATCTTATGCGGGTGCTAGCAAATCCGGATGGAGAAACCGCAATAAATACTAGTACATCTACAATCCCACTGATTTCTCCCAAAGAAGAAGTTGGGGAGCAGGTCTCAGTTAAAACCTTTTATATTCTTGTGAGCATTTGATGCTTCAACTAACTGAGTTTTGAGAGATTGTGTATATGAAAAGGTTGGGACTTGGAGCAAGATCAAGCAAAGAGTGTGTTCTGCAGCAGAGAAAATTAATTTACATACAATATTTGCTCCTTCAACTATTGCAGCGGTTTCTTTCAATGTTACCTTGAACCAAAATAGTGCTACCTTCTCTGTATGTTTATACTATTCAAGCAACTAATCCACTTTCTCTTCAGCTTATTGCGCTTGCGGTTGGGTTAAATCCTATACTAAGGAAGTTACTAGTCGGCAACACAGCTCCACTCCGAGTGATTGAGGACTCAGTATCTCTTTTGGGGTATTATACAACATATTAAAACCTCACTTGTGTGATAATCATTGCTTACTTGAGTAGCTTAATTTCTTGAAGGGATGGGACGATACCTGTACTGACTCTGATTGTAGGAGGGAACCTTCTCAAAGGTAAACAAACAAGAACATTAGCTGCAAAAACCTTTTTTCAAATGACAAAACCTTAAATCTTTGCTCTCTTTCAATAATCACAGGTCTAAGAGGTTCAGGAATGCACAAGTCAGTCATAATAGGTGTGGTGGTTGTGCGTTACGTCTTGCTGCCAATATCAGGTGTTTTAATAGTACAAGGAGCTCATTACTTTGGTTTGGTTACATCTGAACCGCTTTACCAGTTTGTTCTTCTGCTTCAGTATGTCGTTCCACCGGCAATGAATCTTGGTTCGTTCTTCAGGCTAAAAAAGTACTACAGAAACACATACCGTCTTTCTCATAGACTCACTCTTGACCTTTTGGCAGGTACAATCACTCAACTATTCGGGTCTGGAGAAAGCGAATGCTCTGTGATTCTATTCTGGTCTTACGCTTTGGCTTCAGTTTCTCTCACCGTCTGGCCAACATTCTTCATGTGGCTTGTAGCTTGAACACACACATACACACAACACACACACATTAACAAACGGGCAACAATTGCAAATCTCGCTACTTTGAAATATTAGAGCAAATGATATATTCTTTCATTGTAAAAAAGGTTGAGTTATACAATTGGGAATAGAGACCCAATGAAAAAGGAATATTAAATCTTCAATCATCCTAAGATAGCAGATAAAATGCTTGAGACAAGCAAATACAAAGATGGAACAAAATATACTACTGAGAGTTCATAAAGAGAGCCTCAGAGAGAGGACTTGTCAGGTAGATCATCGAAGTAAGGATGCTCCATAGCCTTCTTTGCTGAGATTCGTTTAGCTGGCTCGTACTCCAGCATTTTCTGTGCACAAAGAAAAACGCAAATTACTTTCAGCTGAGTCTCAACTAATCAAGCAAGGTCTGAGAAGTGCGTCGAACACTGGGGACTTACAGATAAGAGATCAAGCCCGGCCTCATCGAGGTTTGGAACAGCTGTGGAGAGACTCAACGGTTTCCATTGTGGGTATTCATGCCAATCCTTGAGTGTGCTCACTCCAGGCCACACTTCTTCGTTTGGTGTTCCCAACAACCTAAATTTCATTGAAAAGAAAGAAACAGAGCAAGCGAGTAAGCGAATGTCATGTTTGTGTGTTAGGGAAAGGTAAAGATGAACACAGACTTACCTGAAAATACGGAGGAGCTGTTGAAGCTCAGAGTCTCCAGCAAATATTGCTTGCTTTGTCACTAGTTCAGCTACAAATTATAAGGAAACAAAACTGTTAGTTATTGCTAGTGACATAGTGAAACCAATGAAACTAAAAGAGAAGAATTTTGTACCGAAAATGCAGCCAACAGACCACATATCAACTGCAGTTGAATAATGGGTTGCTCCAAGAAGAACTTCTGGAGCTCTATACCATAGAGTTAGTATCTGTTGCAATGGAAACCATGGGAAGAAAAACACTATGAGTAACAACTGCAGACAAACTAAGATAGGATCTTAAAAACTCTATCATGAAACAGGACTAATGTTTCATCAACATAGACTTATACCTCATGTGTATACTTTTTCATTGGGAGAGTGAAGGCTCTGGCTAATCCAAGATCTGCTATTTTGAGCGTCATTGTCTTCCTGTCCATCAAGAGATTGTGAGGCTTAAGATCCCTGTAATGAAACCAGGAGAAGTATGATAAGTGATCTGTCTCCAAAATGGGTTTCCTCAAGGCACTGTTATCTCGAATCAAAGACGATTTTTACCTGTGCAACACTCCATGGCCATGGCAAAAGGCCATGCCTTTGCATAGCTGGTACATTAAGCACTGCAATCAAGAGTTCAAGAATAAGTTTCTTTTAGCTTAAAGGGGTTGGATAATCGCATGAGAGTAAAGAAAACAGGAGAAAAAGCTCAAAATATTCAAACCTTGACAGTATTCTGTGGAATGTTCTGTCCAGCTTGACGAAAGCTTCTAATGAATTTCTTGAGATCAGTGTCAACATACTCGAAAACCAGGTAGAGTACAGTTTTTCCTTGTTTGTTTATTCCTTGCTTAACGTCCATCAACCTGAAGGAGAAGAGGATCATTATGACATTAAGCTCTGAGTAGAAATGCAATCACCCACAAAACTAGTTGCTTCTACATTTTGTAGTATTTGGATCAGATAAAGAACCCTATAGATTTCTCGTATTCAGATTCCTCAATTGAAGAACTCAAAAGTGATATTAGACTAGAGACTAAGATCTACCACTAACAGTGACATGAAGGGAGAATTGCAGGAAAAATCAATCAGAGTTCTCAAATCAATTAATCGGCACGAAATTGAGTCCTGAATTCACAAGCAAGATCAAGGAATCGGAGAATTACAGAGAGAGAGACTAAACCCTAGAACCCAGTGAGAAATGTAAACGAAATCGAACCTAACGATGTGAGGATCACGAGCGAGCATGCGCAAGATAGAGATCTCGCGAAGAGTAGTGGGAGGAACACCTTCTTCATCCTCGTGGAGACGCGTCTTCTTCAAAGCAACGATCATCCCAGTAGCTTTCTCTCTTGCTCTGTAAACTTTGCCGTAAGTGCCTTCACCTACTTTCTCAAGCTTCTCGAAAGCTTCCATGGCGGACACAGCAGTTTTAACTCCATTGTTGTCCATCTCTATTAATTTCTCCCTTTCCCTATCAAATCAATCGCGAAACCTCAGATTTTGGGGGAAGAAGAGAGAAGAGAAATAGGATAAGTAAAGAGAGAATGGTTTAAATAGGAAGGAGATTATTAAAAAAAGTATATTCCCTCTTTGAGACTTCATTTTACAACGGTTCTATTGTTTTTTAAAATTTTTTTTTTCAAATTTCAAAACCGGAGCGTCACGCACTTAGGTTTTTTTTTTTTTTTTTTTTTTTGGTGTAAGGTGTGACGTGGAAATACCGATATATACTCTTGCTTTTTTAAGAAACGTACGTAAACCGTGATTTATTATTATATTCAACTGCATTTTCATGAAATTGACGACCTCCTCATTTTGTGCCAATGTCCCCAAAAAAAGAACTGTGAAAAATGTGATCAAAAAATGTGATCAAAGGGCTTGTTCCGGGACTAAGAATTAGAATAGTGTGTTTAGAGAGCTTTTATAATTGAAAAGTCCATGATCTCTCCAAGCCCTTTTGTACCATTATGTCCTTGTTCTCTAACCGTTATCCATGCTCTTGGATCTTTTGAATTGGTTTTAGAGGCATTCCCTCCATGAGTCTAGAAACCATTTATTTGCATGATAATTTCCATAGTTAAGGCTTCTTCAGGAACTAGCTAATTATAAAAGTGTGATTAGAACAAATTAAAGTAAAACTTTCTTGGGTCGTTACAAAAGTGAAATGCGATCGATCCAACTTGCTCTGCTCATAGCATTAGCATGTGGTCTTAGTCATTAATCTTTTTTTTGGTCGTGAGTCATTAATCTTAGTCACAATATTAATGCATCAATCGAATTGAATAGATGAGCATCTAAAGTAAATAAAATTCAAGGAAATAATATCAATCGAATTGAACCAATTACTTCAACAATATTATTTATAGATTTTATATAACACTAATCCATATCGGTCATCAGTCATCACGGTTCATTGTACTACTCGGTCTTCGTCGTCGTCTGTATATCTTTCATTCTTCATGAGTCTGTCACCTCCAATTAAAATTTTCAATACTTTAATTTCTCCATTTCTCAGAATTGCCAAGAGTATTTATTTATTTAAATTCTAATCATTAGTTTAAACGTTGCCAATGGTCCACTTGCAGAAATTTGGTTCATAATGTTGGACTATACACAACTAATTTTAGATCATGACACTTGTTGTACTATCTTTAGACCGCATATAACTAAAGCATATGATATTATTTACTTTATGGTATCAATGAGTCCCATAATCATAGTTAGATGGGAGATGCGTCGGTCATTAGAAGCAACAATCACCTTCTGTTGCTCATCCTCCTCGACAAAGAACAGAGATGGCGTAAATTTATAGTAGTCTCTGACGCAACCGGACCAAGATGGGCTGAAGCCCAAAACTCCCCAACTGTTAGCTTCCATGTCGTACACATAAACCACACCTTCTAAAGATTCTAAACCTTTCGTCACCTCCCTCACCACAAGACACTTGCCATCGTACGCAACTATGTTCCAACTTACAGGCTCTCTTTTTTCTTTTGATAATAACGCAAGCTCCTCTGTAGAGACGTTATTGATCCTCCTCATGAGTGCCCACTCGTGATTCCGGACAAGTGTGTAAAGGGAGAATAATGCAAGCTCTTTTAGCTCTGTAGAGACGTTATTGATCCTCCTTTTGAGTTCCCACTTGTGATTCCCGACAAGTGTGTAAACGGAGATTAATGTTTCATTCGTCCCCGATATTAACGTCAGGCCGCCATTGATTTCATCTTCCGCAAAAAGCAACTTCATATCCGGCTTGCGATGGAATCTGGAAGGAATCAAACGTGCTTGCTCCGTCTCTGGATTGAAAGCTATGATGCTCCCATCGTTTCTCAACCAGTGAAGCGTGTCGTCCAAGTAAACAGGTTTCATTCGCGTTGTGAGATCACTTTGTGAGCTAGTGGTGAGAGTCGTTTCCGATAATCTCCATGAATCTCCATCGCTGATCTCGAATCCGTATACTGTCTCCATCTCGAGTATGCAGACGATCTTGAATCTCTTGGTGGTTCGGTTTCGATTTACCGTGAAACCTACACACATTGCTCTCTCTGTTCGAGCAACGTTACCTTCAGGATAACTAGCATCTTTACCCATAATATTATCACCACCAACTATATTAGGAATAAGCTTTGATCCAGAGTGATTCAGGATTCGAAACCTCTTTGTGATGGGATTTGCAACAAAGAGGCAACCGATGTACAGTAGGAGAAGGCCGGAGCAGGAGCCGAAAATATAACATGGCTCGTGCAACACATTGCAACCGATGTACGGTGCTGCACATTTTGCAAATGAAATAGAATCGCACGAAGAGACCAAAGGCTGCCAGAATACGTAATTGGCGCCAATGCTGGAGAGGTCAAACAAACTAGGTCTGACCCATGAAGGGTATTCGGGTCCAAATATTGGGTCAGTTAAATACGATTTGATAGATTTGTTTGTGCATCGCATCATCGCTAAAGATTTGGGTTCTAATCTTAAGAGAATCTCGTCGATAAGATGCAAAGGTAAATCATTCATGATCATAGTTGTATTACCGTGAGAATTTCCCTCAAGTCTGTTTGATTATTTTCGTTTATTTCAAAGATTTGCTGATGAGGTTGTTAAAGAGTATTTTTATAGACAGCAAATTGTAGCATGGCAAAAATAAAAAGGTAACAATAAATAAAGGAAACCGCAAAAAAATCTCATCATTATAAGAAAAATTAAAATTACCAATTCTAGTTTAAGATGATTGGTCATATAAGATCTGTGTGAAGTTTGGAAAAAATGAAAGATAATCTCACCATTATAAGAAAAGTTAAAATTAATTACCCATTCTATCATAAATAAAATTTATTACATATCCATGGATTTGAAAATAAAATTTTAATATATTAATGTCTTTGATAAAATCATGAAAATTCTGAAGATTATATATTTATAGTTTTTTTAGATTCCTAAATAATGAATTACTTACTTATTTTAATTTGAACAAAATGTCAACAAATACTAGATCCAATGATAATAAGTAATTTTTCTCTTTTCTAAAATAATGAAATTTTTATCAAACTTGATTAAAATTCATAATACTCCAAAATTTTCAATATGGGAACATGCACGTGTCATACTGTTATTTTTTAAATCACATTTAGAGCAGCATCGTCATTCACTCATCAATATGATATTATTATTTTTAAGTTTATTTTGGTTTGAAAAACTTGTCTAAAATTTAGTCATTAGTGAGATACTTATAGAGAATCTCATCAATATATTATTAATATTTTAGTATATTTTATTTATATTTTTATGTTAAATTATATATTTTTGTTAAATTTAATATCTTATATTAAATTGGAAAAAAGTCAAAATATAATTTATATTTTTTTAAATCTCAAATTCTTTTTCTTAATATAGATATATTATTTATATATAATTTATTTTATGATTTGAGACATAATTAAAAAATAAAAATAACAATATATAAACTAGTTAATTAATGTTTTAAACTATAAAAATATTTGGTTTATTACAAAAAAAAGAACTATTAACCATTTATATAGAGACATGTATCTCATCAAAATTTGATAGAGAGAGAATATCTCATGAGATTCTCAAATGAAAACCAATTCTCATAAATTTTAATAGAAGTCTCTAAATTATACACTCCGGTTGAACTGCTAATCCTTTACTTTAATTTTATCACAGTTATGAAAGATCCAATATATATATATTTTTTTATATAAGATCCAAAAGAATTTTGTATTTTATATGTCTTTCCTTTTACAAAGCAGGGACTATACGATGGATTAAAATAAGAAGATACTAGGTCTTAACCCGCGGTACACCGCGGGACAAACATTAAATTTATAAATTTTAAAATTCATGATTTGAAAGTTTTCTTGTAACGTAAATATAAACTCTAATTGATCTATAAAAATATTAAACAAATCAAAGACATAATGACCCGTTAATCTTTATGATATAAAAGCTTGTTTATATATTCTGATTTCAAATTTCAGTAACCCGCTGATCTTTATGATACAATGCAATTTTTTCACATTTTTAAATGATTATTTATTGTTTTTGATTGAATAATTTTGTTCTTTATTTTTGTCAAAGTTTCTTTACTTTTTATTCAAAATATTAAATAATTTTTGGATGTGTGTTAAATCAAATATTAAAATATTAAAATTCACTCTCTTTTTTTACTAATTAAGTAAATTATGTCTGTTTTTAAAAATTCAAATCACAACATATATAAAAAAAATCTAGATTTTATTTATTATATAGACTATGTATTGATCCAATTTTTTTAAAAAATATGATCATAAAAAGATGAGAGATAAATTTTTAATAAAACTTTTGAAATATTTCTAAATTAAAGGAAAATAACTTTGTTAAGAAAATTAGAGGAAATAGAAAATTCAATATTTCCTTAAATAAATTCAATAGATGAGAGGAAAGTGTGAGCTTGCTAGTTTATTTTTATAATTAATGCCGAGCTCTCTACCGACGACACATCAGCATTGTTGTCAAAAATGCTTCTCTATTAATATATAGAGGATATTCCAAGAGTGGATCCACGTTATGGGTTGAGGGGTGGATCCACGGTATGGGTTGTGGCCTGTGGGTACACGTGACACTACTAAAATATAAATAATAGTAGAAATTTTACACTAGACAACCCGATTAAAGTGATATATAAATTGGTTGGAGTTTATCACTTAATTGCATGAGGTGATGATTTCAATTCCACCTTTTTATCAGCCGTTTGACAAAAACAAAATATATTCGTGTCATGACTCCCTTGCTGTGTAGTTAAGGTTTAGCGTGTTCGATCTTTCTTAATTTCGAGTATATCTTATTATCTTATCTTAACTCTGAAGTCAGAAGAAGTCAGAACCAAACAGAAAATGAATGATACGTAAGGAAAACAAACAGAGAATGGGCCAGTCGAAGCCCAAACGGATAAAGGAAATATGAAACCCATCTCCTCTTATCATATATACCATGGTTAAATCCGGTTATTCAACCGGTTTACTTCTCAATGTATATATAAGGTTAATTGAGTGTAAATGTAATTAATAGGTTGTAACAAACTCTTATCGAGATTAATCAAAGTTTTTGTTTCGTTCACTCTCTCTCCTCTCTGTTACTTCTCCGATCTCCGATACACCGGAGTTGATATGGTATCAGAGCTCTTCCGATTAAGTTTCCGCTGATTTCTTTCTTGTTGAGGGAGAGATGAGCTTGTTGTGTACTTCTTGTTCTCAGATCTTACAGATTGTTGTTTCCGCGATTCTTGAGCTTGTCGCCGGAATTATCTTCGTTTTTTCCGTTTTGTTTCTTTTGTTTGACCTCTAATCGGCGAGTTCTTTGCTTAATTTCGTCGATTCTTTCTTCAATTTCACAATTTCATTGATTTTTTTCTTCAAATTTCTTCAATCTTGGTAACGATGCCTCAATTGAATGTATCGAATGATTCTTCTTCAGATAATCAGAATGTTTTTCCAGCTAATCCGACTGTTTCTTCTGATCAGTCACGATTTCAGAATGATCAATATGAGAATCCTTATTACTTACATCATAATGATCATCCTGGTTTGAATCTTGTTTCAGATAAGCTTACACAAGCTTCTGATTTTCATTCATGGAGGCGCTCAGTGTGGATGCAATTGAATGTGCGTAACAAACTAGGTTTTATCAATGGTACGATCGCTAAACCTTCTGAAACATCTAGGGGATTCGGAGCATGGTCTCGTTGTAATGACACTGGCACAACTTGGTTGTTGAATTCGGTATCCAAGAAAATAGGACAGAGTTTACTTTTTATCCCTACTGCAGAAGGAATTTGGAAAGATCTTTTGACTAGGTTCAAGCAAGATGATGCGCCTAGGGTATATGATATTGAACAGAGATTGACTAAGATTGAACAGGGTTCTAATGATGTCACTACTTACTACACTAAGTTGACTACATTGTGGGAAGAACACAAGAACTATGTTGAACTTCCTGTCTGCACTTGCGGCAAATGTGAATGTGATGCAGCTGTTAAATGGGAAAAGCTGCAGCAAAGAAGTCGTGTTACTAAGTTTTTGAAGGGTTTGAATGAAAGCTATGAGCAATCTAGGCGTCATATATTGATGTTAAAGCCAATACCGACCATTGAGGAAGCTTTTAATATTGTCACTCAAGATGAGAGACAGAAGACTATTCGTCCTACTACTAATGCGGTTGCATTTCAAGCTACTGCTCCTATCATGAATGAGGATAATAATGTGTACATTGCTGCTTACAATACTAATAGGCAAATTCAGAAGCCGGTTTGTACTCACTGTGGAAAAATTGGACATACAGTTCAAAAGTGCTACAAGCTACATGGTTTTCCTCCAGGGTACAAGACAAATACTCAGGGTTATAGACCTCCATTTCAAAACCAGTTGCAGCCTAGGATGCAGGGATCTCAGTATCCACCAAGAATGCCACAACAGGCACAACAACAACTTCCTTACTCTGCAGCTGTGCAAAAGGCCAATGCTATTGCAAATGTGTATTATGAAACTGGTGTTTATCCGACTGAGAGTCTTAACACTTACACTCCTGAGATGATGCAGTATCAACTTCCTCAACCACAATATGCACCTAATGCTACTAGTGGGGGCAATACAGTGAATTTGCAAGATCTTTCATCACAACAAGTTCAACATCTCATTTCACAGTTCAGTGCTCAAGTTCAAGTACAAGAGCCTGCAGCTACTTCTTCCGCTCCTACTGCTACAGTCACGGCTCATGGTTTGATGGCCCATACATCTACTTCTGGTACTGTCTCATTACCATCTAATACCTTTTCATTTCCTTCCACCAATCTCAGATTTGAAAATGATAAACTTACTTACAAAAATCATGCTCTTTCATCACTTCAAGAATTTTTGCCTCATAATGCTTGGATAATTGACAGTGGAGCTTCTAGTCATGTTTGTTCTGATCTAACTATGTTTACAGAGTTATCACCTGTGTCTGGTGTAACTGTAACATTACCAAATGGTAATAGGGTTGAAATCAAACACATAGGCACAATTCATATTTCTGCATCACTAGTTTTGCATAATATGCTACATGTACCTGATTTTCATTTTAATTTGATTAGTGTTAGTTGTTTAGTTAAAACATTGAATTGCTCTGCTCATTTCTTTCCTACTTGTTGTCTTATCCAGGGACTTTCTCAGGACTTGATGATTGGGACGGGTAGACTTTATCAAAACTTATACATTCTTGAAACAAAGAACACTTCCCTCTCACCATCACAGCCTGCAGTTTGTTCAGTTTCTGGATCTTTGTTGACTGATAGACTACTTTGGCATCACCGGTTGGGACATCCTTCACAAGGTGCATTGCAAAAGCTTTCTAGTGTCATTCCATCTTTAAAGTCATCTACTATAGATAGTTTTCATTGTTCTATATGTCCTTTAGCTAAACAGAAGCGATTAGCCTATGTTTCACATAATAATCTTGCGTCTCATCCATTTGATTTAATACATCTTGATGTTTGGGGTCCTTTTAGTGTAGAGTCTGTAGAAGGGTACAAATATTTTCTTACTCTTGTTGATGATTGTACTCGTACTACTTGGGTTTACATGTTAAGAAATAAAAGTGAAGTTTCTCGTATATTTCCTGATTTCATCAAGCTAATTTCTACACAGTTTAACTCCAAAATTAAAGCCATTAGGACTGATAATGCTCCAGAGTTAGCTTTTACTGATTTGGTTAAAGAACATGGCATGTTGCATTACTTTTCTTGTGCTTACACACCTTAGCAAAATTCTGTGGTTGAACGTAAACATCAACATCTGCTTAATGTAGCCAGATCTTTACTGTTTCAGTCAAATATACCTCTGCAATATTAGAGTGACTGCATTCTTACATCTGCATTCTTGATAAATCGCATTCCTTCACCATTGTTGCAAAATAAATCACCATATGAGTTGTTATTGCATAAGTCACCTGATTACTCTTTGCTTAAAGCCTTTGGTTGTTTGTGCTATGTTTCAACACATGTTCATGAAAGGAATAAGTTTTCACCAAGGGCTAAACCATGTGTTTTCTTAGGGTATCCCTCAGGTTACAAAGGCTATAAGGTGTTAGATTTAGAATCTCATTCTGTCTCAATTTCTAGAAATGTAGTTTTTCATGAATCTCAATTTCCATTCAAAACTAGTGAATTCTTGTCTAAATCTGTTGATATGTTTCCTAACACTGTTTTGCCATTACCTGTTCCACTTCATTTTGTTGAAACCATGCCTTTAGATGATCGAGATTTAGATATTGTACATGACTCTGCTGCATCATCATCATCAGCATCTAGGAACACTAATACTGCACAACCTCGTACTGTTCTTGGAAATCATTCAACAGGGTCACTAGAAACAAAGGATAACTTGGTTCCCATGGTTAGAACTAAACGAACTACTAGGGCTCCTGGTTACCTATCTGATTATCATTGTGGTCTTGTACCATTCATATCTTCAACATCATCCTCTTTCCTTATACCACATCCCATTCTCTCTGCTATATCACCATCATCATTTCCCATTACTCCACCACCTCCAATACTCTCTGATTCCTATATATCAGAACCTACTCATACTACACCTTATCCACTTTCTTCTGTCATCTCTTATGACAAATTAACACCACTTTTCCAATCTTATATCTGTGCTTATAACCTCGAGACAGAACCTAAGACATTTTCTCAGGCCATGAAATCTGAGAAGTGGACTAAAGCTGCAGATGAAGAGCTTCATGCTCTTGAACTTAACAAAACCTGGAATGTGGAAACTTTACCTGAAGGTAAGAATGTTGTGGGATGCAAATGGGTATTCACTATAAAATATAACCCTGATGGTACTGTAGAACGTTATAAAGCAAGACTTGTTGCTCAGGGTTTTACACAACAAGAAGGCATTGATTACTTAGATACATTCTCACATGTTGCAAAGTTGACTAGTGTAAAGATGATGCTTGGTCTTGCATCAGCAAAAGGATGGAGCTTAACTCAAATGGATGTATCTAATGCCTTTCTACATGGAGAACTTGAAGAGGAGATCTTTATGAGTCTACCACAGGGCTACACTCCTCCTAAAGGTATTGAATTACCTCCTAATCCAGTTTGCAGACTGTTGAAATCGCTATATGGGCTTAAACAAGCTTCTCGCCAATGGTATAAACGAATTTCATCGGTTATTCTTGGAGCAAACTTCATTCAGTCACCTGCTGACAATACTCTCTTTGTCAGAGTTATTGGTTCTTCTTTTATGGCAATCTTGGTTTATGTGGATAATATCATGATTGCTAGTAATGATGCTAAAGCTGTTGAAGATTTGAAAGATTTATTGAGGTCTGAGTTTAAAATCAAGGATTTAGGTCCTGCTAGTTTTTTTCTTGGACTTGAAATTGCAAGGTCATCAGAAGGAATCTCAGTATGTCAGCGAAAGTATACGCAAAACTTGCTTGAAGATGCAGGTCTTACAGGATGCAAGCCGAGTTCCATTCCCATGGATCCTAATCTTCATCTTACTAAAGATATGGGTGAACCTCTCAAGAATCCTACATCATACAGAGAACTCATAGGGCGGCTTCTCTATCTTACTATCACAAGGCCAGACATTACTTTTGCTGTTCATCAACTCAACCAATTTCTTTCAGCTCCTTCTGATATTCACTTACATGCAGCTCACAAAGTTCTGCGATATCTCAAAGGCAATCCTGGTCAAGGTTTGATGTATCCATCTAATTCAGAGTTGTGTTTGAATGGATTCTCAGATGCTGATTGGGGAACTTGCAAGGATTCAAGAAGATCAGTCACAGGTTATTGCATCTATCTTGGCAGCTCACTTATTTCTTGGAAATCCAAAAAGCAAGCAGTTGTAAGTAGAAGCAGTACCGAGTCTGAATATCGCAGCATGGCTCAGGCCACTTGTGAGATCATTTGGTTGCAGCAGCTTCTCAAAGACCTTCATATCACTGTCACTGGACCTGCAAAGCTCTTCTGCGATAATAAGTCGGCTATGCACATTGCGCAGAATCCGGTTTTCCATGAACGTACCAAACACATCGAGATTGACTGTCACACTGTCAGAGATCAAATCAAGGCAGGAAATCTTAATGTGTTTCATGTACCTACTGAGAATCAGCATGCAGACATTCTCACTAAGCCACTTCATCCAGGTCCCTTCCATGGTTTGCTTAAACGTATGTCACTATCAAGCCTTTATCTTCCCAACCAGACATTGTGCAGCTAAAGGCTTGAGGGGGGTGTATCAGATATACCATGGTTAAATCCGGTTATTCAACCGGTTTACTTCTCAATGTATATATAAGGTTAATTGAGTGTAAATGTAATTAATAGGTTGTAACAAACTCTTATCGAGATTAATCAAAGTTTTTGTTTCGTTCACCCTCTCTCCTCTCTGTTACTTCTCCGATCTCCGATCTCCGATACACCGGAGTTGATACCTCTGTTTGGTTCTGAGAGGGAGAAGTGTGTTAGTTGCGATTATGAAATTCTTCAAGTTATAGTGTCTTCTTTCTTTATCTTAATTTCTATATATGTTCTTACTTTCTTTTGATTTTCCTTGTCCTTGTTTGTTACTTAATATGTACGTTATAGATTTTTCTAATAGCTTGTATGTGCATATGCTCTCAAATTTTCAACCGTTTCCTTTCTTGGTATTGATTTATTACTTTATTCAACCCTTATCAACTACGGTATGATGCTGACTTATTTTCTTGATGTTTTCACAAAACAATTAGATATCAAAAAAGGACATTAAGAGGTTGCAGTATCAAATAAATTTAAATCAACTTTATCCAAAATTGGTTTGGTTAGGTGATTTAAATAGTTGTAATCAACTCAAAAGACGCGAGTAATATTATCATTAATGAGAAATTGAGCCATGTGTACCAAAATTTTAGCCCAAAAAAAAAAGTGTATCAAAATTTAGATGTAAATGTAATCAATTAAATATATATATATATATATGCAAGCTCATATATATTATTATAAAAAATTAACTTGTTCGTTGGAATATAGTTTATAAATATATATTTAAAGTTTAAAATATAGCTTGGTAAAATCACTAACAAGTTATCCAAATTTTCAAAGTACGCATTTTTTTTTTTCAAATTTACCGATTTGAAGCGTTTGTTTTATCTTAAAATGTACAAAGCTCTCGCTCGTTGGATTTGATCTCTGAACATACGAACGAGTTTCACGGGTCGACTTTCAAGTCTTTGTCGATTCGAGGACTATCTATTTTCATGCCCATCAGACACAAAGCTTGTGTCTTGCAGGACAAGTTACCCAAAATCCAACGCAGTAAATTAATCTCTAGAGTAATTAAAATGGGATCTGCTGGTTTCAGTGCTAACTTTAACGGTGAATTAAGGTGAGAATGTAAATTGGAAGAGAAGAACTATTATTAACCAAAAAGGGAAAAACTATGAAAAATTAACTCAAACCCCATCAACTGAATAACATAGATTGAAATATAAAAGTAAATTTAAAAGTCATCATAAGAAAGTTTAGGCAAGCAAGCTGTTTATTTATTTATGAATATATCAAGTATATTTCCATCTAGATATAATATGGACCAAGGAAAATAGATTTCCTGGACAACGTAAAGAGTTATTACAGCTTCTGGATAGCTTATAGTAATAATTAATATTCGTATATGTTGTCAATGTTCATATGTTGACTAAGAATGCATGTCGAAACGCATCTCCTGCTTTCCCCATTCACCATTTCCCATCAAGAAGTTCTCAACGAAGTTCACTTCTAGGTTGGATTTCACTTCCAATGCTGATGTACTTGTTGTTCTATAGCGTAGGACCTTTTTTCCATAAATCCAAAAACAAAAACAAAACAATCAGAAAAAGTGAATGAGAAGAGCACAAAGTCATGAACGCACGCGAGCTTAAAATGGCTAAAGTTTCTTACCTCTGTATATGATTCCGACATGAGACACGACTCGTCGTCGACGAAAACTGAGCTACGATTGTTTCCATCTACCGCTGGGACTGGGTCCTTCATCAGCTCCTTAATAATGACATCCAACTTTGGCGGTTCATTGTTTCCAGCAACCATCTGATTAAACTTTCCTCTCAGACGTTCATCCTGCAAAGAAAAAGAGTTTTTGGTTTCTTTTAAAAATTTCTGAATGAAAATTGAAGACTTGCAAATTTGTTCAATTAAATTACCTTAGCAGATTCGGAATCAAGTCCAGCTTCAGATAAGGTATGAACGCCATGCCCAACTTTTTTAAAAGCTATTTCATCTGAAGAATCCTTCTTTTTGAGATGATACATCTCGTCCGAAGCTATGTCTAACACAACTAGGTTAGTATTCGCCCTCTTCTTACATGTACCAGAAACCAAAGAAGAGAACTCTGCAATAGACATTGTCCCCTGTATAATCAAAGAAGATGACATTTTGTAATTTCTAACCCGTGACCGTGAGATCTAATCATAGTATAAATATTATATAAACAAATTAAATTACCTTCAAAAACCGTATGATAAACTGAAACAGCTCATCATTACCACCATGTGTTCGCATAGGTTCCACCATAAACGCAACTCGATTATGTTTGGAACAACCCAACCACGTTCCCCTCTGTTTTTCATCGAACCAGCTTCCCACGATGGTTTGACCAACATTTCCAGCTACATCCCATCTCGCTTTTTCTATGACCCTAACGTACAATGATACAAACAAGAGAAAATTATTCATTAGCAAAGCAAACATACAAAAATTAAAAGCAAATTGTATTTAAAAGATAAAACTTACTGTGAATCAAAACTATCGCTGTTCTGCGCAAGCAGTAGTGTCTTGTTTTCCCATTGAAACGCAATCGTTCCCATACTTCTCTCTTTTTAGCTATTGAGTTTTTTTTTCTCTCAAGAATTTTTGTTGTTGTTGTTGTTGTTGTAATGTGTGTTATAAATCAAGTCTATTTATAATCCGGGTAGTGGCACAATACTACTACTTTGGTGAGTTGCGTAGTTAATCACGATAATACTAAACTCCTCCTTGTTAGAGTAATTATGGATGTGGAATATGGTTCTAATTTCTAAATGCAATTTTTCTTGCAACCACCAACTTTATTTTCTTTTTTACTTTCCGAAATATATACGCAGTCCAATTTTCGAACTGATTGTATTTTCCAATTTGGTATACACATTGACACCATTTCTAGCATTAATTATAATTTTCTATTACTCAAAATATTCTCCATTATTTTAATCTATTAGAGATGATATGCTACTGATAAAACTAGATCAATCTAGTATAATCAAAGAAATTGACACGCATGTAGTATATAATTACTTTTATTTTTTCTATGTCCAAAATTATGAAAAGGTTATTGAAAAAATTATTGCACAAGTTTAGAAACAAGTTTACAACTTCTGGTTTTTTTAGTAGCATACTAAAAGGACTCCAAATGTCTAGTGTACTTGCTTTTTCATATTTTCCATAAGTTATTGCCTATTCTAAATTTCTACGTTCTTGATATTTTTCTTTTTCCATATATGTTCTTGCTTTTTCTTTTGCGTGTTTCTTAGTTACGTTCTTACCTTTCCGGAATGCATATGCTATATGTATATTTCACTGCTTTTGACAAAGTAACTTTTATGGTTATTGACGAATGCTCGAAATTGTTCGATCAACTGATTGTATTTCAGTTTTCAATTCGTGAGCCAATGTATTTCCTGTAGATGTCAGTATAATTGGTAATGTTGGAATTTATTATTTTATCAGCCGTTGGAGTTTGGTATAAAAAAAAAAGCGATCTATTCGTGTACTTCCTTGGTAAATAATTAATGTTTAGCGTGTTTGCTTTTTCTTTATTTCTAGTACGGCTTACTTTTTCGTAATTCGTTCGTTCTTGACAAAAAAATGCTACAGTATGTTCAGATGTTATTATATTTTTTTGTGTCCTTTTCATTTTTTAATTCCAATGTTCTTCCACTTAATTTATAAATCCGTTCTTAATTATTTGTCAATTTACATGTTCTTGTTTCTTTCTTAATGTGTACGTTCTGGATTTTTCTTATAGCTTATATATGTTCATGCGTTCAAATTTTCAACCGTCTCATTTACTTGGTATTTTATTCATTAATGTATTTAACCATAGTCAACATGAACATATAAACAGAATGCATAGCATTTTTTTTAATGTGTTTACAATACAATTAGCTTTCCAAAATATAATAAACAGGTTTGCAGTATCACAAGAATATAAATCTAGTTTATCCAAATTCGATTTGGGTTAAATGATTTGAATTAGTTGTAGTCAATTCTTGAGTAAGATTATCATTAATGAGCAATTGAATCATGTGCACTAAAATTTAGATGTAATCGGTTAAAAATATGCAAGCTCATATAATTTTTTAAAAAAAAACATTTTTTAATGTGTGTTGTTGTTGTTGTAATGTGTATTGTAATTATGTCTATTTATAAACTTACTGTGCATCCAAATTATCCCTGTTCTGCACAAGCATTAGTGTTTTGTTTTCCCATTAAAACGCAATCGTTCCCATACTTCTCTCTTTTTCCTATTGAGTTTTTTTTTTCTCTCAAGAATTTTTGTTGTTGTTGTAATGTGTGTTATAATCATGTCTATTTATAATCGAGGTTTGTGTCTTATTTTACTTTAATTTTCAAGACTTAAACTACTCAACGCACTTAAGAATAAAAATATCCAATTCTAGTATATAGCTTTTGGTGTTTTGGAAAATTGCGTACACTACTACAACTATTCTTAAAAGGGTAAAAAGATGAGTCATGTTGATGATGAAAATATTTGTCAATGTTAACGATTGTGACTTGCCCGTACATAAAAGTTCCGATTGTGACAGTTGTTTTTGAAAAACTTTTTCTTTAGAACAACCACCACCGACTTTTATTTACATTTTTGAAGTGTATTAATCAATCCAATTTTCAACTGGTAAAGTTTTCAATTCGTTAGTAAATGTATACTTTTCTAAATTAAAGAAAATTATATGTGTGATTGGTATATATTTGCACTTAAAACACCATTTAATAATGTTTGAAAAGCTTAAAAAGTTTACATCTCTCCAATTTAAAAAAAAATAGTGTTTAAAAAGTTTTAAAATACATGCATTTCTCCAATTTTATCTCGGTATATAATGTTTTGCAACAAGAAAGCGTTATCAATGTAGCATAGTCATATTATATGACTCATATATGTATAGTTGTGGACATACAATATTGGATATTGTAATTTGCGCTTGTACATTTTTTTTCCATGCTTCATTCTAAATAATCCCTAGAATATGTATATTAAATTAGTAAATTATCCTCTATTCCTCTCTCTCTACCTATAACCTCGTCATGTATGCATATACATAAATTCGTCAACTTCTTCAACCGCCACGTGATTTAAAGTTAAAACCATCCATATTTGGTATTACGTTGGTTTTAGTGTCAAAGTGTAAGACACGAATCTTTCCATTAATCGTCATACTAAAACGGATTAAAGTAAAATTAATAGGTATTCTAGCTAGTGGCACAATACTAGTTGAGATGACTCATCATGTCGAAAAAATGACTAGTCTCTGATGAGTTTCTTTATTCTTCGTTTCTATTTCTTGCTTATTATTATGTACAAGTAATGTCTATTGAGCTTTTGATATTTCTCAGTTTCTATGTTATTTCACACGCAAATTTTTTTTTTTTTTTTTAGTCTTCTAAGAACAACAAAAAATGCATACTATTTTCTAGTATTTTGATGTAGAAAAGATAAAATTTTAACATTTGTGTTCAAGCGATGCTATTGCTATATGCATGCATGCATGCCAAATTATCATTTAAAAAATAAATTATAGTAATAGACTAATAGTGAAAAATAAAAGTTAGACATAACTCACAAGTCTTGATTGATATGGTGTGGAATATCGCCTGAACCTTTTTTTTATCTTTCCACACCCAACAACTTTAAAAAAAAAAAAATAACAATAAAAGTCACATCACAAAAGAAAACAAAAAGAAGAGAAAACAACAAACACACGTGTGTGGGAGTAAAAAGAGTCTATGCAAAAAGCTCATGAGAGAACTGATTATAAGACTTTTGACTCTTACGTTTTAACTTTTAAGCAAATTATTGACCACCAGTTGAAGAAATCGTAGTCAGAACATCAGTCACTGAAGCCATCACACTCAGTGCTGCCTTCAATACGTCTTGAGAACATCCTGGTTTCACTATCGTCCTCACCTGACCGACCCGACAAATGTTAAAATTATGAATATGGCGAAGAAGATTATTTGATACTTTCTGAAAATAACAAAAGAAACACACACAAGTAAAAGATGTTACCTGGTCTAGATATTCCTGCAGTTTCTTGATACGGCCCATGTAATCTTGATCTTCAACACAGAGGCTCACTGCTTTAGCATCTGCACCAGGACCATCGAACTGAAGCGGTCCTGGGTTTCTGTACAGATCCTCCATCAAGAATTTTTGTGCGTTCTGTCTCAAGAGGCTGCAAGGAAACCATTAACGTTAAAACAATTGAGAAACTTGAGGCCAACGTTGTGATTTAGTAAGGGTGTTCATGTTCTTTGTAATAGCTGCTTACTCGTATGCTTTGCCTTTCAAATCCACCATAGCTGGATGAATCGCAGGTCTACCAATTGAAGTTAAGGTAGAACTAGCATCCTGGGACCAATGCTTTACTGTCATCATCGCCTAAAAAGGTTATATACCAGAGATAAAAGAATGGGGGAATTAGTATAGAAAGAAACTGTATTAACACCATCTTTTAAATAAAAAAGAAGACAAAACTCAACTGTAATAGGTGCAGCACCACATTTCCACTTGTTTACAGGACTTTTTAGGTTGGTAACTGTGGCCATGTAACCGTTCAGACCAGCTGCAAGGACGTGGTAACATATATGTCCAAGAACCTGCATGATTTTTCAATTCAATAGTGTGAATATTCATCCAAATTATTAAGTTTGCATTGGTATTGTGGTGGAGAGTGTTGGTGACTTACGTAGGCATAATCACAATCGAATTTCGATGGAAGAGATCCACGAGCTTGGTAACCAAAAAAGTGACATATGGCATTGAATTTCTTCCCCTTGTATGTGCCTTCTTTCTGTCAAGTTCAAAGATTTAATTACATAGGCAATAATGTTTCTTGATGCCGATGCCAATAATGACTCCAACATTTAGATAACAGTACTGAGAAAAGATAGAAATCAGTGAAAAACAAGGAGCATACCAAGCGTTTGTTCATTTCAGTCTCCACGAGATACGCAAGAAGTTTCTCCGTCTCAATCTAGAGTAGAAAGCAAAAGGAGCATTTAGGATTCCAACTTTTTTATATAACATATTAGCTCCAACTTGTTTTGTTTCTTCTTCTTACCTGGGATAGCTGGGCAGAATCATCAGACTCAGGATGGAGAAGTAGCTGTAGCAACAAAGGATGACCATCTTGTAAGCATTCATACTCGTTTGCTTAGGACGAAAACAAAGATAAGTCTAATTTCAAAGAATTCGAACCTGTTTCTTAATGAATGGAGGAAGAAATTCAAACAAAGCAGATGACCAGGGTGAGAGATGAGTAGAAATCTTATCAGCAGCTACACCCTGCCTCAGCAGCCCATGAATTTCCTACATCAAAAAATGTCAGCTTAGAAATGATATATACTAAGAAGTATATCTCAGTATTGAAGAAAGAATACAAGTATCAAATGCTAAATACAGATGTCTACAAGTATCAAATCATTACCTTTAGCAGAGCGTAGACTTCAGGAATACTCACTATAATCCCTTCAGGAATGAGGATGACTCCATGATTCTTGTCTGGTTCAAACAAATGGAATAGTACCAGATTTAGTGAACACGGTAAAATACATGAGTGCATAATCTTTCATAGATGGTTTTCATTACGAGACCTTCTCCTGCTCTTGCTTGAACAGCATCACAGATCTGTTTTGTAATGTCAAATATTGTGAGCTTAGATGCTGCAACCTCCTCGCCCAGTATCACCTGAGACAATCGCATGACACACAAATGAGAGTCTAGAGCACGAACATGCCAACAGAATCAATTGTCTATGTTTAGAAACTGAAACAATACCAACCATGTTTGGATGAGACTGGAGTGTACACTCAAGGGCAACATGAGAGTGCTTCCGACCCATGAGACGGATGAAATAATAATACTGCCAGTAAAAAAAGAAAGTAAAACTTGATATCAGAATCATAAAGAATACTACTTTGCATTGTTCACTTTGTAATAGATTCCACATCCTTCATCGAAATATTTCTTCTTATCAGTTTGAAGTTAATAAGCTGCAGTTAGACTAAACAATTCCATGGTTAAGAATGCCCTAGCACTCTCTTGCAACATGAAAGTTCAGGAAGAAATGGCATTTACCTTCTCTGCAGAGAGAGCATCAGTGCAGACATTGCTAATGAGCTGTGAATTTACCTGTATGAGGCAAGATATCATTAGTAGAAATAAAATTTAGTTTCTGTAAAGACTTACGAGGACAAAGGCCTCATGTTGACTGCAATAGCTACAACAGATATCTAAGACAAAAGTAGTAACCAGAGGGTTATAATTCACATTTACCTTGCATATGGTGTCAAACCCCACGTTTGCCTCCACAAACTGATTCTTGAGATCCCCATTTGTAGTAACTGGAACACCAACTACCTGTAATTTTATACGTAACTTATAGTATCCAATAGATTTTTCCGATGTTACGGGCAACTTAACTACAAGCGCATTTTATAGAGGGATTTGAAATGAAACTATCGGAAAAGAAATTAGGACCTTAGTTGGGCATTTTGCTGCAGCAAAAAATTCAGCGAGATGAGCTGCATCTGTGTTTGATATTACGCCTTCAAAAAGCACGATATAAATTATTGGTTTAGTAAAAATTTACGACAAAACTTGGCCAATGAATATAAATAAAAACGCTAGGTACCTCCAATAATAACAAGGCCATCTAACTTCAAATCTGTGCAAGCTTTGAGTGCAGCGTTAACCTGCTCAGTTGTTTTGATCTGATCCTTGGTTCTTCCGAGCAAATCATAACCACCTTACAACATGAATTTGAACACCAATGTATCAAAATTTGAAGTAATGAAGGAGATTCTGCATATCAAGACAATGCCTTGATCAAACAGCCTACCTTGGTTTTTGTAAGTCTGGAGTATATCATCTGTGATCTCCAGAGTCTTTTGTGCAAATAGTCCTTCGGAACCACCTGTTATCGGTAACAACAAAATTTACTTAAATATATTGTGAGCAGAAATAGTTGATGAATTGTAATACAAAGAATAGAAATCTCTAATAGGCTAATAGCAAATGATGCAGTATCACAAAACTTACCCAAAAATCCTAACAGAGTGCTTTTAGCGTTGTGCACCTTGAGAGCCTCGAAAAGACCCCAGATCACATTGTGTCCACCAGGAGCTTGGCGTCCACAAAACACAATTCCAACTCTACAGGTGGAAAAGAGCTAGCTTAAGCTGAATAGAAGAACTTCATTCAACGGTGAATCAAACATAAACACAATCCAGGACATGTACACAGAGAGCAAATGGAGTAACACCTAACTGATGGAAGCTCGGTAATGATGTGAGCATCAGAAACTTTGGCAGTTTCCCTGAGGAAGTGAGCCAAAGGCTGGCCTAAGGTATGTGGGAAAGCGCGAGCCATGGTATGTGAATCAGCAGCCTCAGCCACAGTGGTTCCATCACCAAGCTCAACGCGGACAGTAGTCCCCTGAAAGGAAACATAAAGCAGAAAAAGAAAATGAGCAAAGTTCAAACTGAGTAATACAGAAGAAATCTAAGACTGTAAATCCAAACAAACGAAACTTAGGCAGATGAGAGATAATTACAATCTAGAAATCAGATCTGCTTAAGCAGCACCAACATTTTGAACTAAGATAAACAAGCAACCAAAACTTGGGATAATTGCAAAAATCCAAGAATAACAAAATATTAAACAAAGTATTCAGAATGGATCCAATGGAAGGAAGGAAGGGAAGCAGTAGATCTATGAAGGAGTAGAAGAAAGGACCTGGAGACAAGGAGGAAGCTCGGGATGGTACTGAGATCGGAGTTGCTGAAGAGGGGAGAGTTCTCTGGGGATTCCGAAATCTGAATCCATGGCGTTAGGTTTCGTGTATGTAGAAGAACTAAGTGTTTGGTGTGTGTGAGACTGTGAGTCACTTTTTTTTCTTTGTTTTTGTTTTCTTCCGTTTTTAATTTCGAAATATATAGTGAGGAGGGAGGAGGAGGAAGAAGAGGAATATACCACCAACCAAACACATCCATTTTCAGATTTAGATTAAATCTTCCCTTCTCTTATTTGTCCCTCGTTATCTCCACTATTTACGAGAGACCCACTGGATCTCTTATTATCTTCTGATTACCAACATACCCCCTGTTTCCCGCTACTTTGAAAGTTATGAAGCTCACTCCCACATCTATAAATTAATGTGGCTGTTGGAAGTAAAAAAAATCCATTTTGGTTACAACTATAGAGGATATGATTCACGAGTCTTAAAACTCGAACAAACAGAGCTGCATTATAAATTCTTTAACGCAATCCCAGCTTTCAAAGTCATACACTCAAATCAGTTTTGAAATGGCTCCTCTGTCGATTTTGCTCCAAATAAAACCAGTAACATGCCATATACATAGGTCTAAAACTCAATGCATGACATAAAATGAGTAATCTTAATGGTTTTTTTTACCACTGGGCTTAATCGTAGTATTCCCTAGAGGTCAAACAGAGGGATAATAAAAGAGACAAGAACATCGATTACACATTAATATCTATTCTCAGAAAGTTGATATCGCAGAGACCGAAACGGTACGTAGAAGAACGAGAGGGTTATCTGGGAGACAAGTTATCACTCTCAAGAATCAGCACGCCTGCAAAGAATAGAAATCATGTGTCATTTCCTGGGTTGAACCAAAATAAAAAAATACAAAATCTATTTACTCTTTTAACTTTTATTCAAGGAACAGTATGCGAGTTTTATGAGATATGCACTCGAATAGCAGTGATGAACATACCAAATCCCCATCCAGTTAGACAAATTTCCAGCAAGGTGAAGATCAACATTGTTCACTACTTGACTAATTATTTAGTAGCCAAGTTCGTACTACAAAAACTACAACCAGAAACTGATGAAACTGCGGAACTAACCTTGAAAACAAATCATTCTTCCATGTGATCTCCAGCGCCAGATTCTTTGACATCAACAGAGAAAGAGTACTCTTGGTCACAACCCAAGTAGGAGTCACACATGAAGTATAGTGTGTATGCCTTCTCTCCTGGTTCACTCGGTACTGTGAAATCCAGCTTCACCTTTGCTTTCCGTTGCAACGAGACACGCTTGATTGCCAGCAACTGGTTCGTCTTGGTGTCGCCCACGACCAGCCACCACCCTTCTTCTTTGGTCTTGGGATACCTGGGTGCATCCACGGCTCCCACTTCTGTCCTCCCTTCCATGTCTCTCTCAAGCATCACTTGCAATGTTACCTCTTTTCCCGGGGTCACCTCTTCGCTTCCCACAACCTCGTAAGTAAGATCGATGTTTGGGAAGCGGTTGCAGAATCTAGCAATGTCTAAAAGCTGAGCGTCTGACATCTTGAGTAGCTCTTGGCGTTCTTCGTCCTCCATCTCCACAAGATCAAATACGGTTTCAATGTGTTTCCCTGGATTCTCTTGGCACCTCTTGGCTAAGTCCTTTGTGAAGTGAGGGAGCTGCAGAAGCATGGAGTCCCGCTCCCACATGCCTTGAGTTACCATCTGGCTTACTTCCATAGCTAACAGAGCAAGATTCAGCCACCCATTGCTCGATATCACATCAACCATAGCTTGAAGAAGTCTTGTTGCAGATAAAAGGACCTCACGCTGATCCATTGCCAAGTTCCCGCCAATGTTTTGCCTTGAGAAATGCGCCTGAAGAAGCGCATTTGCCTTCACATGAGGGTCTGTGCATTTTGGATTTTCAAAAGAGAACCTCTGGTGATTGATGAGTCTCCGAACTGTATCCTCTTCACCAGGCCGTATACGGATCAGGTCATACTCCGAAGCTGATGTTAAGATCTCAAGAAGTCCCTTCATCTTGGTTTTAGAAGACAGCAGAGAGCTGAAACGCTCAATGGTGGTGTAACTGATGTAATAATAGGAAGCAATCATACCGAGGTTGAGAGGAGAGAGTTCCATCTCATCCTCTACCTCAATGCATTTACTGGCCTCAAGATTAGACAAGGTGTTCTCAACCAGCTCCGATAGGTGATCAGACAAATGCCTGTGGCTAACTCCTTGGAGATTGTAGAAGTTAGGGTTCTGGGGAAGTCTCCTGTACATGAAAGTCCATGTAAGATAATCCACAGCATCTTGCTTGTTCTCTATAACCCCAGCAACTACCTCTGCGTTGAAATTATCATGCAAGAAATGCTGGAGCTGACTTTCCACAGGGAAGGCTTCATACAGAAACTTCTTGTAATACTCTTTACGCGGTGCGTTACAGAAAATCACACACTTCCCAGCGTTGTCAAGTAGAGGTCGGCTAGCACGCCCCATCATCTGCAGCAGATCAGCGACAGAATAGTCTGTATGTGAATTTTCCCTTCCATCGTAATACTGCGTCCCCATGACGACTACCAAATGCGCAGTTAATGGAGTGCCCCAACACAATGAACTGCTCATCACACAAGCCTGAATCCGTCCAGCTTCAAAAAGCTGTGTCACGATCTCCTGATCCAGACTACTTAAACCCTCGTGCAAATACCCAACACCATGACGCAGTGTCTCCTTCAGTGTTTCCTCGCGGATTTGGTTAACAAAAGGCTCCAGTTCTTCCAGTTCGCCTAACAGGAAATCAGGACTCTTCGGGTTGTCCATGTGAGAGTAAGCCATCAGATCCACAGCAGTCAAACGGACATGTTTACGTGTTGGAACAAAAACTATAGCCGGCTTCTTGTTCTTGGCATGCTGGTTTATGGCGGTGTAGGTTGGCTTGGTCATCGCTTGCATCCTGGCTTCAAAATCCACTCCCTGAATGTGGATCTCCAGTGGAACAGGACGGACTCCGGGAGGGAAATTGAAAAGGCCGTGGGAACTGGCCCCAATCCACTCCCCAAGATCTTTCGCATTTGCAAGAGAAGTGGATAGTGCAACAATCCTGATCTTATTATTGACCTGACTTGAAATATATCTCATTCTGGAGACGATTACCTCCAACACAGGACCACCTTGACCTCCAATCAGATGCAGTTCGTCGACAATGAAAAGACTAACCTGTTGAATGTATTTTCTCTGCTTCCACCTGCGGGAAAGAGCATCCCATTTCTCAGGAGTACTTATGATTATCTGACCTTTCTCAAGCAGCTTCAGATCCAATGCTGTCTCACCAGTTAGCTCAACAACCCGTAAACCAAGACCCTTCCCAAACTTCCTCTCCCATATACGAAACTGCTCCTTGGCAATAGCCTCAAGTGGTGCAATATAGACAACACGCATTGTTGCATCAGGTCCTTCTTGATGATTCCTCAATATAGCAAACTCCGCACATATAGTCTTCCCACTTCCCGTTGGAGCAGCAACCAACACATTGTCGTTCGTGTTATACAAAACAGTAAAGACCTGAGTCTGCACCGGATTGAAATGCTTGAAATCCAGATAGAGTCTCTCATAATTTGGATTCCTTAGCGCAGTCACCGGGAGGGGCTGCAAGTCCAGTAGCTCCGTAGGTGGTGGATACTTTTCTGGAAGAATGAGATGTCTGAAAGATACAGGCAACACAGTCTGCGAGCCAAGCCATTTGTCTGAAACCACACGGACAAAATACTGAGGTGGCAGCGGTTCAAAGATTGGCACAGTGAAGTTTACAGTGTGATCCTCATCAATAAACTGCTTCTTCAACAGAAAATACTCGTGATGAAGGATCTTCTCTCCATCATTGTCTTCCACAATTATCCAAAATGGCTCAACATACTTATGAATTTTGTCGTCCCACAAGAAATCAGGTGTAACTGTGAGCTCTACCCCCAGAACAGTGCGAGTAATAGGCTGAACATGTGCTGCAAGACTCAGTTTTGGGAATTGGTGGATGAACTTGTGTAGCGGTCTGCCCATCTTAGGACTACGAATAAGCTCTCCTAGCTCCTGTGAGGATAGATCATAGTACCTCTCCCACACCAAATCCTTCTTCTCCAACTTCATCAGAATGTCATTGGGAATTCCATGAAACTGACGAAGGGGTGTCTGGACACTCCACATTCTCTTCCCAACCATTTTAGACAAATTCAGAGCTTTCTCAGCCAATTGTGCCCATCCCCGCTTCAATACAATTTCGTAAAGAGCTCGCACAAGACGTCCAGCACTCTGAACATAATTAAAAAAAAAAAACGAGACATAAGCACCAGAAATCAGACATAGAAATTTATCAATGTAACTAGGAGAGATGAGAGAAGAAAGCATAGAGAACAAGAAACAAACCTGAGTGATATAAACCATGTCAGATGTCAAAGAAAGACCCTCGAGCTTTAGCTGTGAAATATATGCTTGCAGCAAAACATTGATTTTTGCACTGGGCTCTTCCAGAGTTTCCTTGATAGGAATTGGGACACGGTCCAAAAGTTTTGCCAGTTCCATCTTCTCATCTTGCCGAACAGTCACATACTTGAACTCCTCACTCAGTGAGAACAGACGATAAAGATCGATTTCACCCATTGTTGGCTTCAAATGCTCATTGTATGTAGCTATGGTCCCATGGGTTATGTAGTAGTAGCTAGCAATGCGTCCCAAATCAGTAACTTGGAAGTATCCACTTTTCCTGTCATACTTAACCAAGTTGTTTTTGTCCAAGATGGTAGCAGCCGAATGTATCTGCAAAACAACAATTCGAAAATAATATTAGACACAGCTTGCCCTTAAGAACATTAATAAACGTAACTTTAGAAAAAATATTATAGAGCCAAATGCAAACTCATCATTCCAAATTCTCAAAAAGGTATATGAAATACTAAAATCTGTGATCAACTTGAAGGGAGCACAAGGATCCAACAGTTCATCATGGATTGCATATAATAATAGACAGTGAGAAAGCTACAGAAACTAGGAAAAATATTTATGGGGATATCAAATAAATCAACAAAATTTCAGAGCATAAGACAGAGACTCGCCATTAGGGATATATATATATATATAATCAGATACATACTCCTCATTCAATATTTGCAAAGAGAAATTTAAAATAGTAAATTTGCAATCAATATGATGAAGTACAAGTGACCCCAACAGTTCTTCATGGATTTCATAAAGTGGACAGTGGCAAAGCTACTGATCCTAGGCACAATATTTATAGACAATAATAATAAATACATAACTAGTGTTCAGAGCATTAGAAAGAGAACTCGTCATCAAGAATATTGCACAAATAACAGTAAGTTTCAGAGCAGTGATAAAGACAATATGAAAAACAAAATTTGTAACTTGAAGAATAAAAAGCACGCACAGTTGATCCCAACAATATTAGGCATATAATATTTATGGGCAGTTACTAATAAACAAATAAAATTAAGAATGCAACTGAAAGTACGTACCAGGTCAGCTCTTCTCTCCTCCAGCACTACATCTTTTGCCAGGGCATCAGGCGGTAAGCCATACAAAGTTGGATTACGAACCATACGGATATATAAATATGTATAGCCAAGCCAATGGCAAGCCTCTCTAGCATTTTGAACGGTTCCAAGCACAATTTCAGCATTAAGCTGATCAGCAAGTTTGGAAATAAACTGGCTTTCAATAGGTAGTTGCTCATTCATCAAAGAAAGATAATATTGCAGCTCGCTGTAGCCAGTGATAATTATACCCTCCCCATGTTGATCATACTGAGGTCTTCCAGCACGACCAAGCATCTGCATAACATCTAGAGGACTCAGCTCCATCCACGCCCCTTTTTCAGGATTATACACCTGGGTGCCTTTTATAATAACGGTATGTGCAGGGAGATTCACACCCCATGCGAGAGTTGCTGTGGAAACCAAGACTTGCACATGCCCTTGAGAAAAAAGATCCTCAACAATCTGACGATCACTCCTTGTTAACCCAGCATGATGAATTGCAAAACCGTAAGGCAGAATATTTTTCAGGTCACTATTCTTTACAATGTCAACGTGACTCTGAAGAACTTCACGACTTACACTATCTTCCTTCAAGAATCTGCTGAGGGTATCGTTCGCCATTGCGGTGTCCCGTATAGCTTTTGCAGTTTTTGCTGTTTCCTTCCTTGAATGAACAAAAATTAGGACCTGGTGCTTTCCAGCACCAGCTAATACTTTCTGATAACATAGATCATTCATCAATTGGAACCTCTGCAACGGCTTTTTCACACTGATTCCAATATACTGCTGATGGAGAGGCACTGGTCTGTAGCTGCGGTCAAATTTAAACAAACCTTTCTTTAGATCAACCCGCAAAAATAAGGCCACATCTTCATAATTTGGCAGTGTAGCAGATAAACCCACTAGACGAATATTCTCTTTCGTGGTTTCAATTTGCCTAAGAGTCCTAGCAACAATGCTTTCAAGCACAGGCCCTCGATTATCATGAAGGAGATGAATTTCATCGATTATAAGAAGTCTCACAAGCTGAGTATAAGTTCGGTCTCCAGACTTCCTAGTGATGATATCCCATTTCTCTGGTGTTGTAACAATTATCTGAGTCTCTTCAATTTCTCTCCCAGTAAGGGACTGATCCCCACTGAGTTCTCTCACAGTAACTCCATAATCCTTTAGACGATTAGACAAATTACCTACAACTTCAGCAACAAGGGCTTTCATGGGTGCAACATAGACAATTTTGTAATCTCCATGGTTATAAGTTCCATCTTCGTTTCTATTCAGTGCAAGTTGCTGCAGTATGGTGAGCATAGCAACATTGGTTTTCCCAGCACCAGTTGGAGCACAAAGAAGAATATTCTCTGCATTAAACAGCGCAGTGTCATACACTTTGCTCTGAACCCTGTTCAACTGTTGCATTCCTTTAAAGGCCGGCTGTGCCCAATCCGGCATTTCGGTGATCTTCACAAGCTTCTCATTGCTATCCACCTTTTTAGAAACCCATGGCACATGAACCTCATCATATCCCTTGCCATGACTTCTGTAGGAGCCAGGGGGAAGGTCACACTTCTTATTCGCCATCAGGAGACCTCCTTGGTCAAAAGCCAAGCTCTCCAGGTCTAGCATCTGACGCTGACCCTTCAACCAGCCACTTTCTAAATCTCTATCAGCAACGTCTCTCCTGCCTCTACCTCCATCTCCACCAGCTTCATCCTTCAACCGTCGGGCTTCTTCATTAATACTTTTTTGCAAGTTCTCCTCCCTCTCTTTCGCTGTTGCTCTTGTTGCATGCAACTGCTCCACAATAGCTGCCAACTCTGGGCCCAACCCCATCATCTCCTCCTCAATTCGATTCCTCTCCTCCTGGTCTTCTGCCCTAGCCAAACGAGTGCACCACACAACTTTAAAACGGTTCCGCAGGAGAAACTTAACAAGGCTAAACTTTTCGTAATCAAGGCAATCAATCAGCTGGCTCTCAACATGCCTATCATCCCCTTCAGCGAGTGTCTTAAGCAGATCTTCTGCGAGTACCTGGCATTGTTGTGGATCCTTTTGCTGTTCATATGCTTGAGATATTTTTCTCTGGAGCCAATATGCATCAATGTCTTGAACATTAAGATTCGTGCCCTCATTTGCATCTCCTGCATCCTCGTCATTTATCCCTGCACCAACCTGCATACCTCCAGTTCTAGTAGGCTCTTCATCCTCCTCATCATCTTCCTCTTGAACCATATCAGGATCACTCTCCTCATCATCTTCTTCATTCTCCTCAAATTCAACAGCCACACCCAAATCATCATCAAGTCCTTCATCCTCATTAGCTTTACCACCACCAGACTCACCACCCTCTTGAAAGTCCGTGATCAACTTTCCAATGGAAACAAGCTGATCGAAAACAGGATTGTCAATAGGGTTCAGCAACTTCTCGATCTCCATCTTTTTCTCAGGGTTTCTATAGGTTTCGTTCTTGAGAACAGCCAAAATCTCATCAGCAGCACCACTAACAATATTGAGAGGTTGCCCACCCAACTGCTGCTGAATAAGACTAAGCATGGCCTCATAAGCGGCCCTCGTCTCCTTAGTCTTGGGCTGATAAACCACATCATCGGTGTCAGTAAGCACACTCTCTTCCCTAAGACGACGCCTCTTACTCTGCCGGACATTAACCGTATCATCTACAACATCACGTTCCTTCTTCTTGGACTTTTTCAGCTTATCCTCCAACTCCTGAGGCCTTCCCCTAGCAACACGGTCACCAAAAGACTTGGGATCAATCTTCCCCCACAGAGTTTCCGGTTCTCCTGTAGGCTCATGTGTATCACGAGGACGATTATCAGTGGTTAACACAAGACTAGAATTGGCTCTGTACTCATACTGCTTGAACCTGGCATGTGCTTCCGCACCGCCTCCCAAGTTCGCCATCACCAAATCCGAAAACCTAAATCAAATCAAACAGAGATAAATACGCAATGTTAACACTCGTATCTTCACACTAAATCAAATCGAAGAAGTGCCACAAAAGGAAATCAAAAGTGAAAAAACAAAGAAACACCCAAGAACGCAGATGATAAACCCTAATAAACCCCCCAAATCGAGTAAACATATAGAAAAGAAACTTACCGAAACAGCTACGAAATCTCTTCTTAGCTAAACTCTCTGCAACGAATGAATCTACTAGAAGAAACCCTAATGGGGAGCTTTAGATTTCTCCCTTGTCACGTCCTCTATCTCCTAATATTGGATCTATATGACACTTATATTCAGCACTCGACCTGAGGATATTTGCTATTAACGAGCAACCGCCTTAAGGTGACAAACTTTAACGACGCCGTTTCTCAAACTTTGGATCCGATTACGAAACCGACCCCGTACATGGTTTTATCATTGGGTTGGGCCTGTACATACTCATAAGCCCAATACAATGGGACAATGATCAGAACTTTATGCTTTCTTTTCGCTTTGTTAATCTGAGAATGAATGCAAAGTGTTTGATAACTCTCCAGAGACTTCATTATAAGAATTAAAATTGTCAAAATATTAATTCCTCCCATTAATAATCGCTGACAAATATAATGTGTGTAATAATGAAAAAAGAATGGGAAGACTTTAAATGGTGACAATGACATGGGGGCTGATTACTTTGAATACAATCTTAGATTAGTAAAAGGAGGCACATGTATATGAGACGAAGGTTCATGTGTGGTCATGTGAAAACTGGGCACCCGAAAAAAATATCCAAGACTTATATATTTACAGAGGTTGCACAAAAAAAAAAAAAAAAAAAAAAAAAGACTTATATATTTACAGTATTTATCTGTTTTGTCAAAACTCAAACGGGATCTATTGATCTCAGAGATACTGTAATATATAGTTTTTAAACATGTTACATGTATGATTTATATATTGTATTGTATTAAAATATTAACCGCTGTGTGTATTTGAGTTTTCATTTTATGAATTATGATACACATATAATGTATGCATTATGTTATAACTATAATTAGAAAGGGATGATACGTGAATTATATCGTTGGAACAAAAACACAAAGTATAAGGTTTTATCTTTTATAGAAAAGTTTGGAATTAAATTACCATAACAACAACAACAACAACAAAAGATGGTATAACAGTTTTATAAATAAATTTATAAAAAAAAAAAAAAAAAAAAAAAACCCAACAACAACAAAAGTGTTTAGGAAAGCTCACTCCATCAATAAAACTCCGTGGGAAAATGTTAAAATATTTGTCAAGTAGTGAGCACTAAATTTTTATTTTCTTGTACTTTTCTCCACAAGAGTTTATTGATCGAGCAATTGACAAAAAAAAAAAAAAAAAGAGTTTATTGATCGAGCTTAATGATAGTGAGATACAGAGCATGGTGACAAACAAACAAAAGAGTAGTTTAATACATAGAAACTCACTTATCACGCAACACATATATATGTAAGCGTGTGAAATATTGAGAAGTGGAAAATCAAAATGTCCCAAAAAGGTCATGTGTGGGAATCCACGTAACATTAGCATCAGTATATGTGTAATATTTCTAAAATGCGCTACAAATTTTGATAAACTCTTAAAGAAGAATTCTAAATACATAACTATATAAGTATCTAAATTAAGTAGTGTAAAAGTTAGACAATAATCGAACACCATAATTTAGATACATATATAGTTATGTATTTAGAATTCTTCTTTAAGAGTTTATCAAAATTTAATTATAAGACTATACTTATACTTATAAACAGCTAACATATAGTCTCCCATATATAACAAAACATATTGTGTATACATATATAAATATATATATTATCTGTTTCAACAAAAATATCGTCCACCTAAATTCCGTTGAAACATCCATGTATATATATAGCTAAGCACCTAGGTGCGGATTAGAGCATTGATCATGTGACATAGTGTGGCTCCATTATCTTTAAAGTTTTGCCGGAGATATTTATGACAAAATTGGTGTACTTTTTTTCTTTTTAACAAACAATTGGTGTACTTTATTCCACGATTTTAATGGTTTTTTTTTTGCTCAATAAAAAATAATATATAGTATAAAAAATAATATATAGTATATAACAATGGCTATGCATGTTTTTTTCTACCCAATATGTTGTTTTCTTTGACAGCTCCTACCAAATATTTAATCGCTGCATTTTATTATATATTAGCCACTGCCGATTATAGAATATCTTCATCTCGTTAATGGTAAGTTGGTAACTATATTACAAGTAACAACAAGATGAGAAAAAAAAAATCATTGTAATTAGTTTTTACGACGATCATAAAATCATCATTAATCAAAGTTAACCACAAAAATTTGAATGAGTTACAATGTATCAAAGTTAACTTAAGAGTCATTGTTAGACCAATAATTGTTGACCCCCTATGAATATTTGAAATGGTTAAAATATCTTATTTTATATATTTGGGGCATATAAATTTTGGTCTGAATCACTCCATTATAAAACTAACGAATAATGTTATATCAACCTTCCATTTTATTAGATAAACTGTATATCAATGAAACAAAAACAAAAAAATTAAGTCCAAAATACTATTGTTTGTGAAACAAACGAAGTAGATGATAACATATACTATCATATATATAGGTATACCGAATAAGGAATATATTTCTTATAGTATATATATATATATATATATATACCGTAGTTATACGGAAACAAAGTGACAAAATGTAACACTTTTCTATCATGTAGACGTGAATATTCATGTTAAGAACCGCTAATAGAATTGATAAGGTCAAAAGATGTAGAGCTCATCGTGACATTCCACCAACCTAAAGTTCACCCTGATCACCGCTTCACGCATTGACCTAAACGCGTAGAGGCAATAAAATTGAGTTTATACCTATAAATTTGAAAAGCTTCATAAAGAAAAATATGATATAGGTTGTTACTTTTAATTGATAATAATGGATGGATATAGCTCCTGTTGCGGCATATATTACCGTTTAGTTTATGCCTACTGATATATTTATTTTTATAGCTGTCTATTTGGCGAATTTTAACTCAAGCTTTTTTTTTTCAAAGTTAAAATTTACTCAAGTTGGTATATTGTTAATTAGTTTTACCAGCTACTCGATCGCTTTATTGTCGATCTAATGCTATGGCGACGACAAAGTCGTCTGCGTATTAACGTAGTATTTTTCAATTCTATTTACGTGTATCATTTCTTTTCGTCAACTATTAAGGAGTAGATCTGAACAAACCAAACAGCGAAAATTAAATAAATGTCATAATACGTTGGCAACAAAAGGTGTCATTAGATAATATTGTGTCTTGTCTATATATATATATATATATATATAGACATTGAATCTTACCACCGAACCGACTATCATTAGAATTTTAGTAAGCACGTAATTTTCCGGTGATAGGTTGAAAAAGACAAATTCTCATCTTCAACATATTTGAAAACATGATGGACCATGTTGATCGTTTTATGAACGTCATTTAAAGTAAGTTTGGCAATTTAAAATAGATTATTTAAATAAGTTTGGCAGTTAAATTATGTTCTTTACAATATGAAATACTATAAAGTGACCAAAACAAATTTCAATTTTGTTTTTTTTTTTAAATGGTCGACTATAGATGTAAAAATCTGTGTTTCTAGTAACATGTCGAGAGTAAGCAAGAAATAACTTAAGCTTAATTTACACAATTGAATTCCACAAATGAATCCATTGATTAGATAAGATATTAGATAATGATTATTGTTACGGGAAACATGAGCAATCAAATAATTGATGAGCGAGAGCGCGAGAGAGAGAGAGTCCTAAAAGAATAAGAACGTCGTTTTCCGTGTTGAACAGAAAGCGCATATCCGTTTTGGTAACAGCGGGGCCCATCCTCCTCACGCGCTACTTTATCCGACCCGACCCGACCCGACCCGGACAATAACGAGTTATGGTAATCCTCCGAATTAGTACTTGTTGACAAAAATACAACTAAACGATGATGTAAAAAATCAGCTGTCGTCCTATCAAACGGTGCCACATGTATCTAGCTAATTAACTCAATTAAATCATAATATTAGTAGAAAATTTTGATTTTTGCCCATAATCACGGATACATTCACAAATAATATGCGATATATTTTGTACTGACTTTAATAGATTTTGTTCTCATCTCAAACATCAATTTGCGTGGTTAGAGAAAGCTAATTGCACTCTTTATTCATAAAAAATCAAAATTGAGGTTTCTCCTTTGCGTTTCCTTTCCTAATTAATTTGTTTTTTCACTTTAAAAAGTAAAAGTTTATTATATTATCCGATTGTACAAAATAAGATTCTGAAATTTGTAACATTCTTGTTTTTTCTTGGTAAGGAACTTGTAAAATTCTTTTATCATCCCCTACATTAATATTTAAAGTTTAAATCCGATTATTTTTTCATTGATGTATAAGGTTTTGGATAAACTACATAATCAACTAAAATAACTATTTAATGACATCATAAACTGATATTCCATAGTAGTATCTTATTATATAAAGTTGGGTTTTCGAAGTTAGCAACTCGCTGGATCGTGACATGTGTCGATTTCAACGATCCGAGATTTTGATACGTATCAACAAATATTTTATTTTTAAAATTTTAAATATGGAAAAGGATAATTATGATAAAAAATTTAAACGTAAATAAATTTAAAAGTATAAAAAGATAATGTTAAGGAAATTCTAACTTAAATAATTCTTTAAGAAATAAAAAGATAATTTTAAGAAAAGTTGAAAGGATCAAGTAGATAAAAAGGTTTACAAAAGGATAAAGATAAAAATAATTCTTTTGATAGCTTGGTTACTCTCCACTCTTTCATCGAAATTGTTTCAATTTCCTATATTTGCGTACAAGGGTTGTTTTGTATTTATTCTGTATTTTGTAAACTTTTATGATATCAATATAATTGATTTGTCGAAAAAAAAAGAATTACATAATTAAAAAAACAATATTATTCCTAAAAGAAAAAAGAACTGTAAATACTCACATCTATATAATCGTATAGATGGTTTCATATTTTTCTTACCAAACAAATTTTTTTTTAAAAAAAAAAACCATTGTTAATTCAACTTTGTTCTACTGATAAGATTTTTTTTTTCATTATGATTATAGGTTTTGGGTGTGTAGAACCAACCATATGAATTCATGCATGAAGATTTGGGTGATATTTTAACTAATTGGTTTTAGAAGTTGTTATGCTATGATAAGATAAGTTTTCATCAAAACCTAATTCTTTTGGTATTAGTACATATTTCAAGTATTGGTGTCAAATTGTTTTGTTAATGCTCAGTAGGTGGATATCATATGATTAGTTTCATCGAATGAAAAGATGAACTTATTTTTTAACGTATAATATTTTTGCTTTTTGGTTTAATGATTTTTGGTTAGTGTACTAATAGTTTATGGATGCGATGATCTAAAAACGCTTGATATGACTATCGTGTGATCAAGTAAGTTTTAATCTAAATGTATTTTTTCGTATGGTTTTACATGTTTTGATAAGATACAATTTTTTTGGTCAATGTTCAGAAGGTTGATGTGTAGGGATTGATTTTACCGGATAAATATGTATACTCGACCTATGATTTATTTCATTGGACGTATAGGTGAATTTCTTTCTAATGTTTAATATGTTTTACTTTTGATGTGATTATTTAGGATTAGTGTACTAATGTTTTTGTTGATACGAAAATTTAAAGACGTTTGATATGACTATTGTGTTATAATAGATGTTTTGATCTACATGTGACATTTTCGTATGCTTCTACACGTTTGGATAAATTATAAATTCTTTTGCCAACGTTGAGCAGGTTGATGCGTTAAGATTGATTTCACTAGATGAAGATATAAAATTTTAAAACCTGATTGATTATAAAAAACTATATAATTAAAAATATATTAAAATGATTAATAAACAAAAAGAAAAATTTAATTAAGTAATTATAAATAGTTTAAAAAATATTTAATTTTGTTTTTTATACGGGTTATATAATTTTTAGTTATAAATCTGCGTGTGCGGTTTTTAATTTTTTTTTTTATACGGGTTATATATTCTTTATGTTAAACCCGCGTATACGCGGGTCCTAATCTAGTTAATTATAAATAATGATGAAAATCATAAATAGATCTTTGAAGTTAACAATCTTTAAGACTGATCAATATTTGGATAAATCTGTATTCAAGATATACACGATATCTACCATATACGCTATATCTATTAAATTTTATTAATTAAAAATTATACTAATTAAACTGCTTTGGTGCTTAATAATCTATGGGAAATATGGAAATCCCCAAGATGAAAAACACAAAGACATTGGTTAATAGAGAAATATTAAAAAAAAATAAAAACAATAATGACTCAAATCTGAGGAAGCCCTCTGTTTAGCAAAGAGGCTTCTCGTCCTTATTCCTCCTTCTCTAAGCCAGCTGTTTCCTTCTTCTTCTCCATAATCTCTCTCTCTCTCTCTCGTCTCCTACTCTTCTCTTTGCTCGCTCCAAAATTCCTCAAATTTTCCCTCCGTTAATCGCCGGCATTGTCTTTCGGACCGATCCGACTATCTCAGCATTCGAAATTTCCGGCGACAAAGCTTGATCTCAAGGTTAGTTGAAATAGATTTTTTCCCGGAAATTTCTCTGATCTCCGTCCATGTCGGTTTGGTTTTCTGGTACCGTGTGGTTCGTGAATTTTTGTTAGATCTGGTTGCAATTTCGTTTGATCTGATTTATTCATACGCGTTTGATTAGCTTTTCGTCCGTGATTCCGTCGGTGGAAGCTGCGAAAATGCCGGTGGAGGTGGAGAGAGATCAAGGAGAGGTGTCGGTGAAAGCTGATTTTGAGAATGCGACTGAGATTAAACAGGAGGTAGTAGTTCCGGCCACCAAAGAGGACGTGGTGAATGGGATCAGCCATGGCGGCAACAATGGCAACGGAAACGACACCGATGGTTCCTACGATTTCATTACGGAAAACGATACCGTAGGAGATGATTCTGCTGAGCTTGTTGATGCCAATGTGGAGAAAAATATAGAGGAAGGAGAGAATGTGAATTCCGGGGAACTGAAGCTGGAGGCTAGAAGTACTGCCGATGATGAAAATTTGGGAGTTTCCCAAGATAGTCAAACCCTGGAAAAGTCTGAACGAGAAGGGGCAGATAATGGGCCAGGGGAGGTCGTTGGGATCCCAAAGTCAGAAATCGAGGATTCTCTTGAAAAAAGTGTCGAGGAGAAGCATCCTGGTAATGGGCATCTGGAAAGTGGGCATGAGGATAAATTGGAATCTACAGAGGAAGTGGAGCAACTTCAAGATTCTGAAGTTGCACCCAGGGATCTGACCAAGAATAACGCGGAGGAGCCTCAAGGTAAAATCGAATCTGATAGTAAAACAGATGTGGAGGGACATCATGGGGACAGGGTTGAAGCGCAAGAAAAATCTGATCTGGATGTGAATGTTTCTCAAGATAATGAGGATGTAGCAACGCACCCAGTTGACTCAGATGAGGGAAGGGAGTCTGAGTTGGTGATCGCTAAGGTTTCTCCAACTGACCCCACTGATGGAGGCATGGGATTGGGACAGCCTACGGTAACAGATCCAGCTGATACCATCAATGGATCTGAATCTGTGAATGATCGCATTGGATCAGAATCTGTAGCAGTTTTGGAATCCGTTTCCATTGAAAACGGTCACCCTCCAATAGAATCAGAGTTGGTGAAAATTGGTGATGTTCCATTCACCTCAGAGGCGGAAAAGGTCAATGCTTCTGATGGTGATGTGTTGCCAGACTCTGGAAGCGGGGAGGTTGCTGCATCAGAGGAAAGTAGTGATGTCCCGGCTGAGACTCAAACCCTTAGTGCCGTCAACTTGGAATCCCACACTTCTGGCAAAGATGATGTTGTTGAAAATGGTAATAGCAAATCGGAATCTGAAGCAATTCAGGACCTTGATTTTGTTGAAAACAGCAAGGTACAATCAGAAATTGGAGCTGTTGATGTCTCCGTGTCTGATGGGAGTGTGAATACTCATCTTGAATCTCAAGATGCCAGCGAAAGTGCTTGTGGTCAAAATGGAAAGCAAGACATAGCATCTGAAGTTACGGAAGCTCTTGATGCCTCTGCTTCAGAAGAAAGAAGTGATGATGTTATTGTTGCCAAAGAAAGTGTTTCAGAAGCTGCTATTTCTGATGGCTTATCTTGTACCAACCATCAGGAATCAGAACGTGAGATTGTTGAAAAAATCCCATCCCATGCGCTACAAGAGGATGCACCTTCTGGGATTGACACAAGTGTAAATCTAAGCGATGACACCAAAAGTCTTGGCGTTTCAGAGGATCATGGAGTTGACGAGAAGCAGGAGATTCAAGATGATTGTAGTGCTCAGTCGGAAGAAGTTACCGGCGTGCATGAAAAACATGCTCCATATGAGAAAGTTCAAGAAAACAACAGTGAGGGAAACTTAAATGTTGGTGATGATGTTTGTCTAAACTCTGCTGAAGAAGCGAAAGAGTCACCTACGGGGGATCTTTCTGGGAATGTTTCACATGAGAGTGCTGAGACTCTTTCTACAAACATCAACGAACCATTGAGCTCGTTGGATTCCAAAACCGCTGTCTCTGAATTGGCAGAAAGCTCAGCAGAAGGAGTGGTTGGCGAAACGGGCCCTGTTGCCATGATATCTGAAGCTGCGCAATCAGTTAAAGAATGCATTGAACCACATGTTGCTTCAGCCACTGTTGAAGATGTTGAAATAAACAGAGAAGTCAACTGTGGTTCAGAAGTGAACGTGACGCAGACCACTCCTGTTGATGTGTGTGAGAATATATCACCTGAAGAAGTTTCCTTAATGGAAGAATCAGACATCAAAGAAAGACCTGCCATAAATACAGATGAAGAAGTCGCCATTGCCTCTGTTGCATCTACTATCAAGACCGGTGCACAGGATCTTGAATCTAAAGTGGTTTCGTCTACTGATACCATACATACAGGAGCGAAAGACTGTGTGGACAGCCAACCTGCTGAAAGCAAAGAAGGTAATAAGTTAATTGATGAAGTTAAGTTATGTACTTCTCTTGTTGAGGATGAGAAGGCTGGAGTTGACGGTATATCTAAATTTTTGTGTTCAGGAAATGCTGCTGATAGAACAGATGATAAAGTAGCCACGACCTGTGAAGGTTCTACGCTTGATGCTTCTGAAGGGCACACTGTAGCGGCAGAGATAGAGAAAAGACCGTTTTACTTTCTGCCTAGAGTTCCAAGATATGATGATGAAAAGTTAGCTGAGCAACTCAAGCTTGCTGAAGTGCAGGTTGATCGGAGAACACAGAGTCGGGATGCTCTTAGAGTGGACATCCAGAAGATACGCGTAAGAAACACTTTTGAGATTTTTCATAGGAATTCTTATTCTAAATTTGGCTCTGACATTTGTTGAAATGGTTATTTCTAGGCAACATGTAAGGACTATGATATCAGTTACAAGGCAGCCATGGCAGAAGAGAGAACTGCAAGAAAAGCAATGCATTCAAAAAGGCAGGAAATCGATGCCCTTCAGTCTATGATTAGCCGGGTTAAGAGTGCTGCTTCTGTTGATGATATTGATTCGAGGGTTAGACTCCCAGTGATCACATTTCCAGCTAAGTCTTGTTCAAGTTTTTAGCTTCTCAAACTTGATTATGCTAATTTATCTCATTTCTCTGCCTCCAATCAGGTGTATAATATGGAACACATGATGCAACACTCAACTTTATCTCTGACTGAAGAAAAAGGATTCATGCGTGAAATAAAGCAGTTGAAGCAACTCCGTGAGCAGATATCTTCGAGTATGGGTACCAAGGATGAAGTTAAGCAAGCACTGGATGAGAAAGAGAAAACAGAAGAGCGTTTGAAGGTACACTACGGTCTCTACATATTCTAGTAGTCATTTTTATGTCCCATCTGCATATAGTTGATACCCAAGAATTGCTACATTGATTAAATTAAACCTATTTTGTTGTCGTTTCAAGAGCCTTTATTTCCTCTATTTACACCACGCCCATTAGGGTTATTTAGTTATCTCATCCTTTCTTTGTGGATATCATTTTCACTGTTCAAGTATGACATTTCTGGTGATAATAGGTGTTGAGGAAGGAACTAGACGCGCTCAGAAGCGATCTCTCAAAAGCCGAGGCAATCACAAAAGCTGCTAAAAAAAAGTGTGATGAGGAATGGGAAGCACAAAGTAAACTGCAGGAACAGTTCAGAGCTGCTGATGCTGTTCGCCAGGAAGCATTTGCGCACCTACAGGATTTGAAGAAGCAACAACGAGAGAAGGTACCCAAAGAGCATCTGGAACTTGGACATAAACTTACAAATGCTTGCATCTGTGTTTAGACTAATCCTACACTTTACTTTGTTTCGTATTGCAGAACAAATATTTCTACAAGTACAGAGATGATTCAAGGGCAGCAAGTGAAATGGCTTTGAAGAAAGACAGAGGAGCCCTGCAAAGCCTTTGTTCTGACCAGGTATAAGCGAAAGACAAATTTCTACAATGGTTTTAATTGCTGTATGTCGGTTTTGCACTCATCACACTCTTGAATACAGGTGGAGAATTTCATGAATATGTGGAACAATGACGAGGAGTTCCGTAAATACTATGTAAGATGCAACACTAGGAGTACCATTAGAAGACTAGGAACTCTAGATGGACGATCTCTTGGCCCTGATGAGGAACCACCTCGGATCACTTATGCTACCAGAACGGACAAACTTAGAACTTCAATTGACAGAGCAGAGAAACATGAGACAGCTCCACCAGTTCCAGCACAACAAGAGAAAGTCGTGAAATATGAAGGTTCAAAAATTGAAAACAACAGTAAGGCTGTTGCAAAACCCGCCGAGCAGAAGAGTCAGACCAATAAATCTATAAAGACCGTCAAGCCAGACCAGCCTGCACCAATTGTCACGGAATTGGTTTCTGGCAAAGAGGAGATAGAGAAGTCAGCAACAGAGAAAGAGGAAGATCCACCTAAGTTAACGAAAGAGGAAGAGGAGTTAATTAAGAAAGAAGAGGAGAAGAGAAAACAAAAGGAAGCTGCAAAGCTGAAGGAGCAGCATCGGTTGGAGGAGATAGCAAAAGCGAAAGAGGCAATGGAGAGGAAGAAGAAGAGAGAGGAGAAAGCAAAAGCAAGAGCTGTTCTTAAGGCTCAGAAGGAAGCTGAAGAAAGAGAGAAGGTAACTTTTTTGTTTTATCTTTATTCTTTTCTCAAAATTAAGCACATTTCTCATGCCATGATCAAATCAGATTTCAGTCTCTCTCCGTCAATATGTTTTGATCTGATGAACAACTGTTGATTTTGTAGGAGCGAGAAAAGAAGCTAAGGAAGAAGGAGAGAAGAAAGGGGATTATTACATCAGAAGAGGCAACAACTGAAATCCCAATTCAGACATCAGAAACTGTAATCGAAACCCCAAGGGAGATCGAAATTCCAAAGAAACAAACCGTAGAGGAGAGTCAACAAATCAAGAAATCTCACAAACCATCATCACATTTTCTCAAACAAAACAAGTCAAAATCGGTTCCTCTGCCTTTAAGGAACCGAGGAAGCAAGAGAAAACTGCGGCAATGGATGTGGATCGGACTCATAGCATTGATCGTCCTCGCATTGTTCCTTCTCGGTAATGCCAATTTCTCCTTCTCTCCTGCAAATCTCTGGTTTACATAAGGAAAAAAAAAAACAAGTGGCACACTCTCACACACTTGTGCTTTTTATAGTATGGTTTTTGGCTCATCTAAATTAGTTTGGATTGTGTTTGGTGTTTTTTCTTTTTAAAGTGGAAGCTTTGATTCATTGATTTCACACGAACGACAGACATAGATTGGTTTTGCTTGCTCTGGGTATATGTCTAAGAAACACGATTACAGTTTTTTTTTCCTTAATATATCATAATATATTATTAAAGCATCGACGTCTTCTCTTCTTTTATATTGAAATATATAAATTACGTATCAGAGAGGGAGATGTACAGTACTTAATTAACAATGGAGATATATTGGCTTATGGTCCAATCCATTGCACTCGTCTTCGTACCAAAACCAACTAGTAAACATTTGGCTTACAAAGCGATGGCCTCTAAATTTATTGTCAACACTGGATGCGATGACATCCCTTGTTGTGCTGAAACTGGTGGAACGGTTTCATGTTTCTCTGCTCTGTCACTTGAAGTTCTAAGCTTGTTCGTTCTTTTCTCGTAAGTGATCTGGGCAAGAGATTGTCCATCTAGGTAGGATTCCCAGTCTTCTAAAGGACCAGATCAGAGAACATGAGGCTGTTCTATCATCTTAGCTTAGAGATGATACAATACCCCTACGACTCGTAATCTCGTATTATCTTATTTAAAAATCTGACATGAACTCTTTGTTTTCACAGTTTCACCAACTATATTATATGGAGTTTAAAAGTTGATAAAATAAATTATCCGAATGTTGACTCAACAGCTAAATTTAATCCCTTCCCATGACCCACAAAATTAAGGATAAACTAGTTAGTTAAATGTGGAAGCCCCTTATGCTTCTACATCAGGAGGTCTGGGGTTCGAACCCCAGATATTGCGATTTATTGGTGGGTTTTCCACCTGGAGGTTTATTGGTGGGTTTTCCACCTGGAGGTCTGGGTTTCAATTCCCGGAAAGCGTCGATCTTCAGCATGGTGCTGGTGCAACCATTGGATATGGATCTTCGTAGATGCAGGAGATATAATAATTCTTTTAATTTGTAATAGAATAATAAAATCAGTGTTAAAAAAAAAAAACTAGTTAGTTAAATATAGTTAGTTTTGTAATATGAACAACTTATTAAAAAATAGTTGCGTTCAAACTCAGCCGAATCTTTTTACATTCACAAGACATGTGGCATATAGCTGCCGCATTACTCTTTTTTGAGTTTTGATATCCTTCTCGTTGACATGAAAATATATACATATCTTTTGTTATGTCAAATAAAAATAATAATTTGTATGAAATAAATATTTAAAACTATAAACCCATAATTTGAAACATAATTTTTTCCCGAAACAAAATATCATTATATGGAAACAGGACCCTTGTTAATTATAATGACGGAAAGCTATTTTGAGAGGCCAAAAAAACCTTCTAATTAATTGCTTAGCATAGGCTACTCACCATTGCGTTTAAGTTATAAATGCTTTTGAAGAAGTAATTTATCAAAATCTTCAAAATTAATGGTTTAATATTACATGTTATATAACTTTAATCTTTACTCAAACCTTTTAAGGTTTTTAATTAAAACGATTTTTTTGTCTTAAATTTTAAGTTGTCATATCCTAGGTTTCACATCACAAAACAGTTAATTGAAATAAGTGGTTATGATAATGGAAAATTATTGTACTTTAGTCATGACTATCATGACCACGTCCAATGAACTTACACGCAAAATTCAAACAAAAATGGTTAGATCTGTACGAAAGAGTTACTCATTCAATTTCTTCTTTTGACGTACATATGCATTATTGGATGTTTATTAAAACGTAAATGTTGTCTTTTATTTATTCTTAAAGATTTATTCACAAAATCTAAACGTAATCACGAGGTAAGGAAAAATTGATATTTTCATCTACCATATATATTGAAACAAAAGGTAAAACTTAATATTTGTGTACGTCAAAAGTTGAAGATCAATTTATGTATATGTATAAACACACTATATTTATAAGTAACTATTTTCAAAAACTATATTTTGATCTTAAAATACATAATTTTTGTTATTTTTTCTTAGATTATGTGCACAAGCAGCTCTCGCTGACCTCAAAGTTGACGTTGATAATTTATCATGCTGGATTTCTTCAAAAAGATGCTAAAACTGGAGGGTTTTGAAATCAAAATTTGAGAGTAGAAGGTGATCAACAATATATTACTGTGTAATACAACCTAACTTTTCTTTTTGATAAATTTACCGTTTGTATAAAATACCATTATTATTATTTTTTTTATTTTTTTTTTAATTAAATAATTATATTTATAAAATCTCATAATGGGCCAAGGCCTTGGGCCTGAACATTAGCCACAGGTTACAAAATGGTACAGATCGGAAAAAGCAATTCTGTCGCCGGAAAACGGTACGGATCCTTGGTGAAACTACCAGTCGCAGAGACATCAGCGGTAATGTCGACAAACACAAGATCGGCGGCTTTGTGGCCGGAGCGATTCAGCGGAACACAAAATACCATTATTATTTATCTATAATACCCATCAAAATCTCTAAAATCTATGCAATCAAATGTTTTTTTTTTCATTTTTAAAAAGAAATCTTGGCATATTGATAAATCACATTTGTTTATTATCCGATTATATATTCCAAGTTCCAACTCTATAAAACATGAAAAAGATTCGAGAGCATATATATATATGTTATATACGTGTAACTGCACTCAGAATTTGCAAATTATTTCTCTCACAAAAAAATTCCAATTATTGTATGAACCTTTATCATAGAATATATGGAGATGGGACACACATATAGACACTGATTTACATTTCTATCAATATGACAAATAAAAATAAAAATCCGCCGTTGTTCGTGGTAAGAAGCATGTTGCATGAGGATGTTGAGGGATTAGGCTCAATACATTGCACGTTTGATCTGTGATTGGACTTTGGACCACCATGTGACATTTGACTCTTTTTCATTTTTCATTTTCCTTTTTCAACGGTTCATGGTTACATTTGGTTGCTCGAGTCGGTTTTACATCTTTATTCTTATGTAACTAGTCGTCTAGTCCAAATATATATATATATATACAGTACATGGGTGTATAGATACACACATATACGGGTATATATATTAGTATATGTAAACAAAAACACTTTGTTCCTGAAACTGTTGGGAAGAGAGTTGTGTCGGGAGACACACTAAATACGGCCGTCTCAGTTCTATTATTTACATCAAATAATGCGAAATGAAATTATTAATCATGTGTTTGAAATTCTGTAGAAGCCGAATATTGAAAGTTGAAACCAAATTAATAACTTTATAATATGCTACGGAATGGTGGTCTATTGGTAATATAAGAAGGTTAGTTCATAATGTATCCGGGTTCGACCCTGTTTTAGTATAGACACTGATTTATAAAATTGGAATATATAAAGAATAATTCTAGATACTAGAAAAGATTATGGATCGGGAATTCTACGTTTAATTGAAAGAAAAATATTCATATATAGTATGCAGTTAACCAAGCAGCTAGCAAAAAAAACTACAACATTTTGTTATCAGAAGTGAATATTTAACACTAAAAGTCGGCGATAATAGAAATAATCATTAAACATTTCAAGCAAATGCAATCTTTATTAGTTTATTATAATAAATAAGCTTCTTTGGGCATGATCGAAACCTGTCATGTTCCGTTAGTATAGCATTCATCGACAAAAGTTTATGAAATATGTGTCCCATCATTTTTTAAAATGGGTTTTAATATTATAACAGTCCATAATTGGTGCGTGTGGCTACTTTACTTCATTAATTTCCACAATATTGTCTAACCAATACTTCCAAGATCCAACTAAAAGTTATACATTGAAAAAATTTAGGTTGTTCGATTATAGTTTGTCATACAAAAGAGATAAGTCAAAAAATATAAATTAGTGAGAGGTGTAGTACTTAGAGTTAGAAAAGTATCACAGTACATATCAACAACGAAGAATATTTTGTTTAGCACTTAGCAGTACTGTTGGTTAGTGATTAGTGAGATTATGGTCCAATCCATTGCACTCGACTTTCCGTACCAACTCACATCTATTTTCCTTTCACCTTTTTTTCCTTTTTATATTAATATATAATATATATGTGTGTATAAATAACCATCAAAAGTTATCATTCAGCTTACATAATGATGGCATGTTTAGAGAAAAAGAACGTAGAAAAAACACTCGATTCCACTCTCTTTTTTTGTCAACTCCTATTTCCACCATATTAGCGAAATAACACAATACGATATTCTTAATTCAAGATTAATACAAAAAATAAAGAATGAAAAGTGAAATATTAGATATTAAGAACAACTATAAAAAAAAAATTATATGCTACATTCCAGATACTTTATACTTTATAAATGGTATATATTATCACTATATAGTCCATATTCTAATGTTTTTCTAAATACTTTAATTAGCTCTTAATTAATTACAACATAATGGTAGATACCATTCAACCAACAAGTTTTACAAATCATTCTCTAGGTTTTTTTTCATGTTTCATACTTAGACTAGAAATAATCTATAACTTTCTTGATTCCTCTCTTCTTCATTTTTTCCAATTCATTTTTTGTGTCATGTATATTATTTTATAAAAAAGTAATCAGTTGAAATTATTGAAATAGATTAACATCAACATTAGTAAGGAATGTGAGAATCGATGTGAACAAATAAAAAGTTGACACGATATGATTAAAATGAGACACGATTAACAACGATAGATTATAATAATGCTAAAACTCATAAATAGCGATTTAATTAACAACGTCGTTATATGGAAGAAGGAGGAGGACAATGAGCCACTTGCACGCGCGTAGGGACGAGACATAAAACCGTACGTGTGAGGTGTGGCCTCTCTATCTCTTGTCTTGTCCAATCCGTTGTACAATGTCTAAAGGAGGGCTACTTTCGTAAATATTTAGGAAATATATGGGTAGTTTATTCACTTATCGACAGAGTTTGGGTGGGATTGTTTTATCCTTGCCTTACGTGATCACGACGACTTCCCCGTAACGCAGTGTCCAGATTTCAGCTTGTTATTTACATAACCGGGAAATTGCATGTATATGTAAATACGAAAAAAATAAGTATTTTTTTAAAATCCAAATCTAGAACCAAAATTCAAATTAATTTAAAATCTATGAAAAGTTAAGTGTATTTACCATTATAAACGTTTATGGTGATAAACTATGATTAAAATAGTACTTAAAAAGAAGTTGAACCATGATTCCACAATTTGAAAATTAATCATTTAACTATTGAAGATGAAATTTTCAGAGCTACGAAAGAAAAATAACTGAATATCCTTCTTAAATAAGGTTTTGTTCAAAAAAAAAAAAAAAAAAAAAAAAAAAAAAGGTTGTGTACGTCTAAGTTCCATAATCGATTAGACAATTTGTTAGGCAAAATTTGTTAGTAGCTCCATATCCCAAAAGAAAAGTCGACGATCGTTTCGTTATCACTAACCACTCGGCATGTTACATGTTTATAACTAATAGTACAACAATTAAATAGATGTATATTACATGGTATGAGTTATAACATAGTTGGTTCCTGGGACCTACACTAAAAGATGGTTTAATAAACAATTATAATGATTTTGACTATTATTCTAGTTTTAGGTTTTATTGTTCTCTTCACTCTGATTATTACTAGAGGAATCGGTGTAGATAACCCATGTTTAATGTTCTCTAGTAATACATTCACTGTTTTAAGTTATTTATTTTTTTTGGAAAAATGTTATGGGACCATCATTGCAAACAATCCCACAAAGTTGGACGGTGCGCGCCACAGTGGAGCATAGATTGTTGTTGTTTGAATTAAACGAAATTTAAAACGATGGTAATAGTTTAAGATTTTGATGTTAAAATTTTAGTTTCACGATTTAGGGTTATATATATAATCATCAACATGAAGAAGATAAACAATATTGTTGAAAACTATAACAACAATTTTCAATTTTCAAAACTTTCATTTAACTTGTAAAATTTTCAAATTAAAATTCATGTTAAATGTAAAAGAGACATGAATTTCAAATACCTTAAAAATTAGTACAATAAAGTTTAGTTTGGAACCCCTGATTATGGTTTTACAAAACTTAACAAAAATATATTGGAGAAAGTATTTTCTCGTAACCAAGTTTTCTGTTTCTATGATGCATATATACATTAACATATATAAATACATAATGTGTCAATTTTGAATCTATCTACACATATTTAAAAATTCAACTATAGAAAATTAGAAATCAATGGATAATCTTATCTTGTACATACATGTAATATTACAATAACTATAGTTTCTCATGCCACATTAATTTTTAAAAAATTCTTTAAATAGTATGTTGTTGACTAAAAAGAACTGATGGATCCGTTTATAAAGGGTAAGAATTTAAAGAAAAACAGTGTTGAAATTTTTAACTACACAGTAGTACACACACCCTAAAAAAATTCAAATGGATAAAAAGCAAAAGAAAAAAAAAATTGTCAATGTCTTGGATCCTTCAACTATTGTAATCTCTCATATGGGCGGCTCGAATAATATAATAGAAATGCCCTCTTTACTATTCGAATTTACAGAATGTGCCACCACCGTAGAAAACAAATAAGAAAAACAAGTTATCGTAGAAGTAAGAAGGACTTGAAGACAACACCACAAGATTAAAAAAAAAAAACGAAGAAGAAGAAGAAGGACAAGTTTGAGACTTTGGTGATTTGAAGAAGGTAGCTCGAAGCTGGAGAGGAGAAAATCGAAATCTTTATCTCTTTGTTTCCTTGATTGGATCGGGAAAATCTGGAAGTTGGAAGATTCGTTTTTGATTGTTCGAATCTGAGCAAGTTTTTACATTCGATTTCTGATGAAGTTTTGCCGGATTCGTCTCGAGCTTTTGTTGAATCGAGGAAGAGTTGATGCTTGAAGCTACGATTCTGCATCTGATTTTGGGTTTATTGATTAGCTAGGCGTTAGATATGAGAAGTAGGTACGTTGATTCGCTCTTCCCGTAGATTCATCTTCTTCTGCAACTGAATCTTCTTCAACCCGAGACTTTGAAAAAGGGTCAGATCGATTTCTTCTGAAAGGTGAAGAGAGAGAGATAGATATGGATGAGGTAGGTGCTCAAGTAGCTTCTCCGATGTTCATTCACCAATCGCTATCTCCGATGGGGAGAAAACGCGATCTTTATTATCCCATGTCGAATCGGCTGACTCCATCTCAGCCGCAGCCGCAACGTAGAGATGAGTGGAACTCTAAGATGTGGGATTGGGATAGCCGGAGATTCGAAGCTAAACCGGTTGACGCTGAGGCTCTTCGGCTTGGGAACGAGACACAACAGTTTGATTTGACTTCGAGGAATAGGAGTGGAGAAGAAAGAGGACTTGATTTGAATCTGGGAAGTGGTTTGACCGCTGTGGAAGACACGACGACAACGACGACGCAGGTCACTAGACCGAATAAGAAGGTTCGGTCTGGATCTCCGGGAGGGAATTATCCCATGTGTCAGGTGGATAATTGTACTGAAGATTTGTCTCATGCTAAGGACTATCATAGAAGGCATAAAGTTTGTGAAGTTCATAGCAAAGCTACTAAAGCTCTTGTTGGCAAACAGATGCAGAGGTTCTGCCAACAGTGTAGCAGGTAACCAAAAGGAGTTTAATTTGCTGTAAACAATTTGATTTTTTTTGCAAAAATGGTTCTCTGTTTTTGAATTTGGTGTTAAATGAATTTTGCAGGTTTCATTTGCTTTCTGAGTTTGATGAAGGAAAGAGAAGTTGTAGGCGTAGATTGGCTGGTCACAACCGAAGGAGGAGGAAAACTACGCAGCCGGAGGAGATTGCATCTGGAGTTGTGGTTCCAGGGAACCGTGATAATATCTCTAGCGCCAATATGGATCTTATGGCTTTGCTAACTGCCTTAGCTTGTGCGCAAGGTACGAGTTTGTGACTATCGTCAATCTTATGCTCTGTTCTTGTTTTATTAATAGATTTTTGGTCTGATATCTGCAGGTAAGAGTGAGGTAAAGCCAATAGCGTCTCCAGCTGTGCCTGACAGAGAGCAGCTTCTTCAGATACTTAACAAGATAAATGCATTGCCTTTGCCTATGGATCTTGTCTCTAAGTTGAACAATATTGGAAGTTTAGCCAGGAAAAATCTGGATTCCCCAACGGTGAACCCCCAAAATGATATGAACGGGGCTTCTCCTTCTACAATGGACTTGCTTGCTGTTCTTTCGGCGACGTTAGGCTCATCTTCACCTGATGCGCTAGCCATATTGTCTCAAAATGGGTTTGGTAACAAAGACAGTGAGAAGACTAAGTTATCTTCTTATGACCACGGTATTACCACCAATTTGGAAAAGAGAACTTTTGGGTTTTCTTCTGGGGGAGAGAGGAGCAGTAGCAGTAACCAATCTCCTTCTCAAGATTCAGATTCACGTGCTCAAGACACCAGGTCTAGCTTGTCTCTACAACTATTCACCTCATCACCCGAGGATGAGAGTCGACCGACAGTGGCATCTTCTGGAAAGTATTATTCTTCTGCCAGCAGTAATCCTCTTGAGGATAGGTCGCCATCTTCCTCTCCGGTCATGCAGGAGTTATTCCCATTGCAGACGTCCCCTGAAACCATGAGGTCTAAGAATCACAAAAACACAAGTCCCAGGACTGGTTGCTTGCCTCTTGAGCTCTTTGGTGCATCAAATAGAGGAACCGCAAATCCTAATTTTAAAGGTTTCGGGCAACAGTCTGGTTATGCTTCTTCTGGTTCTGACTACTCTCCTCCTAGCTTAAACTCTGATGCTCAGGTTTGCTGCTTTTCAACTCCTCTTTAGCATCTCTGTGTACGTAGACAAAACAAGCCGCTTATTATTTTAATTTTGATGGCATTCAAACAGGATCGCACTGGAAAGATAGTCTTCAAACTACTTGATAAGGATCCAAGTCAGCTCCCTGGGACATTACGATCTGAGGTGATAATTTCTGGCCATGATCTAACCTTCCTGAAATATAAAGTTATCGGTTGCTTCTCTTTAAGTCCTCATAGTGATCACCTGCCTTGTATTACAGATCTATAACTGGCTTTCGAACATTCCATCAGAAATGGAGAGTTATATCAGGCCTGGCTGTGTTGTTCTATCTGTCTATGTAGCAATGTCACCTGCAGCGTGGGAACAGGTGAGTGTATATATTTTTAAGTATTTGGTTATTGAATTATACTATGCTATGTGCAGCTTAGGAGAAGTTGGTGGTTTTTATTTTTCAGCTCGAGCAAAACTTGCTTCAACGGCTTGGTATTTTGCTTCAAAATTCTCATTCCGATTTTTGGAGAAACGCGAGATTTATAGTTAATACGGGCAGACAGCTCGCATCACACAAAAATGGTGAGTGCTCGTGAGCTGTTACTTCTATGTCACCTTTAATGTTGCAATTTATATGTCACCAATGATCATAACATGTCATTGATTACAGGTAGAGTACGATGTAGCAAATCGTGGAGAATTTGGAATTCGCCAGAGCTCATCTCAGTGTCACCTGTAGCTGTGGTAGCTGGTGAGGAAACAAGTTTGGTAGTAAGAGGTAGAAGCTTGACTAATGACGGGATCAGGTAAAACTTTTTTTAAAGTGTAGTTTCATACGGTTTCTCATCTTTTCTTTTTCCTTTCTAACCTTTATTATTTATTGTGCTGCCAGTATTCGTTGCACGCATCTGGGTAGCTACGTGTCGATGGAGGTAACGGGGGAAGCTTGTAGACAATCCATATTTGACGAGTTGAATGTAAATAGTTTCAAAGTTCAAAATGCACAGCCTGGTTTACTTGGACGCTGTTTCATTGAGGTATGACTTCATATAACTGAACTTCATAGTTTTCTTTGTCGGTCCAGAGTTATAGAGATGTTTAACGCCTAGTTTGTGTACAGGTGGAGAATGGCTTCAGAGGTGACAGTTTTCCATTGATAATTGCCAATGCATCCATTTGCAAAGAGTTAAATTGCCTCGAAGAAGAGTTTCACCCCAAAAGTCAAGATATGACAGAAGAACAAGCGCAGAGCTCAGATCGCCGTCCCACATCGAGAGAAGAAGTTTTATGCTTCTTGAACGAGCTCGGTTGGCTTTTCCAGAAGAACCAGACCTCTGAGCTTAAGGAAAACTCCGACTTTTCCCTTGCCCGCTTCAAGTTCTTGCTTGTTTGCTCGGTTGAAAGAGATTACTGTGCTGTCAGCAGAACACTCCTCGACCTGTTAGTAGAGAGAAATTTGGTGAATGATGAGTTGAACAGAGAAGCCTTGGATATGCTAGCCGAGATTCAGTTGTTGAATCGTGCTGTTAAGAGAAAAAGCACAAAAATGGTCGATCTACTCATTCATTACTCGGTAAATCCCTTGGCGCTCGATTCCTCCAAAAAGTTTGTTTTCTTACCCAATATAACCGGACCTGGCGGTATCACACCTTTACATCTAGCTGCTTGTACAACTGGTTCAGATGATATGATTGATCTACTGACCAATGATCCACAAGAGGTATGTCTCTCTGTTTCTCTCTATCAAACCCAATTTTTTTATTCCTTAAAAGTTAAAACTGATAAACCGTCTTTACTGCTTCAGATCGGATTATCGAGCTGGAACTCTCTATGCGATGCAACCGGACAAACTCCATACAGCTACGCTGCAATGAGGAACAACCATAAATATAACTCCTTGGTGGCTCGTAAACTTGCAGACAAAAGAAACAAGCAAATCTCACTAAACATCGAGAACGAGATTGTTGACCAAAGGGGTCTGAGCAAGAGATTAAGTTCAGAGATGAACAAGTCATCTTGTGCAACGTGTGCAACCGTGGCTCTAAAGTATCAGAGGAGAGTTTCAGGTTCACACCGTTTGTTCCCAACTCCTATCATTCACTCAATGCTCGCGGTTGCAACGGTGTGCGTTTGCGTCTGCGTTTTCATGCACGCTTTCCCAATCGTACGACAAGGATCTCACTTCAGTTGGGGAGGTTTGGATTATGGCTCAATCTAGACAACATATATATAAATTATTATAAATTTATTCTTTTGGTTTCACAAAGACGAAAAAAATAAGAAAAAGGAAGAGACTGGTGTACGGATATATAAGGAAAAAGCTCAGAGACTTGACTGTGACAACGACCAAAGTAACTACAGTATACGCAAGGGAGTTTCACTGTCGGGATTTTTTTTTTTTTTCCCCCTTCAATTATATATATTTTGGTTGGCTAATTTGTTGTGTATTTCTGTGTATTTCTTTCTACCTTCCTACTTTTTATGATTATTATTATTATTTTAACTAAGATAATAACCTTCTGCTGCTTCATATAAGAAGCAGTTGTTTTACTGTTTTGTTTTTTGGTTCTTTGTCTTTTGTAAATTTGTACTTTGTACAAGTAGTTCTCATGTTGTAACTTCAATAAATTTTTCTACCTTTGTTGTTTCTTTTCGGTTACATTTTCATCAGGAACAAAGGATGTATTTATTTTCACCTGCGGTATGTATGTTCCCTGTCAAACTCAATTAAGTGAGATCGAAGCAGGAAAAAAAAAACTAATTGAATGCAAGTCTGCAAGAAGTTTATGGCATAAGAAAAAAAGGTTTGATCGGTTTATCATTAAAATAAGAGGGATTAGATAAAGAAGAATTAGATATTTTTTCACTCAAGAAGAAGCAGAACTAAAAGTTAAGAGTTTTGTTTTAATAGAGGTGGAAGCAATGACAATATGAAGATGGACGAATCTTGTTACATAGAGCCCAAAAGGCCATAACATAACGATTCCCACGTGGATTGTCGAGCTTCTGAAACATCACAACTCACAAATCACGAAATCTTTAAATTCTTTAATTTCCTTTAGTCACACGTAAAATATTCTTGAAATTAGTGTGATTCCGTTACTTAATGAACGACAGTCCTAAAGATTCTTGAAAATGTTGTACAGAGGAGATAACATTAATGCCACTTTTTCAAAAGGGTATTCTTAAAAGAGGGAAGCAAAGTGAAATTATTTGTAACGTTACATTTCAGAAGTCTATATTCTTTCTATAGGCGATTAGTCAAGCAGCTCTTGCTTTTTTTTTCTTTTTTTTTTTTTCTAATAATCTATGTTGGGTTAATGCATGTGTATGTATAAGGCTTCCAAATCAATGAAGACTTGAAAATTTGATGAAAAACTTGACGAAATGTGAGTGGTGGGTCTCATTTCTCATTTTATAAGATTTGAGTGGGAGTTATAACTTTGATGTGCCTCTCTTTTCCAAGATGCTATTAGGTATTAGCTTTTTGGCTTTGCTTCTGTTTCTCGATATATAACAGTAAAAGCCAAATAACAATACACACACTTTTTCATTTTTTTCTAAACATACCAAAATCACTTATATATCCAAACTAATTAAACAACAAATACACATTTTTCTTATACTTTTGTATACAACTTCCAAATTTAACCAAAATAATATTTCCCCCACCCAAACTCAATAAACACCAACTGCATAGCTATGTAAGTACTTTACAAATGCATCATCTACACATATAAAGTATAAACATTCATAATAATTAGTTAATAAAACAATCCCAAGCCCCGTAATTAACCTCCTCTGCCACGTGGAATTACCCTAGTAACACCTCCATTTCGGCCGCCGCCGCCACCACCACCACCACCGCCGCCTCTAGTCACACCGTCCAAAATTGCTTCACCAACACCTTCACCGAGACCTTCCATTATACCACCGAGAAAATCAATCACAACCTGCGACGCCAACCTCGCCGCCGTTCCCAAAACCGCCGGAGACTTATCCCTCCCTTTATGTCCGTTTGCGCGGAGGCCGTTCACAGCGGCATCTTTGGCGCAAACGGCGTGCAAATGGTAATCACAGACTGTGCAACGGTAAACCCTCCCCGTTCGCTTACCTCTCTTGCACTCTCCGCAGAGGAATCCTCCGGAGTCTCCTCCGGTGGTGTTGGCGGCTGAGTAGGATTGGACGAGGCGAAGAGGGTGCTGGTGGAGGGAGGAAGAGGAGAGGGAAGGAGATAACATGGCGCAGCCAGGATGCATTTGGAAACTGCAAGCTTTGCATCTAAAGGTGTAACCTTTTGGTGATCTTCCACATACGTCGCATTTCGATTTTACTATCCCTTTCGCTGTTATATTTCATCATTAAAAAAAAATTATCGACGATATTTTGTCCCGAAACTATAATGTTTGAATCTATATTTCTTTTTTTCGTAATATCATTATGTGTTATCATTTACAGTAAAATACACGTCGTCCGGTCTAGAGCATATATAAAAAAATGGCTTTCTAAAAATTTAGGTGCTCAAATTCGAAAGGAACTTTCTTTTGGGACTTTTTCTCACACTAGACTAGACACAATCTTTATATTTTAGATATAGGGTCTCCTGAAACGTTGGACCGGCTCTACATCAAAAGTGCATATATTATACAGTATATATCACCGATCAAATAATTTACAGTGTCCAGATTTATGTTTCTTAAGTACTAGGTTTGAACCATGAAAAGTATCTGATTATAAAACTCTAGTCGACGGATATATAAGATCTTACTTTTTATGTCTTCATTCTGTTCCACAAATTTTTGTTTCAATCTCAGCAATTTCGTCATTACGCACTAGAGCTATTTGAGTTTGAGTTTACAATCTAATACGTATATGGCGGTTTAGAAAACTGATTATCTATCTGTTGTCCAACGTACGTAGCCAACATTTAATACTTAAATTTTTTTTATTTTTTTTTGTCAACAATTTAATACTTAATTTTGATACCCACTATACCCAATAATTTTTTTTTTGTTAAAGAATAATTATTTATTTAAAGCAAAGCATTATGATTCTATGTAAAGCAAATCAATATATAACCGACAATAAGGGTTTCTTTCTAGTTTAACTTGTGAGATCTAGTTTTTGGTCTGAAAAAACAAACGAAGGATATAACACTAGCATCAACACGAAACGAAATGTCTGAAGATGTAAAACCGGTCAAGTTGAGCCATTTCCATACTTTATACCAAAAATACCCTCAAGCCCGACAGGACTTTAAGAGGAGTCAGGAGATATAATTAAGAAAACGTACCAGGTTTGGCAAAGAAGAGAAGTTGATGCTGGCAATGAAAAGGATGCGACTTGAGTAGAGGAGGAGCCAAAGCACAAAACTCATGGAGCTGATAATCGCACTCTTGACACACATACCTAACCCCTGCTCCTTCCTCTCTGCACCCTGCACACGTGTACATATCCGGCAACTCAACTTTGACCAGCACGTGTTGGGGATGTCCGAAATGGACCATCTCTTCACCTTTCAGTTGAGGAGATGCCGGGAGCTCTACTGACCGCGGTCGCAGTTTTTTGTTTAGATAATTTGTGCGTACCACCGCGGCGGAGGCGGTAGTGTTCGAGGCCGAACGTCTCAGAGCTGCCGTCGCGGTGATGGTGGAAATATCGTTCTTGGAATTCGAATTGATGACTATGGATTTGCTTCTCATCATTCTTCTTTTTAAAAATGAAAACTTGGTGTTGGTGGTAGAAGTTATGATTGATTAGGGTATTTTGTTGTTGTGTGGTACGGTGGTGAAATTAGGAGGTGAAGGTGAGAGATTATTTATGGTGGGAAAAGATATTGGAAACTGTTTTAATTACATAGACAGGTTTTGTGATAGATGGGAAATACAGTTGCTTTGGGGTTTCTAGAAAGAAGAAGATGCTTTGTGGACTTATTTGTCATGTAATTGCATGGGCATTTAATTTACGTTAAAAGTAAAACTAAATAAGGAAGTTAGATTGATCAAAAAAATAATAATAATAAATAAGGAAGTTAGATCATTGGTTTTTTTACATGCAATGAACAGCCTAGGGGGTAATTTATATGTATTATATGTATATATATGCAAGATAGGATCATTTGTCCATATATTTGATATAGGAAAATGGGGTTGATGAAATAAGACACGTGGACGGCTGGAATTAGAAGTTTGGATCAATGGCTGAGATTAATTGGAGCTCAAGATTGTGAAGAAGAAGCGTTAAAAGGAAGCCAAAATCAGATTATGAGCATTCATGTGAAATTGTTGAGATTGTAATCTTCTTCTTCCTTAGTCTTTTTTTGTGAGAGTTCTTAATGGATTCTCTTGGTGTGTTCCTCATTGTAGCTTTAGTTGTTTCTTCTTTTATACTCTAGCGCCAATTTGAGATTTGGATTGGCGTTTTATGAACGTGGATTCAATTGTTCTTGTGGTTTGTTGATTAATCGAATGAATCACAATTTTTCGTTATCAAATGTGAGTTAGCCAGTTAGGATTAATTGTGGCTATAATTTCATTAATTGTATAGTCGTACTGTTGGATAGAACTTCTGGATTTGGCAAAAGTTCACCCATGCAAATCAGTTGATAGATTTAGTTGATTTTTCATTTAAAACAAAACTGCACTAATTAATTTACTTACTAAAGCTAAATTACTTGTCGGCAACCACCGTGAAAATTATATATGGCATGCACTCTGTTGGCAATATATCGTGTAAATTGTTCATTTTCTTATTATTTAAAACTAATAGTTTTACCATGAATTTTTCTGTACCCAGAATTTATCAATTATAAATCCTAGCTAAAGTCTTTTGTCCGGCCGGCGATCACATCTTCGACATATCCTTTGGATTAGCCCCCAACATCGTTTAACAAATGTGGTTACGAAATCACACGACAAATTGAAAGTCCCTATCCCCAACTAGTACGTATATTTATAGTTTGAGTATTTGTTTTGTCCATATATAGTGCCACGGTGTGACGATATATAGAGTGAGTTTAGTATCAAAATCAATCTTGGTAAGAATTTTTTTTTGGAGCACTTGTCTTTTAACACATACATTTTATGTTGAGTTTAGGCAAAAGGGGAAGAGAAAAATAAAGGTTTTAAATATACTAGCCGAGTTTTGGAACTTACATCTTAAAATTTATCAACCAAAAATACTTTTTTCCTACCAAATCTGACATTGGAATATATCACAGAAATGTATTGGGCCCCGATTTAGTTCCTATTGATCATACAAACATCTTTAATGATTGTTTCCAAGCAAACCTCATAGTCATATATATATATTGTGTTCATGTATATCTTTTTCAAAAAAATTCATTCTGTGAATCTTAAATTTAATTTACGAAAAAAAAGGACACTAACCACTGATAGCATTAACCAAAAAGAATTAAAAAGTTTAGAAACACAGTTTTTAATGCAATCGTCGGATAAATAATCAATTTTTAGGGTTTCATTTTATACGAATCATGAAAAACTATCATATAAAAATCTAAAAACTTGAATTAAAAACAACGTTTATGACCACACTCAAAGGTCATCAAATCATGGGTCCTATCATGTATATAACTTATATTCTTCTTCACGACTAGAGCAGCTTCTCAGACTCTCAGTACATGTTTATCGAAATTTAGAGAGATTCACCATTCCTTTATTACACTTTTGAAATTTATGATAATTCCCAACCATTTATTGAAAAGGAAGAAAAATATTATAAGAAACAATCAACTTTCTGCTGTGTATGCGCTGTAAGGGAGGGAGAAGAGAATCAAAGAACAACTGAGGACTGACACTATAATAAAGATTCTCACTCAATTAAAACACAACAAAACTTGACTATAAGTCTTGATTTAGCCAATTGTTTCACCTTGTTCAATTCCACAAGTTATTCCGCACTGTCATTTCAGCTCTGGATTAGTCATTATTGGATTAATCATTCTTTCTCGATGATTACTTTCTCGATTAGACAAAAATAAAACGTACATAGTTAAGATAGAGTAGCGAATATAAGAATATTTAGCCATACTAATAACAGTAGTTTTCTCTTTATTCTCATACATTGTTTCGGATAATGAATTATTTTCTTGAAAATAGATATCTATTGTCTAGATTATGCTTAGGAATGGACATTTCGTTTTTTTGTTCAGTTAGGTTATCCTGGTTTAATAAAACTTTAACTGAAATCTAATAGGTTAGTTCAGTTAATTTGGTTCGGCTAGAACTTGGTACAGTTGTGTTTTATATTTACATGTATTAAATTTGCTATCATACAACAATGGAAAAGTGTGCTATATAAGATAAATGGCTGATATTGAGTAGTAAGTAACTTGTGATTAATATCATAAGTATGCTGTTTACGATATTAAAATAAATTAAAAAAATTAAATTGTCATTATAGAAAAGTTATTTAATTTGTGATCATCACTAAAACTTAGTATTTTTTAAGGTGTTAAACACGAACTTGCATCCTTCGAGATTTTTGCTGTTGATGATATTTGTCTGACGGATCGGATATTTAACATAACTTTTTAATCCTGTCCTACCTTCATTTAAATCAAGTACATGTAGGATCAGATCAATGTAACTCACATATTGCCCATTGAGGCAGGCTTTCCACTTTACAATTAATTGGGCTTGTAAAGCCCATAAAATGATTATAGAATACATTATCTAATTAGGTCCAGACGGATGTGGCTAGCTCGAATTAGCCCATACGGATGAGGCTAAAACTCGTGGACGTAGCAAAGGTGGCCGGAGATGGCAGTTTCGTAAAAATGAATTACTTTACGTTCGTTATTGTATATAGGGATCGATGAGCCTGGTACTGTTAAAGAGAGACCTAGGATAGTGACTCTTGTCGGCTAAATAATGCTACGTGGCGCGTACTTTAGTTTTCTTTTTCTTGTCCGTATAGTTACTTGATACCTTTGAAAAGCTACTTCCCCAAATCGAGGACCTAACTCCGATACATTCTGTCTTTGTATCTCCATGCGTATTCATAGGTTTATAAATTTCTCTGAGATTATAGTATTCATTCATCTCCTTGTCTTTACCCTTGTACGAAGAGTCCTTTTTGAAATAAATTTTCGAATGACAATTTCGAATCTATAAGTAACTTCCATAACTCCTCACCATTTCGGAGGGTTAGTCGACCATATCACTACTCTAATGGCTGCGTGGTTTACTATACAGATGTTTGTGGTTAATTCTACAAATTATATATTTGTTTTTTCCGTTAATTTAAATTTAAATTTCGTTACATTTAGGTTTATATTAGGGTTAGTACTTAGTAGTAACCAGATAAAAAATGAAATAAGACGACTTTTCTTTCCACAACTAGGATTAATTGTACTCGAACTTACTGGTTTTAAACAAAATCTAAAATTCTTTTTTTGAGAACTAACCTTTTTTTTTATGAAATGTCTGAACGCATGAACAATTTGTTTAAGAATAACCATTTTAATAGTTTAGATATCAGCACCACTCTGATTTTAGTGCTGATAACTATCTCTAACCCATATTTTATCTGAGCCTTAGTTTTGGAATGGTTGTCAAAAAAAAAAAAATTATATATATATATATATATAGTTTTAGATATACAGCTTCCTATCTTCGTATTATTTGTAAAATTGTCAAAACAAACCAAATCATGAGTAACCATATTTTAAGTAAAATATCAGAGTAAGAAAATACTTAATCTTTGGGTTTTTTTTGCTCAAAGAACATTTTTTTATAAATTGATAAGTTCTTTTTTGTTTTGGTAAAGATAAATTGATAAGATCTTGATGAATATATTAATTAATGTGTATCCTAGCTAGTTTTTTATAAAATATTTCATAGTAAAAAGTGCGTCGCCTAGTTATATATTCATATCTAATTAATTTAGATCATCACGACGTTCAGCGCTAATCTAGATCAAACCACAAAGTAATGACTATTGTAATTTATAAGTTTTGAGGATATACTTTTGGTAGAGTATAATATAATTAAGGGCAGAAATGTTTCCCATTGGCTCTTTTCGCCACCAGAAGCAAGTTGCAAAAGAGAGTGTAGCACCCAAACATATAAAATCTTTAAGAGAAAGGATTAAAATTAATCCTTTTTATCATGCTGCAAATTGCACTTTTTTGTTGGTCGTCCAAATTGCACATTAATCTTCATTAAAAATATATACGATTTGGGTAATGATATAAAGTAGGCAGAAGTGGACCTACCACACCTAATAGTACCTATTGTATAAACCGGTAAGATCCGGTTCCATTTGTTCGCATTGCGAAACTTAAAAAAAAATCATAATGTTTTATGGTTAACATTATCGATCTAAATATCTAATCCGGTTTTGATAGGAGCTATTCTATAAAAAGTGGTTTGAAGTAGATTTTTTAGAGTTCATCATGCACGATTTAGTTCTTAAAACTTGCATGTTTTCGGCTCGTACTAAGATAACCCTCGTTTTTCTAACGACTCACGTGGTCAAACGGTGCAAAAAGGTCACGTGAGTCACGTGCGTAATAGTACTGTCTCAAACCTCCTCTCTTTTTTTAGTTTCTTTTTTGCCAAATTGAATAGATATATAAGAACACAAAAAGATGTTTCATCCACTTTCCTCATCGCCTCTCTATGCTCACTTTCTTCGGTCGGATTTTTCAATTACATTTTTAACTATTAGTGGTCACATTTAGTTCATATCTAATTTTTATGACGTGGATCACACTTCTCTTTTTTTCACATGTCTATCCCCTGGATTAAGATATTTAATTCCATTTGGTATCAAAAGCTTATACACTATTTATGTTTCATACTCCATTAACTAGTTGTTTGGTATTCATATGATACAAAATACAATACAAGATCTCGTACTAACATCCTGAATTTCTTAAACTTTTTATATGTAATTCATAAATTGTTAAGTATATATATAACAACATTAGATTTTAAGCCATGCTATTCATCTTGTTGTAACTCGTTTTAACAATAAAAAAAGGAGGTTCTGTATTCTTAAATAATGTTTGTTATTGCAAATTTTGATTTATTAGAACTCTCACATTTCGTTACCCGATAAAGTAACGAAATGCATCATTGCACATAGAGACGTCCAAGTACGAAGAGATTCTCAAAAACTACATGGTTTGACTTTTACCAGAGAATCTAATAGGTTAAAAACGATACACACACACAAATTACAGAACAACTAAAACTTGACTGAATTGTATTACCCTCTTCTACTTTTAAAAACTTTAATCTGTTTTAACAATAAACGAACTCCATTTATTATTTCTTGGATCACGTTAAGTAACGTGGCAGCTCAACGCTGACCTATGACTCAAAGTGGTTCCCACTCTACTATTAATTCGACGGCTCTGGATTGGCCACGAGTGTGAACCGGAGGAGGGGCAAAAGCGTCCGACACGTCCCACAAAAAACTGAAAAAAAAGGAATTATACGAGAAGGCTCTTCGCATCCGACGGCTCAGATCTCACCAGACTACTCTCTTCTGTCTCTTCTCATACCCGTCGATCTGTCTGGGCTTTTCATTGATCGCCACCTCTTCTCTCTTTTTGTTTATCTCTTTATTTTCGATTTAAATGGTCTAAAAAACAAAGAATTAGGATAATATATTTGTCTTTCTAATTCTGACCATACTTAATTTTATTTTCTTATTTGACTTTTTCAAATTAAGTGTGGTAGTTCCTTTATTCTTGTTGTATCACTCTCAAGGCTTAACTAGATTTGACATCCACATATGTGTTTGTCCGCTATATTATTCATATTAAGATATCCATCATTTTATACAACTACTGATCAGCTGAAGAATTAGTATGCTACTTTTAATTTATTTTTTTGTCGTCGGATAATAAATCAAGGTAAATATCAAGAAATGTAATTATTTATAACCATATTTGAACAATAATATCGCATTTTACCTTTTGATTTAACCTTTTAAAAGTTTCCTTTTAGGTCATCTAGATGCACACTGAACAGACACGCATATTCACAGATACGTGCGTCTTTGGAGGACTTCAAAAAAAAAGCGAGATAATGATTTTCCCAAATTAAATAAAGAAGAAAACAAATTGATTTTCCCAAATAAAGGAGTCAGAAAGATATAATTAGGGAACAAACAAAAAAGATACCTTTAATAATAAACAAAAATAAATATAAAAATAATTAAAAATGAATTTCCTATGAAATATAAACCGCATAAACTTATCGTGACCGCCTTAAGAAAAATAAAATAAAACCCTTTTATTTCTCTCTTCATTTTATTTCTCTCTTCAGCCGCCGCTTTCACTTACCTCTTCCTCTCCTCTTCTCTCTTCTTCTACCTTATTCTCGTAGGTTTTTGTAGACACTGGAGCTCGCAAATCTGGCTATCGAAAACCAAAACCACAAACTCAACTTCGGGGCCTTCAAGGCCAATCACAAGAAAGTCATGGTGATTCTTCTTTCACCCTTTTGTTTTGTCTTGACTTATAGTATTATATATCTTCTCCAGATTCTGATTTGGCTTCAAATTTTCAGGGACCGATGATAAGAACAGAGGAGGAAGAAGACTATTCGAGTCCACCTTGGCTAATGCCAATGCTACGAGGGAGCTACTTCGTCCCCTGTTCGATCCACGTCGATTCAAACAAAAACGAATGCAATTTGTTCTGTCTTGATTGTGCTGGAAATGCCTTTTGCTCTTACTGCTTAGTCAAACACAGAGACCATCGTGTTGTTCAGGTCCAGTATCTCTCTTCTTTTCTTTTTCCATACAAAATCTCGCTTTGTTAATTATAATGCTAAATGGAATTAAAATTTTCAGATACGGAGATCTTCGTACCACAACGTGGTGAGAGTGAATGAGATACAGAAGTTTATAGACATCTCTTGTGTTCAGACATATATTATCAACAGCGCAAAGATCGTGTTCCTCAATGAAAGACCTCAGCCTAGAATCGGCAAAGGTGTTACAAACACTTGTGAAATCTGTTGCAGAAGCCTCCTTGATTCTTTCCGCTTCTGCTCTCTCGGTTGCAAGGTAACACAAGTCAATCCCTTACCTCTGTTTTTTTCCCCTGTTTTCACCATTTTTTCTGATAAATTTCTATGCTTTGAACAAAATTCCTTAAACCCATTAAGGCATTTCACTTTTAAATGAAATATATATATCAAATTTTTGATTCAGAAACAATTCAGTTTCGTTGTGTGTTTGTTCATGATTTACTCTGTTTTCGAATGTATATGCGTGGAATGACTATAATGTCCTTGGTTCGTTTTGACTGTTCAGCTTGGGGGAATGAAGAGAGGAGATACAACTCTAACCTTCTCTTTGAAAGGGAAGCATGGGAGAGAGTACCAAGGGGGGTCGGAATCAGACGAAGCTACTACACCTACTAAGATGCGTAAGACCAATGCTTTCAACCGTCTGATGAGTGGTCTCTCAATCTCAACCGTCAGATTCGATGACTACGGTCCAGGTGGTGATCAACGGTCTTCAAGCTCTGGCGATGAAGGTGGTTTTAGTTTCTCCCCGGGAACACCTCCGATCTACAATCACCGGAATTCAAGCAGACGGAAGGGGGTCCCACACCGTGCTCCGTTCTAAGAAAGATAATTACTGAATTTCAACCCCATAATAATTAATTAAATATATATATATATAGAAAATGGGATAATACCGATATAATGTATAACTCTGGGGGTGAAATTTAGGATGTAGTCATAATGTTGTAAATGGGCCAGTGTCTTTTTATTTTATTTTTATAGTTTTTCTGAAAAGATAAATGCGAAATAATTAGAACACATACATAAATACATTTTTTATAAATATAGAAGAAATTACAAATTAGGTTTATAGTGAAGGGTTTGATGTTAGCTTGTTTTAAAGGCATGGCTTTGTGTTATGTTGTAATTTAATGTGTACATTATAATTTTGTTCATACAATAATAATATCAAGTGAAATTATATAACTTCAAATTAGCTGATGCGTTTTTTAATGTAGTTAATCCCTTACATATATATGATTTACTTAAAAAGGAAACCGATATGGTCTACTTATCATTTACTTGAATAAACCTGATTTATGATATGTATAACTGAAGTCATGGCGTCATACTTACATAGTTTGTATAATAGCAAAGTCGTAAGAGCGAGTGTCAAAAACAAAACAAAAAAGTCGTAAGTGTCACTGAAACAATTTTTCAATACTATTGATTGATTTCTTGTAGTTTGACGTAATCAAGAAGAATATTATAATAGTATACGCTAAAGAATATTATTATGCATTATAAAAAGTAAGCAAGTGGATAGAGAGAAATAAGAGCCGTGTAGAATCCGAAAGGCTGCGATTCTCTCTCACCGTTAAGAGACGGGTGTTCCTTACTTTTTATGATCTCTTATTATTCAACATCATATTTAAGGTCTCTACTAATCCACGGAATCGAATCATTGGCAGATTTTTTTTTTTGCTTATACAATTGTCATATATTTTTGTTAAATTCACTGACACAAAACCCCTTTTTTGTAACTTTTAGTCATCACACGAATTTACGAGTTGGTCTTTTTACTAGGTTTTCAAACAAAATGTTGTCTAAGAAAAAAAAAAAAAAAATCATTACAACTTCTATTTTTGCGATGAAGTCTGGAGCTTAGCCCCTAACCTCGAGCGACTAGAATCTCAAATTATATTGTTTCAGATAAACTTTTATTTTACGAAACTTCTAACATGCAAACACATTATATAATATACAACCTTAAATATAGAAAATTCATTGTAGCTTTCGTAGTTAGATAAAAAGATCAAAACATCTTAAATGTGTGCTTGTTTTAATTTAGTAGTTACCCAAAAAAACAATAAAATCGATATCTAAAGAAAGATCGGAGTTTCGCTTGTAAGTTGTGGAGGCCACCAGAACCTATAAACAATTATACATAATTTGTTGAATCTCTGTCCAAATCTTCGAACAGAGAAAATATAAGTACACGAATTTCTAATCTTGTTCTTTTGGATAAAATCGTTACTATTTTAAAACTATCATGATTCATGCATTCAAGAGAGTATTGCGGCCAGGGACAGTGGCTCTGCCACGTAATCGTAGACGGTCCCCACCGGCTTAGGCAGCGACCGAATGGGGGGTAAAATTGCCTTTTCAAGGGTCGGACTTCCGGCTAGTTGCGCATCCTCGTCACTCCGACTACGACACGTGTCGACTAAACCCATTAACTACATGACACGTGTGCAAGGAGAGTGTGAGGGGACCACGTGAGACCTTGTGTGGAGTTATCTTGTTCAGTCTCCCAAGACGTTAAGTAATCAATACTAATATTTATTATTTAATGGGAAAGGTAGCGACACGACGATTGCTGGGATAAGGATTTGTGATGTATTTAACTATTTCTATAGTTTTGGTGTCGCTATCGTTATTGTGATATTTTGTGTATTTTTGTACCTTTTCTTAATGTGGAATATAGTACTAATTCTTCATGAACACATATAGTTATGAAAAATCGCCTTAACAAAACATAAAAATCTAGGACTGCTGACAGCCAAGCAAAGATACAAATTAAATCTGGACTAGCTTGCACTTTCGCAAACACATTACACATTAGGGATTTAGGGGATTATTTTGTTTCATATAGTCTCGTGTTATTAGTCATTACTATAATACATTTTTATAAAATACATGTCAGTTTGTGTATGTCGGAACCGAACCTGTACCCTCCTGTTTTTTGGCTCCCAACCAAGTCCCATCATAAGATCTAGGAATTATGAATTTACGATGAAAGCCGGAATTTCCTCAGTACATATAAAATTAGAAATACTCTATTTTGTGCCAAAACAAATGCATGGTTCCAATTTGATTGAATAATTAAGATACTTTTTTTTTTGGTAAACAATTTGAATAAGATACTTAAGAGAGGAAAGGAGACTAATGAACAACGCAACACCTTATACATAAAATAAAAGTAAATAATTAGAACGGATAAGTTCCGTTTTTCATATGGCCTGATCCGTGGAATCACTAATTACGTATTGCTCTCTTTATTATGTTTGTTGTTTGACGTTGTTATTGTCTTGTATTATCTGTTCCTTGTTTACATTTTGAATATAAAAATTTACTCAAGAGAATTATATTTAGTTAATCACTCGGCATTGATACGTACATAGGGACACTACAAAAGGTAGGCAAGGATAGTTTTCAGCATGGGGACACGCAATATGTGTGAAACCCTGAGGTCTATTTTTGGTTGTATCTCAATGCTCCTATATTGTTTGTTTTCGCTGGGTCCATATATGCTAAGGCCATTTATGGTCCGTGGGTTTCTATCTTCTAAGAAACTCTATTATATCAAATAATTCTATAGATCACGACGATATTTTTATATACCAATATATATATATATATATATATATATCTTTGTTTTGACAGTAATGTTATATACATACCTATATGCTATATTACTATACAGATAATGTAGTTTCGACACAGAATGAATTGTACTTTGGTGTGAGCTTCTGCAAGCATGCATCAAGCATGTAAATTGACGTTTGTGGACCGAGGATTTGCAACTATTGACGCATAGTTTTGTTTTTTTTGTTATATTAAATCGAGACGATCGATGAATTTTCATGTATTGTTATCATCTACTTGGGTTCAAAACGTTTGGGAGAAAAAAAACTGAAACAAAAAGTATGTCAGAAATTAAATCGTGTATTCAAATACTGTGTAATAAGAATGGTCGAGATTTTTTTTTTTGAAATATTCATCTAATTTAGAAGTATATAAGGAAATTAACACATTATGATATGATATGATATTAGGTATTTGTTTGGCCGGAAACTCAAAAACATTTTTACTTTTCATTTATTGTGACAAAAAGGCATTTTATTTTGTTTTTTTCACAAACTAATATTTTATTACATGAGAACATTAGATTATCTCCATCCTTCATCTTAAGGGATGGTTCTTCAAAAAAAAAAAAAAAAGAAAGAAAGAAAGAAAAAAGTGTTTTAAGAGGAGAAAAAGTGTCTCTAGAAATACATTTTAAATACATCAGACACTCTTTTTTTTATATATATATATACTTCCATTCCTCAGAATGGATACTTGGGAGTCATGATAAAGACACTTGTTTAACCAAAAAGGAGGACAAATACAAACTGAGAAGAAATAGAAATTCTCGGGGGCATTTTTAGCCAAAATTGTATGAAGTGCTGTATATAGTATAGATGGGCTGTGGAACAAAAACAAGGCATTATGTAAGGCCATTTTACCAGCCCAATTCGGCGCATATTATTTATGGGCCCTAACAATTTCTGTCTCGGCTATCTCCAATGTGAACATGTTCAGAAAATATCGGAACTTATAATTAAGTGCAAGTTATCAATACGAATATATAAGCCAGAATTAGGAATACTTCTGGTAATGAAACATGACGATGTGTGACGAGGTTCTGTCCACACATTCGCACAAGATGGCTAATATCTGCCGTCTTCTCTGTTTATTTTATTTTTTAATAATAATAGTTTAATTTGTTTGGATGATATGGGTTGTTAATAAATTCGAATTTGTCGGGTAAACATGTGAACATCGTTAATAATCAGTCGACATATCGCGAACCACATTAATCTTTCTGGTCCCAAGTAATGATTTTTAATTCTGCGTATTGATTTGATTCCTGTGAAGATTTTATCTCGTGTACTTTCTTGTGCATTATTTCATGAAGACGAAGTCGCTAGAACAACGTGAGAACGTGATCTTTAGTCATCATAATTCATAAGCCAGGTGTGAGCGCCCTAACACACGAATAACAGCAATATACATACATTTTATTTTGTTAGAGAACAGCAAATATACATGCACATGTATATTAATAATTAATATTTTATTATATAAAGTTTACGATCTTTTAACGAGAGTTTAACATATGTCGAAAATATGTAATTAACGAAATTATAGTACGTGTCGTTTAATCAATTAGATATCAACGTATAAGAAAATTAATTTTATTTTTCTTTAACAAAATAACAAAATTAAAAGATATATACATAACTAATTTATATGTGTATATATTAGATTTATTTTTTTTCTTTAACCAAAAATACAAAAACATGTATATATATATATATTAATGAAAATGTGTCAACTGAATGATTCTATTTTAATATAATTTTTTTTTTCGTCAAAAACAATTTATATTAGATGATTAAAATCAAAGTACAAACGTATATAAAATTTTAAAAATAAAATTAAAAGCATTGTTAGTTTTCCAAATTTTCATTTATTTTTTACTAATTATGTTTTGATTTTTTATTTTATTTTATATTATCTAAACTATAGACATAGATTCGCTAATTGTAGGAATGCATTAAACACCGACAAAAGAAAATTAAACACCGTTTGAAGACAAATGAATTTGATTAGTACGTTTTACTTAACATCATGCAAAATTTCTCTGAACATTACGTCAAGTCTAATATTGTCCACTATATTAGAGTAGACTCTAACAAAGATAGTCTCACAAAATCGATCCATAAGCATGGAGAACAAAAAGGGACTATTTAAGAGATGATGGAGAAAAACAAAAAGGGACTATTTAAGAGATGATGGAGAAAAAAGAAAAAAAAGAAAAGAAAAGAAGATAGGTAGCTAGAGTAACTTATACTTGGAAATGTCCTTTTACTTTTTCAAATAGTTTCTATTCATCCAGTCTTAATAACAAAAAGGGACTATTTAAGCATGATGATTTCTCTTATCTCTTCTAAAATATTCTGATGGCTTAGAAAATTAACCTGGATGTGAAGTTTGGAATCATTTAATATATAAAACCCAACCAAAACACATTCCAACAAAACTGAACTGAACTCTAAATGAAAAAAAAAAAAAAACAATTTGGTTTAAACTTTAAAGGCTTAAAGCTCATTTATAGCTTTACTAGAACCAAACTATTTATTCGAACCCAACCAAAAAACACAAAGAAAAAAAGTCGAAATACCCATCACTAATAACATTGCACTGTAGTGTATACATTTTTTTTTTTCTTTTTTTGGTTTTAATGTTAAGTAGTTTATACTTGGCACTGTAGTGTATACATATGACAAGCAATTACTTGATCTGTGATTTGAAATAATTTTGTAGCGCGTTATATACCAAAATAAAAAGAATACGGCCGCGTAAGTCGTAGGGTGTTTGATATTGTTTTTTTTTTTTGATAAAAAGGGTGTGTGATATATATATATATTGTTTGTTTGACCGTATATGTATGCTCAACTCCAAACTTTGAAGTTTGGAAGTTTGGTATGGTATACTCGGTCGTCACATTCAGAAAATGTATGTCCAATATTAAATGGTGAACTATACTGAAAAATCAAAACAAATGTTCAATTTAAATCACGACTATGTTTTTTATTTTAACCAACAAATCACTTATTTATAGCTGGCTTGGTGACCCCGTACGTGCGTTAAACTAGTAAATATAATGATATTTTTCAATAAAATCTGCATGGGTAATTAAAACTTTTAGTTAAATTGTATTCTCATAAATTGATGTTTTGAGTTTTAATGTTGTTTCTAAAATATTGATTTTTTAGATTAAAAAAACTGAAATGATTTTCAAATACAAGTTGCGATATTCAGATTTTACAGGCCACTTGTTATGACTACTGGGAGCCGCGTGTGCGTGCCACGTTTGCTTTCAGATTGTTGATCATTTTCTTCTTATCATTTCCGACGTTTTGTTAGCTACATGCTTGATTACGATTTAATCAAACTCTAAACAAATCTCCGGATAATTTTGCTTTAGTTTTACCTTTTATTATATCCAATGATCACCAAAAAAGAATTCTAATTCGTTAAAATATACCTAAAAATTGCTGAGTTGGCTTTTTCGTTTTTTTTCCTCATTCATGTGCTACAAAAAAAACCACATAAAAAAATTGGGTTTAATTAAGCTGAATCCAAGGATCATCTCTTCGTCGTTTCCCGTTCTAATGCACACATCAAAGTAGTAGAATATTATGAAATCGAAACTAATCTTGTTTGATAGATTAATGATTTTTTTTGGACAAACGTAAACGTCTTTAATGCTTAGAAACTGTTTTGTAAGGATTTATACGTATGTGAATGAGATACATGATTTAAATGCTAAGAAAAACATTTCCATAATACTTTAGTTTTTTTTGTCAATATTCATTTACAGTTAGTTATGCTTATTCATTTAGTGTACAGTGAAGTTGAACGATAGAGAGATATCATAATTAAGTTCATTCATTCAATTCAAAGAAAAGATTGATAAGAAAATATGGCTACGCATACGCACTCATACATATGACCACAACATATATGATTTTTTATTGATATGTACTGGTATGCGTGTGTGTATATAATTGCTTTGATTGATACTTCCTTTAATATATGGAAAATCCATCCAAATCGAAACTTAAATCAGAAAGATTTTAAGGATATATATTTATTAACGATAAAATATGTATATACTATATAGTAACTAATAATTGGGAGTAATTAGGTCAGGAAAACGAAAGTTAATTAGGAGGTGTAACTAAGGAAAGATTATATGTCCTTTTTACTATGCGCGACGAGAATCTACTAATAGACAGACAACAAACAAAGCTACGTGTCAGCTACCGGTTCGAATCAGCTGAACCATAACGGGTTTAGTAATTTCAATATTTTTCACCCGGTTTAGTATTCTGCTTTTGTAGTAGTAATCCTCCTTCTATATATAACCCCACCCTGACCGACTCTGTTCGACGCGTCGTATAGTTATTCGTGAATCTTTCTTCTCCATTACTCTCTCTCTCTCTCTATCGATTTCAAATTTTGTTCTTGAATTTTTCCACCTCATTCGTAATGGGAATTTGTGTGTCGTTTAATCGAAAACACTCAGATTCTTCGCCGACGGTGAAAATCGTGACGGTTAACGGTGATCTCAGGGAATACAATGTTCCGGTGATGGCATCTCAGGTTTTGGAAGCGGAATCAGCTGCAGCTTCTTCATCTTCGTCTTCCTCTAGACCTTCTTCTTATTTCATCTGCGATTCGGATTCTCTCTACTACGACGGCTTCATCCCGGCGATCAAAGCGGAAGAGCCGCTTCTGGCTGATCAGATCTACTTCGTCCTCCCGGTCTCTAAGCGTCAGAACCGTTTAACGGCGTCGGATATGGCGGCTCTCGCCGTTAAAGCAAGCGTCGCGATACAAAACTCCGCTGGGAAAGAATCACATCGGCGTAAGAAGGTGAGAATCTCTCCCGTTATGATGTTGACGGGGTCTAACGATTCCGTTAACGGAAAAGCAAGCGAAACGACGGTTAAGAAGGGACGGCCGTTTGTGAGTAAAACTGCGCCGTTTAAAGCTTCCAGTGGTTATAACCGGTCCGGTTCGGTTCGTAATTTGAGAAGATATACGTCTAAGCGAGCTAAGCTGGCGGTTCGATCCTTTCGGCTGAAACTTTCAACGATCTACGAAGGCTCCGTCGTTTAGATCTTTAATTAATTCTTACGTTGCTTTCAATTTTGAGGAAAAAATAAATTAGCAAAAAAAGAATATTAGAAGAAGCATAATTACTTTTTGTTTTGTTACAAACGATATGAAAAATGAAAAAAACATTGTATATTTCTTATCATACTTTTGATTGTGTATTTGGTCATGAACCATAGGCTAGTAGTAATCATATATATATATTTACCGACAAAATTATATACGATTTATGATGTTTCTCAATTTAACCATCTTAACCATATTTAACATTATTACCAAATAAAAAAAAACCACCTTAACCATATAATCAAAAGATTGATATAATGATATTATACAATGTCATTATTTTTTGGGTTGCCTTTCGTCATCGAGTGTAAAGCAATAGTGTGAAAAGTATAATCTGATGCTAAATTTCGTAACATTGAACTATTATTTGAATCTAAGCTGAATATATAAAGTGGGGATCGAGTCTCAGCTTAATTAGCCTTGGAGAGGAAGCTTAACAGTTAGAATATGAAACATTACTTTAAATTCTAAAACGTAATAAACAAAAATCGTGGATTCTCAACCAAGGAATTTTTACTAAAACATTTCTAAGATACTTATTCAATTTAATATAATAATAAGTTATTCTATGCTATAAATTCAAACTTTGAAATTCTATCATATTTAATACTAATAGATTTTATAGAATCTCTTAAGATTTGATGTGGTCGGTTATAATATTTTGAAGGATCCTTTTAAAATTTATGTTACTTAATTTTGTTGAAAAGCTAGGAAATAAAAATTGTTCATTAATTAATGACTATACATTTTTTATCTGATGGATGACTATATTTCCTTGTCAGATTTAATGACTGAACTTTTATAAGTTAAGTTTTATAGAAAAATCAAAATAGATGATATATAGGTTGGGTAATTGCGAAAAGTATCCTAAAATCTCTAGTAAATTTAAAATACGTAATTATTGATATAAATCATCTAAACAATGTCAAATCCACCATACAATGTAATATGATAGTTTGTACCAAGTGTAGTTGATGTGTTGATAACCTATGATCAAAATTTTATAATATATGTTTGTTGAGAAAGAATAGATAATGTGAAATTAGCTGTTGAATAGGTCGTGTTATTTTTGCTTAGTCCTCTAAGCTATACCAAAGAACTTTTCTTAGAGTGTTCTTAGAGACCTCTTGGTCTCGAAACGATATATAAGTTATGGATGGAAACACATGCATCGACTATCATTTTGTTTTAACCATTTCAAAACCTATTGTGTTTCTTGCCTTTTTTCTGCATCTCATATATATAATGCCTACAAAAGGTGTTATAACACAATGAGTGGCGGCTGTAAAAATGCAGAGCCCACACCATTACACATTTACACTGATATGTGTTTTTAATACGATGTCTAAAGTTAAATTTTCATAGCATAGAATTACTTATATACATAACAATTGTAAACTTTGTAGAAGTTTCAACACTGTATACATTGAGTTGTTCTTTCGTGTCTAATAAATATAGTGATTAAATACGTATGACAATGTAGGATTATATAAAGTAAATTCAACTGATTTAGCCAAAAAAAAAAGAAGTAAATTAAATTCAACTGTCAAATATAAAAATATATGACGTTAATAAAATAAATCTATGAATACATTCAAATGTCTATTTATTTTAAACAGAGATATGCATGGTGTGAATAGTATTAGATTCCACTATGAAACCACAGTTTTGTAAAAAGAGCTAGGCGATATTTTCATCATGTGTATGAACATTGTGGGTGCTGAATTGGAGATCGGTGTGAACGTCAAGAATGATCAACATTCTTTTTTCTTGCTCTAAAAATAGCAAGTCTTCTGACATGACTGGTAAAATCTACGACAATAACAGGTTGTATATGGAGGCGCCAATGTAATTAACTGTATAACAATATACTAAAATAAATTTTCAGTAATTCTTACCAAACACGTGCGTCGTATTATAAAAAAAAGTAAATGTGGTACGAATTTTTTTCCTACAGGAAATATTTATTGTACGATAAGAATTTTGAAGTATATTTTTTTCTAAGGTTATTACGATGGATTCTATAATGGCTAATATATTAATTTATCTACAAGCTGTTATAGTGCATGTACCATATAAGTTTTATTGTATTTCCGTTACAGATCTTTTGATTTTATAATATGTACCGAAAAGAGATAGGTCTATGTTGCCACGTAGGATTAGACCGACCAAAAGAAATAGCGTCAAGTCGTTAGACGAGTGACCAAATCGCCTTATTGGACCGTGTGTGGTTTTCCTATTGGAATCCATTGATTTGACAAAAAGTCAACTCTCCTTCGTTTGTTATTTTCTGAAGTTTGGTGAGAACCCTGCACGAGATTTGAGTGATTCAATAAATACGCAAATTTTCGTTATATATTCATATACGCACCCCTAGAAACTAGTTCTCCGCTGACCAAAAACCATATGTATACCCCTATATGATTCTGGTTGGATAACTTCAAAAAAATTTCGAAGAACACATTTTCAACCTTATAATTAATGTATATAGAGATTACATGCGACTTTAAAGCACATCTTACTTTTTCTATTACAAAAATCAAATCTGGTCTTTCTTTTTTTTTTTCCATCGATCAAATCTGGTCTTGAATCTTGATATTGAAATGAAATGCGTAATATATTGGGATTGCTTTTTTTTTTTTTTGTGAAAAAGTATATTGGGATTGCTACCTTCCATAAATTGCAAAAATTTAGCTCTCTATCCCCAAGTCAGCAAAATCAAATTCTCATTTTAATAAATAAAAAATGTTTTTAATTTCTAAGACTTCTTATTGATTGATATAATTGGTGTTGAAAAACGATATCTTTTGTTATGAAATACACAATATATACCAATTTACCAACACATGACTAGAGCACACATACTTCTAGCTTTTTTTTTTTTGAACAAAACATACTTCTAGCTATATAAGTGTGAATTTGTAGCAAAATTTGGTAGAAAGAGTAACAGTCCTGCGACATATACACCGTCATTGACGGAAAAAAACAAAAGAAGCAAAGCACGATACGTAAACAATTCAATCGTACATTGTTTTTCTTTTAGTAGCCATAAACTCTTTCAGATAAAACCACACAAGCTAAGATAGGCAAATAACTTTTCGACAAAAAAAAAGAAAAAAAGATAGGCAAATAACGAACGATACGTACAAAAGCAACTCCATCGTACATAAACCCTATGATCTGAAGTCTTTGTAGTAAAATTTAACTAATTGCATTTCTAAAAATAACCACTAAATTTGAATTAATAAACGTTTATTATAAGACGTTTACCTCGATATGTCAAATTCTTAAGAAAAAATGGAGTAATATTGCTTAATTAATGTTATGGGCGGAAAAAAGGGGTTTCACTTTCAACATCGCTCTCTAAACGACCAATTATTTTCAATGGACCTTTTTATATATACAGTAGATCATTAGTTTTCGTCAAGATTGAGATACATTTCTCATGGACCTTTTCATTTGTTGATAAGATCTCGACTTTATCTATTTTGTTAAAATATTAGCTCTTATACTCACGTGGATATTGGGTGGACTCAGTATTTGTTTTGTTTTTGCATAATACGAGATGAACCTCTTGGTTACAACAGCAATATGATGGGATGGCTGGTGAAAAACAATAATATTTCCAGGAAATTTTGATTATCGATTAAGGATATTATTTCAAATATAAATTTGCCACGCATAAAACACGCTACAATTAAATTAGTTTTTCAAAAACGATGCTACATTTTTTTTTTTATCAAAAAAAGAACAAGATGCCATACTATATTTTTTAGTATAGTTGTGTGTACGCATGGTTTGTCATATACGTCAAACTACGTTAAAGTATATATAAATAGATGTTTCATGTTTGTGTTAAGTAGTTTCTAAAAACTAGAAAAAACAGCATAAAAAGATAACGATTTTCAGATATCTTCTCCTTTTTGTTGCGTGTATAAATTTTACGCGAGAATCAGACTGTATAGGCCCATTATTGTACCTTGCAAAATTCTATCGTTGGGCCTCACTTGAACACACTGAAGCAATGTCTTTGCCCAATCAGACAGACGTAGATAGAGGGGGTGAAAACCGAAAAGCATATCGGAGACCTCATGCAAAATTGCATAATGCAAAATTGCATAATGCAAAGTAAAAATAAAAATAAAAATTAAATAAATTCAGCCTTACAAAAGTTGAAACCTTAAAATCATATTTCGGTATAGATTAACGGAATAATCTAGTATTGATTCAACTTTTAAACCATATGGTAGGGGACACGTATTCAATTAGTAGTCAAAACTTTTGGTGATTAGTGCCTTGATTAATATAATGCTTTTTAATGTATTATCAGGGCATCACATGTATTTCATTTACCAGTCAATTAGGCTTTTGCCTGGTCAAGATATGTTGTATAATATAAAAATATTAGTATGTATTTAGAGTCCACTAGCTGAGTGCATATAGTTAAACGTTTGATAATTTGTGCCATCATGAAGCCATTATATTGTCATAAACATAAAGCTTAAATTATTGCTCACTAATCGGAAGTAATTAGCTCTATATATCTATATTGTTGCAGTGATCAAGAGTGTGTTGATAACATTAATTAATAGTTTAATTTAATTTACAAATTACATAAGGGAGAAAGTAGGACAACACTTTTAAAGTGGTTTTGATTACAATAATTTAAAAGCATGTTCCCCCCTCTCCAAAGTATGCCGTTAATTTGACTAAACCACTCACATCATGCTTACCTCAATTAATAAACAGCCATCTTATTAGAAGATGACAAAAACCGTTACTTCCTCCGTATTTTATTAATTGTCGTTTTAGAATTTTTATTTATTTGAATTAGATGTCGTTTTCAAATTTCTATGCAAAATTTATTACTTTTTAATGTTTTATAAACATCATAAAACATTAAAAAGTAATAAATTTTGCATAAAATTTTGAAAACGACATCTAATTCAAAGAAATAAAAATTCTAAAACGACAATTAATAAAATGCGGAGGGAGTATTATTTAATAATAATGTACACCTAAGAACTATATAATACGGAAAAATCATTGAATTTGAGACGAATATCAAAGAAACGAGCCCTTATATATTTTAGGTAGTGGACACTGGACACTGGGCGGTGGAATGGGTCCACTTTACGTGTGTCCTTACTGTGAGTAAGTAAGCCACAGTAAGTGAAGTGTAACTTTTTTATGCAAATACTTTTGCATAGAAAGTAGAAACTTTCAAGACGATGTTATCTAAAGTGCATAAAATCTGATGTAGTGTATATCAATTAAAGCCATTTTCTGATTATTCTTATGAAAAAATTATGTTAAAGGTAATGGAACTCATGAATTTTCTTGATTTTGTGCTTATCTTTGGCGATATTCATTAAGTTCTGAAATTGTGTAACAAAAACCTCTATTAATGTAGAGGAGTGGACACAATACACTTGAAAACGTAAGCCGACAATCTCAGTGAAAGGATAAAAAGTGATGATGTGAACAAAGCATTCACATATATATTGGCTTTTCATGTTTCTACCTTTTTCATATGATCCAAAACAAAACAAAGTTTTGTGTCATGCATGTCTGTTTCTATCATTTATCTTGTTCTACTAAACGTTAAATTAAATTTAAGAATGTGTCAAAGTTAATAAATGTATTGGTTGTAGACTTGTAGTTGTAAGTATAGTTATTTTATCAGTCTATTTTTTTACATACATGAAAATTTGATTGGTATATAAAAATTGTAACTGTTTTTGATTCTACAGTATATCTTATGAATTTAAAGAACATGACATAAAGTTTGTAGTATAGTTGCAAATGTTGTTAAATCTTTATGTGTCAATGCATGTGTGTTTTGATCTATTAATTTTTATGAGTCGTTTAATATTTTTGTTCTTTTTTTTACAAAGAAAAATAAATAAAATAGAATCAATGATCCAAACTTCCGAACCCTAATTTAAATTTCTATATAAAACTAAAACAAAATTAAAGAACTGTAGATGTAAATTTACTTTAAAGTTCAGTACCGCCAAACAAAAACTTGACTGATGAGTGATGAGATACTGACTACGAAGAATTTAGAAGCATTGTACAACTCTCATCATTATCTCTTTCCAATCACCCCCATTTGTGGTTAAGTAGTCAATTTATTATTAACCTAATCAATAAACCCCATAATTTAAAGTAAGAAGAGAGAATCTACATTTTTAGATGATGGATTCAAGAGATTGGACTGCATACTATCTTACTTAGATTGATGTGATATATATATGCTTTTATATTTACTTGTGTGTAATAATCTATGGTGCATGTCTATTTATCAAGTTTATGTGGTTAACATATAAACTCGAATTATTTCTTCAAATTTTTTATAACGAGATGCAATTATACCATACTTTTATCATCAAATTATTAAACATCTATATTGTATCATCAAAATATAGAAAACTAAATAAAATGAATTAAGATTCTAATGATTTTTGAAATAGTAGAATGACAGAGTGCAACTTTTATGATTTTATAGATGATATTTTTCTTTTTATGATTTTGAAACTCAGTTTCTCCATTTTAGTGATAGAAGACTGTTTTTAAAGAATAAAATTTGTTTTTGCAGAATGATTATAAAGTTTTATAGTATGTTGTATTACTAGTTATAAATGAATATTGAATTTAAATTAAACATGTTAATGTATTTTAGCAAGAAAAAAAAAACTGTGGATATATGAACCTCGTTCAGTTGTTTGTGTTTCCTACTATAATAATAGGGACGTAGGCAGTTAAGTCTCATATGAAAAAAAAAAAACAAAAATGATGTTGAATACTTGAATACTATGATTTTTCGAATTTTTCTTTCTCAAGGTGCCATGCTATGATTATTTTTAAGAAATTAGGTAAAAAATTATGCACTACACCCTACATGATAATTTAATTCATTACGCAAAACTATCATGAATCGATATAAGCAATGATTATAAAGAGCATCTTAAGAAATGCTATAAAAAAATACCGTAGCATGATTGGGTTTAATCATTGCCCTATGCATGCTTGTTCTTAGGCCCTCACGCCCTACATCATTATTCTCATGTTACATTTTCTTGGTAAAAGCATCTACTAGTATGGCTCCCAATTGGTAACTGCGTTTTGCGGTGCTGGAGAAGTGCGGTATTTCAATGCGGTACGGTTCAACTGCGGGACGTGCGGGAGAAATATATTTGCGGGACAAGTGCGGTTTGTATAAAATAAGCGGTACGAAATAATATTTGATTGGTGAAAAAAGCTATTTGCGGGACAAGTGCGGTTTTATATATAAATATATATATATAAATTAATAATTAATTAATTTGTAAATCATGTATTGTTAAAATAAAAGTTTTGAACATAATTAAATTATTTTATAAATAAGTAATTATTACAATAAAATACTATACGTAAGTTTACTTACAATTTTATGGAATTTATAAAATATTGTCGTAATAAATTGTAAGTAAGTTAATTTTGCTGAAAAAATTTATTGAGTATATTTATGATAACATTGAAAATGTGATTATGAAACAAATTATGAAAAATATTTAACCTTGAATCGTTAAAATTTGATGAACAGACCCGTAAACGATAAATGAAAAACTATTAGTAGAGGATGGCTAAAAGTAAATATAAAGAGAGAATACTATAGAAGGTTTTTTTTTTCTTCACCAAATAAGAGAATCTATTATCTAAAGGAGAAGTGATGTATATAGCTAACAGAAAAAAAATTTGTGAAAGAAGAGTGTAAGAGAAAAGAATTAGAGAAGAGGTATACGTATATATGGTAAAAATATATATATACATAATGATTTATAATATTAAAAAAATCAAAAGTAAATAAGTGGGTATTATCCAGTGCGTTTTTCTCTCGGACCGCAGGGTAAGAACCTGATTTCGCTCTGAAACGCGGTCTATGCCTTTTTTTTCCCATTCTAGAAAACCGCAGTTTACTTTTTTTTTTTTTTTTTTAAAAAACACAAATTTGTGAAAAAGTGTTGAATGGTAACATAGGTGCGGTTTTCAATAATGAAAAATGAAAAACGCCAAAACGCTGTTGCCATTCACTACCTATATTTTTGTGATGACAAAAAACAACCGAGTAAAATAAAAAGTGCGCAAATGATTTTTCTTTTTATATAATGTAACAAGAGCGCAAGATAAATATATGTATCTTTTTTTATGTGAAAAAATGAGTACACAGGAGGTTGGAGTTACAACTCCAACATTAATTCAAAACATGTTCAGAACAACCAACCCCCGAGTTTTGTGGTGATTAGTTATTTTTGATGTTATTAGAGAAGTTTTATCATAGTGTTAATTCAATTGACTGTGAAACAAATGATACCAAAATTAAAAATGAAAAAAAAAAAAAAAAATGGATGGAAGTGTCAAGTGGGCGTGGGACTTCACTTGGACTGACGCACGCGCACCATTCGCTTCCTTCCAAACGCACCGATTGGATATTACATTAACATATGGGCCCTACTGGTTTTATAATACGACACGTGGGCCCACTTGCTGCTCCTTCCCTCACTGCCTCCGTTCATTTATTTTTTTTCTGTAATTTTGGAATTCATATGCTAAGAGAACATGAGATTCGATTATCTTTATTTGTATTTTTACGAGTATATTACAAGAGCTTAGTGAACGAACATACGAAGAAAGAATAGTTCCTTAAATAGACAAAAGTTAATGCATGTCAATTTTACACGTCATTGCACATCAAATTCTTCCCAATATTTAAACCGTGATGATCTTGTGGTTGGATTTAAATGCACAAATAACCACGAGAAGAAATCATTATACAAATAAGCTCGATCTTCTTGCTTTAATTGAAGTTGTGCCACTAGACCCAAAAAGAGATATAAAGCATATACTATAATTATAATAATTTAAAATATATAAAAACAAACAAAAAATAAACAAAGAAAAGTCTCCACTCTCCATTACCACCACCACCTATACATATATGCCATCAAACTTCCTCTTCTCATTCACCAAAAACAAACTCAATATTTCATTCTTTAATTTCACTCTCAAGCCTCGACTTAGCTTTTTAACAAAGAGAGAAATAGAATCATGAGAACGATGGTTGATTTAGGTAAGCAAAGAGATCATCACCATCATCACTTGCAAATCATAACAACTCCAACCACCGTCGATTGTGCTCGTGAATTCCGTCTCCGACGAACTCTCCGTTCACTCATCGAGTGCATGCTCCCATACTGCTGCACTTACCAACAACAACCTTCTCCATCATACCAGAACGACACCGTTTCAGTCTCTTCCTCTTCTTCCTCCTCTTCAGACCACTCTTCCTCATCCTCCCATAGTAACAGCATCGTAAGTGGGACTTTCTTCGGACACCGTCGTGGCCGAGTCAGTTTCTGCCTTCAAGACTCCACCGCCGTGGGATCTTCACCGCTTCTTCTCCTCGAGCTAGCTGTTCCTACGGCGGCTTTAGCCAAGGAAATGGACCAGGCAGGTGTTCTACGCATAGCCCTCGAGTGTGACCGTCGTCGAAGCAGTAACAGTCGTTCGTCGTCGATCTTCGATGTTCCCGTGTGGTCGATGTATTGCAACGGAAGGAAAATGGGATTCGCCGTGAGGAGAAAGGTAACGGAAAACGACGCCGTTTTCTTGAGGATGATGCAGTCAGTTTCGGTTGGAGCTGGAGTTGTGCCGTTGGATGAGGAGGAGCAGACGCTCTATTTGAGGGCGAGGTTCGAGCGAGTCACTGGCTCGACTGACTCGGAATCGTTTCATATGATGAATCCGGATGCTAGTTATGGACAGGAGCTTAGTATATTTCTTTTGAGATCGTGAAATTAAGTACGGTCGATATGTTTTAATAAGATTCTTGTCATTTTCGTCTTTTTCTTTATAAAATGTACATTTTAAAGTAAAATTATCAAAAGAGTATTATATGCAGTTTAATTTTATCATTTTTCCCTAAAATAAATAATGTGTTCTTGAGAAATAATTGGGGATAGCACACTTAATTATATTCTTTTTGTTAACTTAGCACACATTAATTACTCGTCAAGATTGGTTACAGTCTCTTCAAATCAATTAAACGCAGGTATCATTCTTACGAAATGTCGGGTACAATATACTGTAGTAAAAATTTAATTTCATTCTTTTGGTTGGGGTATAAATTGACTCGTACACATTAGACCATTGAAATTTTTTCATTGCACACACTAAATCTAACTGTATAAACTTTGAGAAACATAGCTATCAAACAACTGAATTACCGTGCGACCTTTAATTTGTAGACGACCTTAGAACTAATATAAACCGCACATAAGAGAATGATAGTACTAACACATGGATTATATTTTTGGTAGGTATATTGAAAAGGAATGAATAAGAGATAGTGGACAAGTTCTTGACTCTAGTATTTCTTACCATCTTGTTGGTTAATTTAACAAATAATCAGGAATTGTTGTCCAATACATAGTGATAGAATATATATATATTTTAAAATATTAGCGTATGTATCATGGTATAGATTTGTTTTTACTATTTAGTCAAACAAAATGAAAACAATTTCCACCAAATGGTCGAATTAATCGAGCTCGGTGGATTTTATCATTATTGAATATGTTATTCCTTGAAACTCCCAAGGGCCCATCGGCATGTCAATTGCACGTACATACGGTGCCTCGTGAACCTCCATGCTAAAGTAATGTGCGACTGCGACCAAACAGGATCGAGGATCTTGGTTTTAGCTTCGGTGTCTGGTTCGGTTCCAAATCAGTGCCTCAGTAGGACCTTTTTCTCTTTTGCTTTTTTTTCCTTTTTAATTCGTTGTCTCTTTGATCGCACCGAGTTACATGACTACATCTTCCCGTCACTAGTAGACTCATTCCCTTTATTTTAATACTTCGTATGAATATATCACTGAATAAAAAAACCAATATAATATACACGCACGCACGCTCTAGTTTGATTTAATATTGTGTTGTGTTGTTTGAGAATATGGACACGGACATCCACTATCATGTAGAGACGAATAAAAATCAGTATTCAATCATCGAATTATTGTCCCACGGAAAACACCCAGTTTAAAATTTAAGTATTTCACATAATATTTTAGAAGAAAACAAAATATAGAGACATCCTCTCGTTGATCGCTATTGAGATACATTCACTGTACCAGAATATTGATTGAAAAACTTGAGATAAATTATTAAGAAAAAGTATTAATTGTATAGAAAGAAGCCCACGTCCCAGAAAATGACAGAGGCATGCAAAATCATGATATCCAGCAAGGTATGTGTGACACTCTTATAGTCTTATATATGTTCTTTTGTCCCCTTTTTATGTGAAATAGTACTGTCGTTTGATTTTCCTTGTTCTCCATTATAGATTCTCAAAATCTTCAAGATTTTATTTATGTAATATGTAAAATTAAATAAAAGATAAAATAAGAGAATAAATCTAAAAGAGAAGGTAGAGAAATGGGTGATGCACACGAGGGTACAATATTAACCCTAACGTAGAGACATAGTTGGCTCCACAACCATCTCCTTGAGTCTGATTTTCACGTGCACTTTCATCCCCACGGTTCACTCCTCTTATTGTTAATGTTATGAATATATACATGTAAAGGATTTGCTCATTTCTCATAAGATCGGATATTAATAGAAGTTTAAGAAAACTCAGATTACTTGCGATCATCCGTTTTCTAATCAATTTACCGAAGAAAACAAATAATATGGCAAACGATATTGGTGAGCGTCATGAGACTGCTTTAATATTATGTCAATTTTATATCATGATTGATAGAGATACGAATAAGAATAAACTAAATTCTTAAATGGTGACGGAGAAAAGCAATGTTTGGTCCAGCACGGCTAGCCATTTGCTTTTCGTTTGTCATATTTGCCGGCTCTAAATTATTGAAAATATATCCATCTTATATTATTGAAACTATAATTATAAAATCACCCATTTGCATATAGTCAAAGGACTCAAAGGACAAGGGAGTAAAGTAAAGAATTTGATAGTTTCGATTTATTGTCGGAGTGTAGCCTAATGTTTTGGTAAGACAGTTATTCTAGGAGCAGTATCTAAAACCCCAAGTAACAAAACGTTTAGTAAAGTAGAAAACTTTAAACAGTGACGTGTGATGCGAGAGAAAGCCCGTTTGCGATATGAGCCCAAAATTCATAGCTGAGTTAGTTCGGCCCGGTTTGCTTGACTGACTACCATGGTAGGTGCCTAGCAGCCTAGGTGGTGACTGAAAAATAAAGTTTTTTTTTTCAATTTTTTTTTTTTTTTGGTGAAGAACGAAATATGTATTTCCAATTACTATTTCTACTTCTTTTTTTTTTTCTTTTTAAAATCATGATTTTTCTTTTTAAAATCATGATTGACTTATCTTAATGTTTCTTCAATTCTTTTTACTTGGGAAAAGATAATAAGTTGAATCATAGTGTTTTGTGAAGGGATTACTATTAGTGGCTTTCGTTTTATGAATAAGTTAAAATCGTAAGTGTGCAATTTTGTAAGTCTGATCCCTTGTATAATGATTAGCAAAGTAAGTTACTTTTTAATTACTTTTTACTTAATTATTTGCTCTTGTACTATCCCAAAATTCAGGTCTGTTATGAATGATAAACAATATGAAGTAAAAAAAAATGAAAGCAAAAAAGAATGATACATATATACCCAATTTTGATTAAATTGTTCACATTGATATTAATTATAGAAGAGTGGTTCCAAAACTGGACGCATTTATTGCCCTGAGCCAACGGACCACGTCGAAAATGAAACTCGATTTGGAAGTTTATGTTACTTGTAAATCATATAAGTCTCATTCTCACCAATCTATTTTTATTCATTTATTTGTTCTTATCCAACTATATTTGTCTTTAATACAAACGACTTAAAAAAGAAACATTAGAGTATGAGACACTAGTCCCATTTCACCATCTTCTATGAATTTCTCAATGTAGAAATTTCTAATTTTTTCATACTTCTTCTTAGATTCTTTACAATTTTTACTTATTCTCTCCCTTTAAAATTTACTAGAATTTACGTGTCTTCCTAAAATTTAGATATATAACATATTGTATCAATATCAATGCTAATTTTCCCCACCAAAAAAAAAATATCAATGCTAATTTTCTTTTTGTCAATAACATTAATTATAATGCGTGTTAGTATTAACACAACTACTATAATAGTATAGACGCCCACTAGAAAATTTTTGATTTAGTAATGATAATTAAAATCTCAACTTAAAACATTTTAAAATATGTTTGAGTCTTAAACTTTTTATGGCTCTTTCCAAATTCCAAATATCAAGGGTTACATTTATATTATTCAAAATAGAATGGTAAAAAAGAATGTCCACAGATTTCTCATTTGTGACCACAAAATATTTGGTTACTATTTTATGTCCCATTGTCAACTCTTTTATGGATCGAGTTAAATTGTCCCCACTTACTTAGTTGTTTTGAGATCGACTGCATTAATTGCTTGTTTTATTTTATTTCTCTGTGAAATTTTAATATACCCCATGACAATAGATCCTTATGTTTTATGTTTTCAATTATCGATGCATCTCATATAGTTAGTTAGTAGTATTACATTTCTTTTATAATTCATTGCATTATTTCAGAGTATAGTTGAGTTGTGAGTACTGAACAAGTGAAGTGAGTGTATTTATACTATCAATTATTAATAGGAGTTTCAAAACGTCATTAACAGAAGAAACAATATTAATAAATATTTTTATTTGGGCTTCTGACATGAATTAATACTATTAAATCTTATGTCTACTATAATAATACTCGGGATACTCTTTCGTCTGAACTCCCGGGAAAAATGTCGGTTTCACTTTCCTGAATTTCTCGCTCATTTTTCCGGAAAGTTATGAGAAAAAAGCTTCTTTTTTAATTTTCATGTTGCAAGTTTTGGAGTCACATAAGCATAAAAACGACAAGCCAAAAAGACTGGAGCTTTTCGAGATATGCTTTCTGAGACGTCTCAAAGGAAGATACTTGATGGGATGTCCTAATTTTATTATTATTCCCTCATACTACTAATATTCTTTGATGAATTTCTACAAACAGACAAGAAAGTGCGAGAAAATGATGGGTCTGTGTTCTCCTTCACTTTCGTCTCCTTCTTCTCAAGATTGTTCTTCGTCTTCTCCAAGGTAAACGATGATAGATTACATTCTCTCTCTTTCTTCAATTAGATTTGGACTGGTTTTGGCTTTTATTTGAAATCAATTTGTAAAACAGGAACTTAGAGAAGCAGAATGTGATTGTTGCATCACCTTCAAGATTCTCTAGCTACAGTAAACCGGTAATTTTCTCTGAGGATTTCTTTTTAAAAGCAAAACTTTTTGGGGTTCCAAAAGTCACATTTGTCTCTACATTTTCGTGGCAGAGTGTATCAATTGAGAAGAGATTACTAACTCATAGGGATTCTAATCGCAACGTAATGCCAAAGGTTTGATCTTTATAGCTTTGAATGTTCACAGATTCTTTTGGCATATGTACTGTAGATTAAAAGAGTTCTTATGCTTTTGTGTTTTTGCAGTCTTCAGAAGATTTGAGGAAAGAAATTGCTTCACTCGAGTTTGAAATTCTGCGGACAGAACAATATCTGCTCTCTCTTTATAGGACAGCTTTCGATGAACAAGTTTCTTCTTTTTCTCCTCATACTGAAACAAGCTTAGTGTCTAATCAGTTTTGTCCCAAATCCGAGCAATCAGACGTCACCAGTGTGTTTACTAGCTACCATTATCAAGCTTCTCCGGCGTCTGAATGTTCCTCTTCGTGTCCCCCTCGGAGTTTCCAAGCCAGCTTAAAAGCTTTGTCTGCAAGGGTAAGTTAAACACCATTGCATTTCCCTTGGCTTTGGATAACCAACCTTGTGATGAATCTTGACAACACTTTTGATGTTTTGTGCATTTTGTAGGAGAAGACTAGATATGTTTCTGGTAATCACACTACTCTTGGAGATCTTCTGGGCTCTTCTCATATCGTAGAAAACATTGTGAACCCGAGTAGGCTCTCTGAAGAAATCTTGAGATGCATATGTTCTGTGTATTGTACACTCTCTAGCAGAGCCAGCACCAATTCTTGTCTTCAGGCTTCTTCTTCATCACCTTCATCTGTCTCTTCCAAAACCACTTTTGATAGCTGGAATCCCTGTCTGGAGGAAAGCAAAGGAGCAAATGTGCCACGCGGTGTTGTAATTGAGTCTCTAAAGCTTCACCTGGATGATGGTAGTTTCAGTTACGCTGCTCTTATGCTCCAAAATTTCAGGTACATATACATTTGCTTATGTGACATTAGAATGAGTTGAATTGAGCTGAAATGTAAACTCAAATGGTGTGTATAGATCACTAGTTCAAAAGCTTGAGAAAATTGATCCGAGTAGAATGAAACGGGAAGAGAAGCTTGCGTTTTGGATAAACATTCACAATGCCCTCACAATGCATGTAAGCAAACCATAACCAGTCTCTTATTGGTTCTGCCTCTTGCATAAAAGCTTCAATCTTTTCTTGATTCTCTTTCTGTTGCAGGCCTATTTAGCCTACGGAACTCACAACCGTGCAAGAAACACCTCCTTGGTTTCAAAGGTTTGTCTTTAAGTGTCTTTGGACCGATTGACATATTTCGTTGCTGTTACTCAAGCCACTTTTTATATGTCTCAGGCAGCTTATGATGTTGGAGGTTACCGCATAAACCCTTACATTATCCAAAGCTCAATCTTAGGCATTCGCCCACATTTCTCACCACCTGTATGCAACATACTCTCTTTTTTTTTTGGATTCACCTTTACTACATTTCATAGCTTGTAACCGGCATTATTGTAAACAGTTGTTGCAGACATTGTTCTCGCCATCAAGAAAGTCGAAAACTTGTTATGTCAAGCACATTTACGCCTTGGAATATCCGGAGGCATTGGCTCATTTCGCACTTTCTTCAGGAGCTTCTACAGATCCTCCGGTAGAGAACTGGCTAACCTTTTGAGAATGTCTTCTTTATGAACATTCTTGGGATTTAATATTCTACAATTACTGCTCTTTCAGGTTCGGGTTTACACGGCGGATTGCGTTTTCCGGGATCTAAGAAAGGCCAAAGAAGAGTTTATAAGAAACAATGTTCGTATACACAATGGAACAAAGATACTAATGCCCAAGATCATTCATTACTATGCTAAAGATATGTCATTGGATGCATCTGCCCTCATGGAGACAGCGGTGAAGTGTTTACCAGACGCCACGAAGAGAATAGCTCAGAAATTATTGAAGAAGAAGAGCAAAAACATTGAATATACACCGGAAAACTCAAGTTTCCGCTATGTAATCATTGAGGAACCAACAACAAGAAGACATAATTCTATAATGTAAAAGTGAAAATATAACATTACAAAAACGTCATGTAGTTTTTATTTTAACAAACGAGAGCTGAACTACAAGCCGTTTTTGTAAATCGATATAGCCACACAAAGATTCCAAGGCCCAGAAGCGAAGTTAAAAGTGAGAAAAATGAATGGAGAAGATGGTGAAAGTGAAAGGCCCTTTTGGAAGATTTTGGTTTGGAGTTGGAGGAGGAGTCTTGTTGGCCATTGTTGTTATTGGGCTTAGAGGAACACCGAAAGCTATGCAGAGCTCGACGATCTTCTTCTCTGCTCCTCTGCGTGTCAGATCGGTATTCACTCCAGCGAATCCAGCTACCGATCGAGCTTCAATGGCGACTTCCTCTGGTCCTAAGTGGGCTCAGAAAACCATCACCCTTCCACCGCAACGCCGTGGATGTCATCTTATCACTCCTAAGGTTCTCTCTTCGAGTGGTCTTTTTGGATTCTAAGCAATTGATGAGCTTTTTCATTTGATACGGTTTGATTATTTATTTGATTTCTATTTTGGGAACGGTGAATTCAATTTTAAGCTTTGTGAGGTTTTTTTTTTTGTATTGAAACAGATATTGAAGGAAATTGGACAAGACTTGTCAGATTTCAATTGTGGCCTTGCTCATGTCTTCTGTGAGTTTTTCATTCTTCTTGATCTCACTCAGCTTCTGCTTTATCTCAATTAAAAAATGGTTTTTTTTTTTTTTTGGTTTCACTTTTTGCAGTACAACACACAAGTGCTTCTCTGACAATCAATGAGAATTATGATCCAGATGTTCAGGCTGATACTGAGACTTTCTTGAACCGGATTGTTCCTGAGGTATTCTCTTTATATATTTGGCTAGCTTCTCAAAGTATTTATTTGGTGCTTAAAATTGGTCACTTCTTCTTCTTTTTGTTGAATTTCAGGGGAATGCAGCGCCTTGGAGACATACCATGGAAGGTTAGTTTACAGTTACAATTATTTCTTGATTTCGTTAAACTGAAGCTAATTTATATACAAATGATAAATCAAAGATGTTCCCTTTATACTCTGGTTGTGGTTCTCCGCTTTATCATAATGTAACTTTCATACTGTCTCATTTTCATGAAATCTGATGCATGTATTGAGAATTGAATTGTGTAAATAATTGCAGGTCCAGATGACATGCCAGCTCATATCAAATCATCAATGTTTGGATGTCAACTCACGTGAGCCACAAACAATCTTATTATAACCCTAGTTGTGTTACCACAATTTATTGTTCCTAGCTTTTGGATGTTCACTTAACAAGTGTGTTCATGGTTCTGCAGAATCCCAATAACAAAAGGCAAACTCAACATGGGTACTTGGCAGGTAATAAATTTACCCATCTGACTATGCATTACTACATTCACATGCTTTTTCATATTTTCTCATTTATGGTGCGACTTCTTAGTATTGAATGGTAATGGATCTCCATTCTTACAATACTTCCATTATCTACAATTCAATGTATTGTATCTCACTGGTCTCGTTTGCATCTAGTTAAAACTTATTTAAAGCTTTTGTACTGGAAATTTGGGGTTTCAGGGAATATGGCTTTGTGAACACCGTGATGCTCCAACAGCACGCAGAGTTGTGGTCACTCTCAATGGTATCTAGAGATGTCTCTTCACGTTAAATGGCTTGTAACCTCATGGTTTATGTAGAGTTTACGGTCTTGTAATGAAATTTGACTTTCTATATGAGACAATGCTACAACTATGTGCACATTGTGGTGTTGCAAATCAGACAGGAAGGTAAGGAAAGAGAAAGTAACTGTAGAAACAATGATCGGAAACAGCACACATGATATCTCCAATATTAATTAATATAAAAAGATGTAAAATCCACATTTGTCAAAGATGAATGTGTTTTTTGGGGGGTAAAAAGATGGAAGAAAGAAAGAATGTCTTTAAAAGTCCCCAAAATTTCGATTTCCCACGTTCACTCACAGTTTGAAACCCTTGCCTATAGAAACCAAATGAAGCTGATCTAGATTGCTTCCAACATACAATGTGGGAATGCAATAACGAAAAGAGAAATGAACCTTTATATTAAATATGTATACTTTATGCAACGGAGCAGAAGAATCATATATTTCTATAGAAAAAAAAGAATGTGCTCTGCAGAGGAGAGCTCATCAAATAAAGGCTAAAAAGGTTCTTTGAGACAAAGAACACAAAGAAAATGGCAAAAGAAAAGGGTACATGATGGGGAAATGAGAAACGAACAAAAAGAAACCCAAAAAAACCTTTGTCATGAAGACCTTTATTTATGCTTTACTATTTCCAAGCTCCATATCTTTCAAATCCATATGTTCTATTCCTTCTTTCAGAAGTTTAATCTCATCTTCTGTCATACTGTGTTTACCATGCGGTGTCACTTTCAACTTTCTCTGTTTCTCTAACTCGACCGCCCAGCTGTAAATCACCATTCCCACCACGGCTAAGATCATCCCTGCTATGTTCTTGAATGTCATCTCAGAGTCAAAGAGAAGCCATCCCAATGTTAGGACACAGACCGTTTTCATGTGACCAAGAACTTGGAATGAGGTAGCAGAGAATCTTCCGATGCAGAGATATTGGCTTATGTTGCAGAAAACCGCCAATGCGCAGGAGAGAAGAATGCATGACTGTTAAGTGTATGGTTATCAATTGTTAGATAAGAGTAGGAACGAAGCAACGGTTTGGGGTTTTATAAACGGGATAAGGAGATGTTAGGGACACTTACAATGGCACCATAAGTCATCTTGTATGTAGTAATGAATCTGCCGCTCAAGAAATAATCAACAAATGGACCAAATATGAGAAGTGAAATGGCTTGGATTGGAGCTGTTTTGCTCAGCAACTCAAAAGATCCGACTGAGTATTTCTTCTGCAGTGAACCTATTGACTGTTTCCCGAGAGAAAATTCATCAGAAACACTTGAATATCATCATCAAGAAAGAACTTTGTCAATGTAAGACTTTCCACAAGGAGTTCTAAGCACTATGACATCTTATCTTCTAGATTTATGAACAAAAAATAACAGTATCGATATTTGACAACTTATGAACAATCACAGCTACAAGGTTAATCTAATGAAAAGCTAACGTATCCACAAAGATTCAAAGGTTGAAAGGACAGAGTCACTACCAGATTGCCAGTTATTTGAGAAAAGTTTGAGACTTGTAAAGAATCAGATTGCACAAAATCCGAGATGAAGCAACATATGAAGGGGAAGAAGACTGAATATGATAAAGATTGAACAAGTTTGAGTGATGTGTATAAAAAGCTTACGATTTGCTGGAGAGAAGTGGAGAAAACGGCAGTGCAAGCACAAATGAAACCTTTGGCATTAACCTTGACATCAGTCACAGTGCAAATCCCAACTCCTACGACCACAACCATCACAGATGCCTTCACTTCTCTCGAGTAATGCTTGCTATGTAGTATCCATTCCATCACGCACACAACCGGAATCATGCTCAATTTCGATATCTAGAGTGAAACCAAACACATAAATTGAGAGTTTGTGAATGCCAAAAAGGGGAAAAAGAAATCAAAATCAAACGGAAGTTTTACCTGGTAAAAGCCAACAGAGTTCAACATGAGACTAAAATTCATAGCTGCGATTGAGATGTTAGCAACGAGTGAGAACCAGAGAAGCTCCCAAAGAGGAACATGCTTAGATGCAGATAATCCAGTCGCGTTTGACACCATACCAACGAGTGCAGTGAGAGCAAAGTGAAATCCCGTGAGAGTTGTCGCTGAAATACAAAACCACAAATCCACATTGCTAAAATTTGATTAAGAGATCTCTAAACTCTCACAATCACACAATTGAATACGCATTGTATAAACGAAATTGGTCATTGCTGATGAATGAGAGATCCAATGAAATTGTAAATTGGAGAGATACAGATCAGGAAATCAAACCGAAGCTGAAGGCGAAACCAGATGATGACATTAGCTGTTTATTAGCCATGATGATCCCAACGGAGCTCGTTACATTCATAGCCCATGCTCCGACGTCAGATACAGCCGATGGCTTCTTCTCGCTCTCTCCCTTCTCCATCTCTGTCACTAAATTTCGATTCGGAATTCGAGATCAGAACAACAATTTCGTTCCACCACAATCAGATCCGGAAGAGAGTGTAATCTAACCACGATTGTAGGCAGAGAATCAAAATTGGAGAAAGATGAGAGAATGTGGACAAAATTCAAATCACGCCGTTCGGCTTCTTCGTGGAAGCCGCGAAGAAAAGCCAAAAAGCGTAAAAACACACACAGAAACACGTCTCTCTCTCTCTCTCTCCCACTCTCTGTGTATCTTCTTCCTTATTTGTCCACTGGCTTTTCTTCACTCGTGGTGGTGTCTGGCTATAACAAGTAAGCTTCTTCCGCCATTGATGCTTTTTCCTTGAGGCCTTGGATTATTTATAAATATAATTCTTCTCTCAAAAATTTGTTAATGTAATAATTTGACGCCTGTCGTTTACCGTATTTGACCTTACGCTTCCGTTTTTGGTATGTACATGATTAATTACATCAATGCGTTTCATTTAAGGGTACTCTTGTCATTTCCTCCTTCCTTCCCCATAACGTCATGTCTTTAATTTTCAAAAAATTAACGTCTACAACTATACTTTCGTCGTTTAATAGTGTAATTAAATAGACTACTAGTATTAATGAACGAATAAATTTCGATCAGCAAATGTTGCTCAAAACGAATTTGTTTACATTATTTTACATCTAGAGTATTTCTGAAAAAGGTAATTTTTGCTCATCGAACAGTTTTTATTATTTTTATAAAAAAAACAGAAGAAAACATGAAAATGTAACAGATTTTTTAGTTATTTTTCAACTGTCAAAATAAGAAAGCAATATATAGAAGAAAGAAAGATATCTCTAAATAAAAATCATATAAAGAAAGATTATTCATATATCGTAATGAGAATAAGAATCACAACACATGATCTCCAAAACATCATACATATATATAAATAAAAAAAAACATTATACATTGTCAAAGATGAGATTTCATGTGCTTTTTTCAAAGACCCAATCATTTTCTTCTTCTAACAAATAATAAAAATTATATAATGCTTACCACCGCCTGCAAATGTATCAATATTCATAAAAGGATTATATAGTACAAAATGGAGAATAACCTTCTCGTTCATCTGAATCAATCCTTTGGCAGTTTAAGAGTGTCTCTGTGCTCCTGGAGGTGGCGCAGGCCTTGGGAAGTAATAGTTGAATTGCTCTTCTCCAAGTTTCGGTGCTTCCACATAAGGGCTCTGCGGTTCCTACAAAAACGGGGTTTACATTGCCTTTCATGAGTCCTTTAGTGTCAATGACAAATTTACAAAGGTATCCAAGAAGTTAAAGTAGCATCTGCAAGAGACTGGTGAAGCAGTGTGTTCTGGCTAATTAATAGTACCCAACACAATCTTATCTCATGATCTCTCATAAGTCATAACATGAACAACTCTCAATCAGTTACACACCAATTATACTAATCAAATCTACCCTAAATCATTTCCTGAATCTTTTATCACATACAAACATGGAGTTTTCTCTCACGATGAGTGAAAACAAAAGTTTTAAAAGATGGGGCTAATGAAAGGGGAGATATAAAGATTACACAAGGTTATGTTCCTTTGGTTTTGCTTTAATGTGAAAAATACGAGTAAGATGCACAGAGTGTGTGGTAAATGGAATAGCTAAAGAGGAAGGAAATGTACCTGAGGTCCATATGTAGAGCGAGATGCTTCATCGGATTTTGGTGATGTGGATGCATCACCATGGTCTTGACCATTTCCGTTTAGTTTGTGAAGTTTGGCTCCTACTAAAGGATCACTCTCACTGGCTATCTTGTTTTTCTATATGACCGCAAAGTTATCCTCTAATCAGTACTTCCTTATTATTTCTTGAATGACATTTAAAACTATATTCTCTAAGAAGGGATGAAAAAAAATTACCTGAAAGATCTTCCCCAGAGTTTTTAACCCCTTGGCCCTTGCACGAAGCTCCTCTCTCTTGGCAGTGGGATCTTGAAGTACCTAAGACAAAAAATAATCATATAGTGGTTACAACAAAGAAATTGGACCAAGATGCTACATCAGCCAAATAGTGAACAGCTCTAGCTAGAGTACCAGCTCACAAACACGAGAGATAGTGCTCTCGATATCAGCAACATTGAGCTTCCACAGAGAATCAATCATCACTTTCTTATGGGTCTTCATGTACTCTTCAAGTTCCTTCTCGGTATAATTGCCTTCAGCACTTAGCTGCCTTTTCATTTCCTCTTGCAGCTGGAATAAAGCGTATGCACCTAGGAAGCCAGAAAAAGAAAAGTCACTAAGAGAGGAGGCCAAATTCTAGAAAATTAGGAAAGTATTCTTGGGATTTCTCTTTTCAGTAGTTGAACTAAATGTTACTCCCTAAGAGAGGAGACCAAGTTCTAGAAAGCTAGGAAAGTATTCTTGGGGTTTCTTTTTCAGTAGTTGAGTTAAATGTTCCTTATGTAACCCATACTACAAGTTCTAGCACCTGATATGAACATGATGTTGTTGAGGTCACCTTTGTTCCTAAGTCACTAACCTGTTGCAGCTGTTACTTGGGATTTGATGAAGTGACCTTTCGTCCTAAACCATTCAGCAACAAATGGTACACCAAGATAAATAGCTTTCTTCCCAAGCTCTTTCGCTGCTTGTCTAACATATATATATCCAATTGTGTTCAACATTTCAACCCCGTATGCTGTTGAAGATAGATATAGAAGAAGATAAGTCTTTTTTATCACAGAGATGGCATTGATTGAAAGAGAAAGCATAAACTAAGAAAGGGGAACAATATGCTACAGTACATCTTACCTGCATTTGAGAGTCTTGTTACTTCAGCTTCAGCATTGCTAATAAATTCATCTTTGTTTGTCATATATAGGTTGAGGCGGTCCTTAAGAATCTGAAAAAGTTTGTCTTCTCTTTCTTTCTGAACAGCCTGAAACCAAAAGCAATCTAACATGCTTAGGAAATTATGTACGAAGGCAGAATCTACTCTGTCTTCTATGTCCAAGTGACATGTCGAGCACAGTTCTTTTATCTCTTCTATTAATCTAAACAACAATCTCTTAAAAACAGATGTCTAATCATGTCAATAGAGTGTGCGCAGAGTTAAGAAAATTTAGATATGCTTTCTCGTGTTTTGTGCTTGATGTATAGTATGTCAGGAAGGAATGGTGATCAAAGACTTTTCTTAAGCAGGATAGATTAATAAATGGCAAGCTTACCCTCATTTTTTCTATAATCTTTTTAGTATCAATCTGATCTCCTTCTGTGGGGATATCAAGTGAAGCCATTGATGCCATAGCAAGCTGCCCTATGTATTCTTCAAAAAGTTCACTCCCAAAAAGCATAGCAAATATTGCCGCGGGATCAATGATCTCACTACAAGAATGAACACCACAAGTAAGAAGTAAGAACTGAGGAAAAGGCTAAAGTCTTGAGCAACAGGATCAAGATCCATGTCACCAAACTCCACATGGTGCAAATAGCAAATAAACAATTGAATTATCACAAGAGATAATAAGAAAAGACACTAACGTTGAAATCCCCGACTTCCCACATGTGTCGTAGGCCTGACGTTGCCCTGGATCACTTAGCACTTGGTAGGCCTCTCCCAATACCTGTGTAAGAACTTATGTTTTCAATAAGCTCATCCAAAAAAGATTCACATAAGAAAAAAGTAGATTCAAATAGATTTTTCCTGAAAACTAATGTCACTGTTAGTCCTGCTAATATGCTTTTACGGAGCATCCAAATAAAATAAAAAACGATCCTTTGATCAACTCTCTACATGGTATCATCCTAAAATCCCTACAATTTGATTCAATTTCTTCTTCCTAGAAAGCAATTGAAACAGTAGTGTTTAAGCTCTTTCTCTTGAGAATATTAAAAATCTGAACTTGCCTGGAAATTATGAGCAGCCTGAGGATCATTAGGGTTTTTATCTGGATGTACTTGGCGTGCCTGAAGAAGACAAAAAAAGCCAACAATCAGCAATTTGTAATGTCTAAACCGATCAAACCTAACTCTTTTATGAGTGGTAAAGCATTAAAAGAACTTTGGTTCATTACAAACTCCAGACACACTAGAGCTCGAATTTATCACTACTCGGGAGATTGGGTACCCAAATCGACACTCTCAAATTCGAATTTAGCTAAGAAGTCACAGAAATTACAAAACTTTAATAGAAAAAAAAAAGAAGAGAATCCTAGAATCGTAGATTCGGAGATTCGAATTGAAACCTTGATGTAGTAAGCTTTCTTAATCTCGGCCTCCGTAGCGGTGGGGCTAACGCCGAGCACATCGTAAAACTCCGTCTCCTTCACCATTATTTTTATCAATCCGATTATCCGATCACGATCTTGATTTGCGACCGTCCGATTCCCAACTTCTTAGATCACAACGAGAAAAACTTTTAGAAACAACGGAAGGAAGCAAAAAAAAAAAACTTAAAAATCTTCCTTTTCTTAAGTGAGACACGAAAACACTCCACGCGCGCTACGTTGACGAGTACGCGCCAGCCGTTTCAACTCAACCGCTCCTTTTCTTTTCTTTTATTTCCTTTCTATTTATTTATTTTTAATTGACGTTTATATTCGCCACGCGTTTTTTTCGTCAGCGTCCTGCTTCGATTCCTCTCTTTTTGAATTTTTCAGTCTAATCTTTTGGCTTCTCCTTTTTTTTTTTTTTTTCAGTTTAATCGTTAATAAATCTTAGTGATTAAGGTGACCTTGTAATTAGAACAAAATGTATAAATATACATTAAGCTTTTACAATTGAAATTTGTCAAAATAACTATAATATGTGTGATTAGAACATATGCCCACTATGTTGACAAATGACAAAAAAGCAACACTTCCCCTTCCGAGTTTCATTCTATTATACATATGGAAACACTTATAAACTGTTGTTTCAAATCTGATTACGACAATGAATTAATTTATGTATTTCCATATTTAAATAACGACATCTATAAAGTACTAGAATACCCTATTTAGTATCGTAAACGAGTAATCTTTTTTTAATATAGTCCAAATTAACAACGATTAAATTGGTTAAAATATGAATGAAGTCCATCGAAAGGAACGGCAAGAGATTTTTGGGGGTTTGGCCGAAGCTCGCGTTTTGTCATGTAGTAGTTGTCGTTTTAGCAGAAAAAAAGCTAAACACAAATACGACGAGACGTGTGAACATAAGGCTGTGTGGTTCGTGTGGTTCTATACAAAAAGGAAAAGGTGGACGATGCTCATGCTCGTGCCATTTGTTTTCTCCGATTATTTGCTATACATATTCTTCGAAGACTGCAAAAAATAATTTATTAATGTTTCTTATAAGTTATATAAATATCAAACAAACACAACATATATGCAAACAAAATCATGCAAAGACAAATCCCTTAAGCTTAATTTTGTTATTTTGTTTGTTTTGAAGCAGATGTTTGGTTTTGTCAACAGTTGTGTTTGGAACCTACTGATTTTGATCGATACGATTTAACTTCTACCATCGATGTAATTACCGACAATAGATACCAACTAGATTTTAGCAAAATACATTAGTCTGAAATTCGAATAGAATGATATATTTTACTTTTTATGACATATCGGAGATTGCATTTGGTCTTACCATTACATTTTGATAGAAGGAAGGTGGATAAAAAAATAATTTGAAAATTATATGGGAGCGTGGAAAATTCGACCGTGTGTATTTTTTTTTTTTTGTGGGAAAGGTATTATAAAATGTTAATGTAATAGAGTTTGTAATAAAATGATAATGATTAGAGAGTGGAAATCAAAAAAAAGAAATATATTAGTACTGCACTCATTATATATCTTAACAAAAGATAAGATTAGCATTGATGACTCCTCTGGCCTAAAAACAAAGATATGTGTATAATTGCCTCCAGCCCATAAAGTTGTGTCGAAATAGAGTGGAAAAGTTATGGTTATATTTCTATTTTCGTGTGATTAAATATCGAAAAAGTTTCTAATTAACAAAACGATACTTAGTAGATAATCATAAAATAAATTGAAAAGGTAGGGAAAATCACAAACATGTTGGGGTTAAATCACAGGCGTAATGATTTAAGAATAATACTCACCATCATTAACTTCTAATATATAATTCTCACTTTATTACTTTTTCTCTTTTCATTTTCTTAATGTGTATCTTATACGTATGAATTTTTCTTGGTTCACTTTTTTCGTCAGATTTTTTACCCGCAGAGTATTATTTCCCGTGATAAAAATAATGGCACCTTCTTTTACCGTTAACTAAAGTTAGTTTTAGAGATATTTCTACCTCTTCTGTGTTTTTAACCCGTCTTCCATTCTTATTCTTGAACAGTTGAACACTTGAACTAATAAATTACGACCACTGTGATAAGTTAACATTTAGTTAAAACTTCAAATTAAAAGGATTAAATATCAAATCAATCTAATCTATGTAGGAAAATAAATCCAAGAAAAAAAAATTTGTTAGACTTACCATGAGTCAAAGTGTCTTTTAAATGCAAAACTTGTACCTGGACTCATAATTCAAACTCATAAGAAAATGATAGATCATTTCTTAATTAAAGTATAGTTATGGAACAAATTAATAAAATAAAATAAAACAGTCCTCAAAATTCTCAATCTTCTCCATTTCTTCAACACAAACACACATAAAAGTAAAAAAGACAGACACTCACTGCACACTTCTCAAAACACCTCTTTCTCTGTTTCTTTATCTCTCTTTCTTCTTCTCTTCTCCCTAAGCTCCATAGGCACTAAACCTCCCTTTTGACCTAACTGTGAGAGAGAGAGGCCTGCAAAGATAAAAAGGGTAGACATCATTGAAGCTCTTTACTTCTTTATTTCAGAATCACCTAAACCTAAGCATCTCCTCATTTCAAGCTAAAAACATGGTTTGGTCTCAAAAACATCTTACCTCAATGCTCATTTTCTTCTTCTTTTGCTTCCTTTCTCTCTTCTCTCGTCCTTCTCTTTCCGCCACGTTTCTCGTCGACGGCGTCTCTGTCTGGAAAACCCCCACTGTTCAAGTCGGCGACTCCGTTAGTAAGTGTTCACTTTTTCATAAACACTCCTTTACCTTTTCCTATTTTCGTTAAATTTAATGGTGTGATCTTTTGTTATATCTTCCAGTTTTCAGACACAAGTACGGAAACGATCTCTACATCTTCAGAAGCAAAGATGCATTCAATGTCTGCGATTTTACTCAAGCCACTCTTCTTACAAAACCTAATTCCACTTCCTTCACGGTATGCATTTCTTTAATTCGTTACAAAAATTTGTGAACTTTTCTACGGGAAATTGCTGGAAAAGATGAGAATTTCATCTGGGTTTTCTCAGAAATTTTATAAAGTTCTGATCTTTTTACAAGTCGCCTTTTTTCTTCTGTTCTTGAGATTGACAAAAAGCCCTCTTCCCCTGTTTTTCCTCTGTTTTTATTAATTAATAGTTTCAGTGGATATTAATAGAACTTGAAATCCGATGCTTTGTTCTGACAAAAAGAATTGAAAAATGATTAAATTAATAGTTTAATTCACACAAAAAGTCATATGTTCAGGGCTCAATGATAATCACAGTTAAGAAGCATCTATCTTCTTCAGAATTCGAATTTCCAAACCTTGATTTGCTAATTTCACTGCTATGATCCACATTTTACTAGTAATTTTCTTCCCCCAATTTAATAACAGTCGCAGTTAAAAACTTTTATTTCTAAAACCCTCTTATCGTCATTAATTAACAGTATTACTACCGAATAAAATTTCAAGTATAATGTTTATTTCTGACAAAAGAATTGAAAAGGTTGTTAAACTAATACTCGAATACACAAAGTCATCTGCATAGGGCTCAATGATAATCAATAAGAAGCATCTTGACATTATTAAATCTTTCTTTTACACACTTAAAATATTCGAAATTTCAAACCTTGATTGTTAAACTTTACTCTAATGATCTACATTTGGCCCAAAAAAAAAAAAAAAAAAATGATCTACATTATATTCAATTTCCTGATGATTTTTGTTTTCCTCAGTGGTACCCATCAAGAACAGGCTCTTACTACTTCTCCTTCACAAACAACACATCTCTTCCCAAAACCTGTCAACTCACCCAGAAGCTTACAGTCCAAGTCATCCTCGCTGCGGCATCGCCGCCATCGCAACCACCAGCAATCGCCCCTGTTCCGGTTTCGGAAGGAGGAGTTGTCTCATCTCCTTCTTCATACCCATGGCCATTAGGGCCTAGAGAAGGTTCAGCTTTCTCTCCTGGACCATCTCCCGCAGAGACCACGTCAGTGACAGTCCCAGGAAAAGACGGAGTTCCCTTCATCAACAGTAATCCGGCGGTTCCTCTTCCCACCGGAGAAGTTGACTCTACTTCCATTAACCCTTTACCCACTTCCACTAATTCAGCAGCACATCAGGTACATTCACATTAACAACAAACAAAAAAAGGTTCGTCTCTTTTCAATATTTATAGAAATGTTTGATGGTTTGTGCAGGTGATGATGACATTAACGGTGAAGTTATGTTTGTGTTGTGGAGCCATGTTTCTTCTTCTTTTGTAGAGATACAGAGCTTTTAATGGAAGAATGATTGCGTTTCTGATCTTATTGTTAATCCAACAACTTAACTTTAGTTTTGTGTAATCATTCTCTCCTTAGCTTTTCTGTTTCTCTATGTCTCTCTTATGGTAGGGCTCGTGTTAGAATCTTAGGTTTAGTTATTATATTTTGATGTGTATTTTTATAAAATCAATGTGCCTTGGTTTTTTTTTTCTGAGTTCGTGTCTCTCTTTTGTTTGTGGTCACCACTACTACTGTCACTCATATGTTTCAGATTTCTTTTCAGAATTTGGGTCCCCTCTGTAGAAAATAAGCATATAGTATGGTTTGCTTTAATTGAGTTGTACTATATGTCCTATCCTTTTCTTATTTTCCAACTATTTAATTAAAATGCATATAAATGGAGAGTTGAACATTAAAACTTCAAAAGCATATAAAGATTTCCGTGAAACAAGATTCTATTAAGCTTCTGCAATAATAGAAAGAATGAAACATTTTTGCCCAAAAAAAGAAAAAGAAAGAATGAAACATTAAATTGGAGAAGTAGCCGTTAGTTATTTCCCGTGAGTGGCAGAGGAAGGAAACAAAATGAAAGTAACCGACCGTTGAGTAATGAATATATACATTATGTACTACTTGTGTGTGACTTGTGACTTGTAAAGCTCTTCAAAAATTTTTTTTTTTTTTGGACAAATAAAGCTCTTCAAAAATAAACGAAAGAATTTCACGTGACTAATTAATTAGGTTGCTACGTGTAGAGTACAAAGAGATATTTTATTTCATTGCTTGAAGACAAAGACATGCATGACCATTTCAAACAAAGATGAAAGTAAGAATTAACGACGATAATTCACCAAAAAGACAATTAAATTCGTTTTATCTTTCACACATTTTATTTACAGAATTCAATAATCCAGCAGTGGTAAGCTTGGCAAACGAAGTTGCAATGGGTGAAGCCAGAAGCTGCAGCCAAAGCTTCAAACTCAGCTCGTGATCTCTCTTTCCCGCCAGAACATTGGGTGAACATTAACATGTCCATGTCAAAGGCAATGTTTGCGTTGATGTCTCCATTCTCTGCGTCATCAGGAGTGACTAATTCTATGACAACCACTTTACCGTTCTCTGGTAGTGATTTCCAACAATTCTTAAGAATCTTGACGCAGTCTTCATCGGTCCAATCATGAAGTATACGCTGTAAAATAAATTTAAATCCCATGTGTAAGTTAAAAGATTTACTTCCAGATGTAAGTACAAGCTCCTAGCATGCACAAATCTCCAACAAACATGTGTTAGAATAAGAGAGTTGATGAACTTACTTTCAAGATCATGGCATCTCCAGTTGGAATATCCACAAACATATCTCCGGCAACATGTTCCACTCCAGGGTAAGAACGTGCTTGTGCCAAGGCACAAGTTAGATCAAAATTGATACCCCTAATATTGGGGTACTTAGAAGTAACAACACCAAGAGTGTTACCAACTCCTCCTCCCACATCAACTAAAACATTCACACCTTTAAAGCCTTCGTAGACTTCGAGAGCCTTCTTCACGACCGCGATGGTAAACCCGGTCTGGTTAAAGAGCTTGCTGAATCTCTCATCTGTACCCATATAGTCAAAGAGTTTCATGCCACCATGTGCGCGGCCAAATGCATCTCCTCCTTCTAACACCACATCTTTCAACTGTGCCCTGTGAAAATAGCGTATGGATATCGTAAGATTCATTTGCGTATAAAGGTAGCTTCTTGAAGAACTCAACATCAATGAACAAAATAGTTACCAGGTATTGAGGAAGACGCTGTCGAAATTAACAATGACTTGAGAAGCAAGGGATCCAATATCTTGAATGTTATCCTTCAAGAAGAACCTACAAATCGGCTCAGCTCTATAGACCCTCTCGCCCTTTCCGGCTGAGATGGTACCACACTTGACCATGGAATAGCTAGCGAGTAGACGAAGCATGCGGTCCAACAAAACAGGTGCCTCAGGGTTACGAGGTGTAGTTGGTAGCTTACTCGCTATCTCAGATGGTGAGAGGAACGAGTCAGTGCGAGAGGCTTCGGCATAGAGAGTGTCAAAGACACCAAGCTCGAGGGCAGCTTTGAGAACCATTGGAAAGGCGGCGGCATTGGCAAGTCTCACGGCCATCAAACCCAACTCATTATCATCATCAGTAACAATTGTGGTTTTAGGGTTAGAGCTTACGGTTTCTTCGAAAAGGTATCCCATTTCTCTTTCTTTTTGTTTCGTTCTTAATTCTCCTTCAAGGCACTCTACGTGATCACACTGATCAGAAGCGAGGAAAGAGATATTGAGAAAGAGAGAGACTGTTTGTGTGTTTTGGAATATTGTTTGATGGATCTTAGTTTCTCCTTTTTATAGCTAAGATTCCAAGACTTAGCCTCCTCTTTTTTTTATTTAACTATATTGTTAGCTTGCCTGTCCATATCGGTCTCTAGTAGAAAAGTAAGAGCCTCTTGTGGCGGCTGAAACGTCATTTGTTTGTTTGTTTGTTTTATAACTTTATATCGCAAAAGTCAATGTTCAAAGGAGAGAGTAAGTTTAATTTCATCGCTAAGAGATCGACCAAGTGATAGATACCTTGACAAGTCTATCTTATGTTCGCAGTTTAATGTCATTAAAAAGGAGTATTAAGCGAATTATCTGTTTTCATTTGTTTTATTTTATTTACTCTTTTTTTGGCGGCAGTTTTCATTTGTTTCATTTCTCGTCAATTTGATCGACATAATTTAATTTTATAGAAATATTTTCATATAAATATATTGTTGGCTTGCCGGTCCATCTGGGGTGCTGGCAGTCTCTGTGTAGAAAAGGTAAGAGCTAGCCATTTGTGGCGGTTGAAATAGCTCAAACTTTGTGTCACGTCAGTTGATCTACTAAAAAGTCAATGTTCAAAGGCGAGATTCCACTTAAATTTCATTACTAATTACTCTATCAGACGGACCAAGTGACTAAATTAGTACACCAGTATCTTATAGTCGCAAGGTTGATTAATTAATATTAATAATATAATCAATAATTAATCGAAATTATCTTTTTTTTTTGGAACAAAAAATATCGCTTTAAGAAATTTTTTTGTTCAACAACATTATTATAATTACAAGAGCCACTCCACCACTTGGTTACGACGGCCAAGGAATGGGACAAGGAAAGATCATTTCTTTATGGAGTCTCTCTATTATTGTTACTTTTGTCATTTTTCTTCAAATTAACCTTTACAACTACGTTATATGAACAGAACAATTTTTTTTTTATGGAAGACTAACAGAGTAATCTGTTAAATGACTAACAATTAAGGTTTCTTACCAAAAAAAAAACAATTAAGGTTAATCTATTAGATAACTAAAATCTGAATATTTATTTGCAAATAATTTTGGTGACAAAATTGTAAATAAATGGCTATCAGTAACATATAATCGGAGATAAAAAAAAAATCGGAGATATAATGTAAAATTACGTATTATAGTTATCGGACTATGTGTTTTTATTTAAGTATCAAAAATTAATAGTGGTCCACAAATTCTTTTCAACAAAAAAAAAACATGTCATTTGTTTTATATGCATGCAATCAATAATCCACTTATTTCTAATTTTACAGCACTATATATACTGTATATATTTTTTTGTCAACAACCGCGCAATACTTTATTTTACAAATTAACCTCTAGATTTGGGGGGGGTGTATTGGATTTAGAATTCTAGGGGATTTTGGTTTTTTTCTTAAATCACCTGTTATTCAAATAAGGATTTTAAAATCACTTCTCAAATCCTATGTTATTGTAACTGAAATTTGGTTAAAATCATTCAAAATATTATAGAATCTCTTGTTATTCAATCAATGATTTATTAAAATCATATCAAATCTGCTGTTATTGAAAATTAAACAACTCTCTTTTAAAATCCTTTTGAAACTGATTTTGTGAGACTTTTGACATCGTTTTAGTTGAAAAATAGAGCTGAAAGAATCACACCTCTAAAGGTGGGATTTCAAATAAAAAAATGTTTACATAAGAAATTGCAAAAATATCATCATCGAGAACCATCCTTTCTTTTGTCCTTCTTCTCTGTCTGGAAAAAAGGTAAAGAGGTTTTTGTAAATACTTTTCTATTCAAATCAACTCTTCAATGTTGACGAGAATTCTCCGTTGGTACAGATCCATGGATGAAGAACGAACCAATAACATCAAAACTTTGATTATGCTGATCCTCTTCTACGATCTCAAGAGTTGCTTTTTCTAAATCTGTGAGTCGCCTTTCCTCGTCGGAGGATGGTGAACCAACGGCGTCGGGGAAGATGAATGGGAGCCTAATTTGGTCGGCGGTGGAGAAAACGCAGCAGAAGATGTAGAAGAAGCGGAAGAAGCAGTCTTTGAAGCAGAAGAACCCATTCTGAGTCGAATTAAAAAAACATTGGCTTTGAAATAGGTTTTAGTTTCTGATTCTTATTTTGAGTTTCTCTGGGAATGATAGAGAACAGAGAGATAGAGAAATGGTGGAAAATGGCTATCTAGGGACTAAGGCAGTTGGAGGTGGAAGATGGTGAAAAATTTAATGGCAGAAGAACGATGGTGATATTGATTTCCCAACACCCAATTTTCTATTTGATTTTGATTGTGTAACGAAGGCTAATATAAAAGAAGATCAATTCCAAAGAACTTTCAATCATTGTAATACACATTTTTCTAACTCGTTGGTTCACCATCTCTTTCTTCTCCAGCTTCTTCTTCTGATCTTGTCATCACTAGAGATAAATTGTTGTCATGACAAGCAAGAGGAGTTGTGATTATCTTTTTTTGATCCCATGCTCTCTGGTTGTCTCGTTTACTATATGAGATTCGTCATCACCAATGTATGGTAACAACGTCTCGTTTTTACTATATGTGATTCATGAGTTTTAAATCCCAAAAATAATTTTGAATATCACACAAAATGCTCCAAAATCTCATGAAATTTCACAAAAACTTTCACCATAAATCTCACCAAATCTTCTGAAAATCCACCAAAATCATCTCATATCCTACAAAGTCTTCGAAATTTTAAAATCCACCAAATCTTCCAAAATACTAACTCCAATACACCCCCCTTGGTCTTTCTAGCAAGTTAACCCTAACAATTATCATCTCAATATTTTTATGACAATTTGACGCATGCCGTGTTTTTATGTAAGTGGTGCATTCGAATATGGTTTCGTTTTTAAACTGTTATTTATTTTTGTATTTTTATTTTTTTCCCAAAAGAAACAAAATCTACATAATATTTTGAATATTTATATAAATTATAAATCTTAATTTATTATCTTCTTTGCTAATCTGAAAATAGTTTAAAAGTGTCCATTTTGATTAAATAGTTTGGAGATTTGGACCGAAATTCATGTAACATTTCACAATTGTCTCTTTATGGGCTCCACAGCCAGCCCCTTTTCGGCCGTTAGTCTATTTTGAATGGTTCATCGTTGTAATTCCAGGAAAGTCACAAAGTTTGAAATAGGAGAATTTAGTAATTAATCAGTTACCAGTCAGACCCTAAGTAGTTATCAGTTGACTCAAATTATCTTGGTTAAAGAGGTTGCTAATTAAATTTCTTACGCGACAAGTGACGTTTTTTCCCCCAGAATCAGAATGTTACTGAATGCAGTCGCCGAGAAATCTCTAATTGTGTAGGCGTAGGACTGAGTCAAGAACGGCTATAGTCCTCGTTTGACCATAATCGGACAATCACTTTGAACATTAACAAAATTATATATATATATATATATATATTTTTTTTTTTGTTAACCGTGGGGTCCCAGGCTTCGCCCAGACTAATCCCACGAGACCGACGGCAACCTACGTATTCTTGCGATTTAACGCTAGCCCCGGTGGCCAACGCGGATCGAACCTGCGGGGAGCGTATTGGGTGTTTCTCCCTCAACTACCTCTAGGCCAACCCGTATTGGTTACAAAATTATATTTTTGTCATTCATTATATAAATCATACTGGATAAGCATATATTTAGAAGTATTATATTGGGGTCGTGATTTGATCGGACTGAGTTTTATAATGTTGAGATTTTAGTTATTCTTTAAAAAAATAGGGTCATCGGGTTTGTTAAGCTGGCTAACTGGAGATTTTGGATTGACTTTTTAGGTTTTTTTGCCTGTCTAAAACCATGAGTCCGTCTGTTTGATGGTTCCGGAATCAAAAATATTGTTTTTGTAAAGAATATAACATCACTACAGTGTTAGTTTAGCTTTTTGGCATAAGGAATCTAGCTAGCTTTAATTAAGTACAGTTAGTTTGGCTTTTTGGCTTATACTTTCTCTTTTGCAACTGAAATGTAGCTGCATATATATAGTAATTAATTAGTAAGGACGGTTGCTGGTAGATTTGCAAGAGTAAAAAGTGGGTAAAAATCTTAATGACTATATATATGCACTCACTCGAAAATCACTAGTTCTTAGAGACAATGAGAAATTACCACTTTTATTGCTCGACGACAGAGAAAACTTATATATTCTTTTAACAAAAAAACAAAGAAAACTGATATATTAAAAAAAAAAAAAAAAATTGAAACCAAGATGGTATTAAAGACTATTCAATTTTATAGTAATTTACACATTTCCTTTACAGAATTCAATAATCCAGCAGTGATAAGCTTGGCAAACGAACTTGCAATGGGTGAAGCCAGAAGCTGCAGCCAAAGCTTCGAACTCAGCTCGTGACCTCTCTTTCCCGCCGGAACATTGGGTGAACATCAACATGTCCATGTCAAAGGCAATGTTTGCGTTGATGTCTCCATTCTCTGCGTCATCAGGAGTGACTAATTCTATGACAACCACTTTACCGTTCTCTGGTAGTGATTTCCAACAGTTCTTAAGAATCTTGACGCAGTCTTCATCGGTCCAATCATGAAGTATACGCTGCAAAACAAATTTAAATCCAGATATTAGTACAAAGAAGTAGCATACATACACTTTCAAGAAAATGTGTTGTAACATGAGAGTTGAACTTACTTTCAAGATCATGGCATCTCCGGTTGGGACATCTACAAACATATCTCCCGCAACATGTTCCACACCGGGATAAGAGGGTGCTTGTTCCAAGGCACAAATTAGATCAAAATTGATGCCCTTAATGTTGGGATACTTAGAAGTAACAACACCAAGGGTGTTACCAACTCCTCCTCCAACGTCAACTAAAACATTCACACCTTTAAAGCCTTCGTAGACTTCAAGAGCCTTCTTCACAACTGCAATGGTGAATCCGGTCTGGTTAAAGAGCTTGCTGAATCTCTCATCTGTACCCATATAGTCAAAGAGTTTCATGCCACCATGTGCGCGGCCAAATGCATCTCCTCCTTCTAACACCACATCTTTCAACTGTGCCCTGTGAAAATAGCGTATGGATATCGTAAGATTCATTTGCGTATAACGGTGGCTTCTTGAAGAACTCTACATCAATGAATAGAAAAATTACCAAGTATTGAGGAATACACTATCGAAATTGACAATGACTTGAGAAGCAAGGGATCCAATATCTTGAATGTTATCCTTCAAGAAGAACCTGCAAATTGGCTCGGCTTTGTAGACCCTCTCGCCCTTTCCTTCTAAAACCTTACCGCACTTGACCATGGAATAGCTAGCGAGTAGACGAAGCATGCGGTCCAACAAAACCGGCGCCTCAGGGTTACGAGGCGTAGTTGGTAGCTTACTCGCTATCTCAGAGGGTGATAGGAACGAGTCAGTACGAGAGGCTTCTGCGTAGAGAGTGTCAAAGACACCAAGCTCGAGGGCAGCTTTGAGAACCATTGGAAAGGCGGCGGCATTGGCAAGTCTCACGGCCATTAGACCCAACTGGTTGTCATCATCAACAACAATTGGGGTTTTAGAGTTAGAGCTTAAGCTTTCTTCAAAAAGGAATCCCATTTCTGTTTCTTTTTGTTATTTGTTGGCACTAACAAACTGATCAGAAGTTGAGAGAGAGAGAGAGAGTGTGTTTCTTATTTGTAGTATTGGGATAATTGATTTAGTATGTTTTTGATTCATCTTCGTTTCTCCATTTATAGCTAATAAGGCTTAGATATTTCCCTCTTTATTTAATTTAATTTTATAGTAATATTTTCATATAAATATATTGTTGGCTTGCCGGTCCATTTGGGGTGCTGGCAGTCTCTGTGTAGAAAAGGTAAGAGCCATTGGTGGCGGCTGGAAAAGCTCAAACTTTAATTTGTCTCACGTCAGTTGATCTACTAAAAGGTCAATTGTTCAAAGGGGATATTCCACTTAAATTTCATTACTATTACTCTATCAGACGGAAAAGCTCAAATCTTTTTTTTTTCAGCAGCACATCACTATATCTTATAGTCGCAAGATTGAATAATTAATATTAATAAAATAACTAATGATTAATCGAAAGTATCTTTTGCCTTTTTTTTTTTTTTATATTATTATAATTACAAGAGCCACTCAACGCATTGATACGACCAAGGAATGGGACAAGGAAAAATCATTTCTTTATATATGGACCCTCTCTATTATTGTTATTTTTGTCATTTTTCTTCAAATTTACAACTACTTAATATGAACAGAAGAAGTTTCTTCTATGGAAGACTAGCAGGGTTAATCTGTTAGATGACTAACAATTATTAAGGTTAGATCTATTAGATAGCTAAAATCTGAACATTTATTTGCAAAATAATTTTAATGACAAAATGGTAAATAAATATGGCTATCAGTAACACATAGTTGGAGATATAATGTAAAATAACGTATTATCATTATCGGACTATGTAATTTTGCGTAAATATCACAAATCGTGGTCCACAAATTCCTTTTAACAAAAAATTTATAATCAAATAAAATAACATGTTATTTGTTTTTTTCCGTAAAAAAAACATGTTATTTGTTTTATATGCATGCAAAATCAATACTCCCCTTGCCGTCCAAAAAAAAAAAAAAAAATCAATACTCCTCTTATTTCTAATTTTACCGCGCGATACTTTATTTTACAAATTAACCTCTAGCTAGAATTTGGTTTATCTAGCAAGTCAACCCTAACAATTATCATCTCAATATTTTTATGAAATACAAATTATTGTCTTATGCATTTTTCTATCTGACTTCTTAGGATAAGCACGACGACGTCATTTTCAAATATGTATCGAAGTGAATAATTAGATCCAAAGTTCTCTAACCAAGAAACTTAGATTTTTCTTCATTATTCTTTTTGGTATTAATATGATAATTTGATGCATGCCGTTTTTTTTTTTTTTTAATGTAAGTGGTGTACTCGAATATGGTTTCGTTTTAAAAACAGTTTTTGTTTATTATTATTGTTTTTTTTCAAAGGAAACAAAATATACATTTTTTTTTATAACTCGGGTGATCCGGTTTAACGGACATCATGAGTTTCGAGGGGATTTTTTTCCCTAGCTGATTTCTCGGGTCAACGGGTTATGAGATCCTACTAATTCCGGGACCAGAGAGAGCCATGTGTAAACTCCTGTCACCCACACGTTTTTGGAATAGTTTCTAGTGGAAATCGAATCCGAGGTAACTCATTTACATAATTTTTCAATATTTATATAAATTAGAAATCTTAATTTCTCTTTTTTTGATAATATGAAAATAGTTTAAAAGAGTCCATTTTGATTAAATACTTTGGAGATTTGGATCGAAATTCATGTAACATTTCACAATTGTCTCTTTATGGGTTCCACACCCAGCCCCTTTTCGGCCGTTAGTCTATTTTGAATGGTTCATCGCTGTGATTCCAGGAAAGTCACAAAGTTTGAATTAGGAGAATTTAGTAATTAATCATGCTACCAATCAGACCCTAAGTAATTATCAGTTGACTCAAATCTATTATAATAGTATCTTACCTCTCTTATTAAAACTAGTTCTTAATATATATACATCCAAATTAAAAGAGACTTATCTTCTTGGTTAAAGAGGTTGTTAAATTTCTTACTCGACGAGTGACGTTTTTTCGCCCAGAATCAGAATGTTACTGATCAATGCAGTCGCCGTGAAATCTCAAATTGTGTAGGCGTAGGTCTGAGTCAAGAACGGATATAGTCTTCGTTTGACTATAATCGGATTATCACTTTGAACGTTAACAATATTATCTTTTTTGTCATTATATTAATCAGACTGGATAAGCATATATATATTCAGAAGAAGTATTATATTGGGGTCGTGATTTGCTCGGACTGAGTTTTATAATGTTGAGATTTTAGTTCTGAATTACATATTAAATAGGGTCAACGGGTTTGTTTGGATCGATTAACCTGGCCAACTGGAGATTTTTGATTGACTTTTTAGGTTTTTTTCCTATCTAAAACCTAAAAGAATTTCATATCTGATTAGATACAGTCCGTCTGTTTGATGATTTTTTTTTTTTTTTTATGGTTCCGAAATCAAAAATATTGTTTTTGTAAAGAATATAACTACAGTGTTTTTTTTTTTTGGTAAAATATAACTACAGTGTTAGTTTAGCTTTTAAATACGACGGTCGTTGTTACAGTTAGGAGAGAGTAAAATTGGGTATAATTTTTTTTTATATTTACATAAAAATTTCCATGATTGAGATTCTCCCTAGCTTATGCCTTTTGCGATTGCAGAAATATTCAAAACAATCGAATTAATCAGGAATACACTTGAGTAATGAATATGCACTTGTGACTTTAATTTATTAGTTGTAGCCTTGTAGGTGAATAATAAATTTCGTGTGAGTAATTAAAACTAGTTCTTAGACACAATGAGATTTAGCCCAAAAAAAAAAAAGACACAATGAGAAATTACACACTTTTATTGCTTGACGACAGAGAAAACTGATATATTACAAAAAAGAATTGAAACAAAGCTGGAATTAACGACGATTTAATTTTATAGTTTACACATTTCATTTACAGAATTCAATAATCCAGCAGTGATAAGCTTGGCAAACGAACTTGCAATGGGTGAAGCCAGAAGCTGCAGCCAAAGCTTCGAACTCAGCTCGTGATCTCTCTTTCCCGCCAGAACATTGGGTGAACATTAACATGTCCATGTCAAAGGCAATGTTTGCGTTGATGTCCCCATTCTCTGCGTCATCAGGAGTGACTAATTCTATAACAACCACTTTACCGTTCTCTGGTAGTGATTTCCAACAGTTCTTAAGAATCTTGACGCAGTCTTCATCGGTCCAATCATGAAGTATACGCTGTAAAACAAATTTTAATCCAGATGTAAGTACAAAGAAGTAGCATACATACACTTTCAAGAAAATGTGTTGTAACATGAGAGTTGAACTTACTTTCAAGATCATGGCATCTCCGGTTGGGACATCTACAAACATATCTCCCGCAACATGTTCCACACCGGGATAAGAGGGTGCTTGTTCCAAGGCACAAATTAGATCAAAATTGATCCCCTTAATGTTGGGATACTTAGAAGTAACAACACCAAGGGTGTTACCAACTCCTCCTCCTACATCAACCAACACATTCACACCTTTAAAGCCTTCATAAACTTCAAGAGCCTTTTTCACGACGGCGATGGTGAATCCGGTCTGGTTAAAGAGCTTGCTAAATCTCTCATCTGTACCCATATAGTCAAAGAGTTTCATGCCACCATGTGCGCGGCCAAATGCATCTCCTCCTTCTAGCACCACATCTTTCAGTTGTGCCCTGCGAAAATGGTGTATCGATATCGTAAGATTCATTTGTGTATAAAAGTGGCTTTTAAAGAACTCACAATCAATGATTAGAAAAATTACCAAGTATTGAGGAATACACTATCGAAATTGACAATGACTTGAGAAGCAAGGGATCCAATATCTTGAATGTTATTCTTCAAGAAGAACCTGCAAATTGGCTCGGCTTTGTAGACCCTCTCGCCCTTTCCTTCTAAAACCTTACCGCACTTGACCATTGAATAGCTAGCGAGTAGACGAAGCATGCGGTCCAACAAAACCGGTGCCTCAGGGTTACTAGGCGTAGTTGGTAGCTTACTCGCTATCTCAGACGGTGAGAGGAACGAGTCGGTGCTAGAGGTTTCTGCGTAGAGAGTGTCAAAGACACCAAGCTCGAGGGCTGCTTTGAGAACCATTGGAAAGGCGGCAGCATTGGCAAGTCTCACGGCCATTAGACCCAACTGGTTGTCATCATCAACAACAATTGGGGTTTTAGAGTTAGAGCTTAAGCTTTCTTCAAAAAGGAATCCCATTTCTGTTTCTTTTTGTTTCTTTCTTCTCCTTCAAGGAAACACTATCAAACTGATCAGAAGCGAGGAAAGAGATATTGAGAGATAGAGTGTGTTTCTTTTTTGTAGTAGTGGGATGATGATTTAGTATATTTTTATGCATCTTCGTTTCTCCTTTTATAGCTAAGGCTTAGATGTCTCTCTCTCAATTTAATTTAATTTCATAGTTTATTCAAGTAAGCTATATTAATTGTTGGCTTGCCGGTCCGTCTAGGTTGCTGAATAGTCTATGTAATGTACCGTAGAAAAGTAAGAGGTGACTGCTAAAATCTTGTTTTAAGTAAGAGGATATAATATAAAATCCAAGTTCAAAGAAGACGTTCAATTCAATTATGTTCATCACTATTAGACGGACCAAGTCAGTCCATGTGCATATATTAAGATATCTTTATGTACATATCATTGTTGTCACAAATGATTGATATTTGAACTACAAAATATATCCACTTGGTACGTCTAATAGTGATAAAATAAAATTGAATCTCTGCTTTGAAGTTTGACTTTTGTATTACTTGAAACAAGATTCCGAATTTTTTTCTCGGTAAAGAAAGATTCGATGTTTCTGTACCATTTAGTTAAAAAAAAAAAAACAATAATTATGCGAAATTTTGTCCTTTTTATTTGTTTGTTCAATTTAATCGACATGGAGTTCTCACATATACATATAAGAAAAATATATATGAAAATGTTTTTAAACAAAGATCTTTGATGCAAGCTGCAGTGTATCCTGCTATGATAGATCAATACCATAAAAAAGCTATCGTTTTTAGTCTTTCATATATACCAAAAAAATCCATATATTCAAAAGAATAAAAAGGTTCATTTTGTGTCTCCTAGAATTTTCCGAATAAAAAGTTTCCGTCGACATAGAGAGTCCAAATGTCTTTATCTAAATATTATGGTATATATTGGTAACTAACTATATAATATATTCATACAAAGATATTAGTAGTTGATATTTCTGGTGTGTCCATCTTGACTGCGCAAGTGTCTCGGCCAAGACTCAAGAGTGAAGACAGCTTCCACATGTGACAGACCAATTAAGTCATATTTGAAGAAGCATGGCCCATGGCAAGGCAAACTCTTCCTTAAATGTCACTTCCACGAAGAAGCGAATTGAAATTTCGATAGAGAAGCTAACAAAAAAAAAAATTTGGATAGAGCTTGGACAATGAACACTTGTCAACTTGGCTAGCTTTAAAAGAAAAAAAAAATTAAGAAAAATTAAAGTAAAATAAAAAGCATGGCTAGTTTTAACTATATTTATTTTTCTAAATATTGATAAAATCACGTGATCATTATTATCCTATTCCGCCCGTTTATCATACATGTTAGGCCCATTTATATTCGGCCCAGATAATTTTAAATGTTCTGCTAGCTTAACTTGATGACAACAATTGTAATTAAATTATTGTGGCTAAATTTGTGGCTGTTGAGGGAAAATTCTTTTTGTGGCTATCATTTAAAAACGATTTGCACAAAACTCTTTATTTGCAAGCCTAGAGAAAAATTATATATTCAAGTCTCATCTATGCGACGCACAATCACAAAGTAACCACAGAGTACTGTCGTATAATAATAACATAAACAGATAAACTACTCCCTTTTTCTTATGATATTTAGCGTTTCATGAATTGGACCATACTAGTAAAGTTGAAGTTCATATGTCAATATCCGTCATTATCAATATAAAAGGCACAATAACATACTTTTCATTACATAGGGAGAGAATAAGGGATATACATGTAACATATATGTTAACATTATGTTTATTTAGGATCAGTATTTTCCAAAACCAATTTACAGAAACCAGATTAACTTTTGTTTTCAAGCTACATATTCTATAGCTTAGAAATATACCCAATTCTTGAATATATTTGGGATATTGGACTTTATATATACTATGTATTTTTAACATTCGGGTTATAGATATCAATTTAAATTCATAATTACATACGTGATTGTAATTTGTAAACGTTTTGTAATTTTGTAATATCAAACTATATTGTGTAATTATTTCAGGTTATATCCATTAATAATTTTAATGTAGTGTGTGAATCTTAGAAAAAACAAAGAAAATTCCGCCCATATGATATGATCGTTATATAAATTCGACATTCCGGAGTGTTAAAAATGTGCTGCCAGATATGTACGTAGGCGACTACGTATGCATGCATACACATGAAGAAACATCATACGTAAAGGTGTACGTATGTATGTGCAACAAGTGATGGATGATGGTGAAGTGTGGTGCTATTCGTGTGGAAACCACACTCGTCCCCTCTTTCTTTATATTATTATCAACTCTTTCCATTATTTTATCTCGCTATAATTTGTTTCTCAGTGCTTTCCAGTTCATCAATCCATCTATTCCTATTTTTTATATCAAGAAAAAATAACAACTTTTATGTGTTCATTATCTACTATTAATCGTTGTTTATGATTTTCACTTGCAGACGGCTCTAATTGCTGGGTCGGAGAATCTATAGTGTGAAAAGCATCTGATTCAATTTTGATCCCCTTCATTTATGAGATAGTTGGATTCTACTATTTCATATTTTAATCTTCCATGATGTCTATCAGTAAGTTGTTGTATTAATTAATCCATGTTTTTTGACCTATTTTTCTAATCCCTTTTATTAAATTGAATGAAAAGAAGATGTAGAGTATGATCACACTTGTCAAACAATTCCAAAATCGAACAGTGTCTTATCATATATATACAGATTATCCATTGAAAACTTTTGGTCAAACACTGAGAAAATCCAGGGAAGGTTTCCAAACAGTGTGTGTGATTTGATTCGCCTCCCTTCTGTTTTGGGATTGTTTCTTTGTCGAGAAAAAAGTATAATTAACCAACAAAAATAAACAGAAAGTAAAATTGTTTTATTTTTATTTTAATAGAAAACCACTTTCACAGTTTCCGTGGTCTACGAAAAACTGGAAAACGGAGAAAATAAAATAATGATTAGCCGACTATATATACTTTTAATTTGTCTTAAGCATTAAATGAAAAATGTATATAGGGGGGCAAACAATGAAGAAAATAATACCATTATTACCTTTAACATCTAAAAGTGAGAAAATCCATGTCAAAAGGAAAAAAGAGACCAAACTCCGAAAAAAAAAAGGTTTTAAAGAAATACATAACGTTAATATGCTGAAGATTTCTTTCATCAATTGATTAATTATTGAAAGTAAATTAAAGCATTTGCCAAATTTGAATATATGGTTTTCCACAAGTCAATATAATAATATAGTTTCCAAAAGAAAACTTAAATTTGGTAACTTGGTAATAAAAGTAAAACTAAGAACTAAAACTTGATTTGCTAAAGTGGTAATAAGAGTGAAACCAAGAACTAAAGTATTATGTATGTTTAATAAACTTTTGGGCAACAGATTTCGTGTACCATTAGGTCATCGTTAGGAGGTTGAGATTTCATTTTTAAGTATTTTAAGGCCAAGAAGACGTATATGCATGGCTTTGATCTTGAAGACGACTTAACAGCTCCATAGTGTAAGTATGTAACTGCCGCTTCCGGTGTCACTAAAATTGTTTATTTATTTTCGGTCTTTCACGAATCAAACGAAATGAAAAAGAAACCCGTATGTGTGGTTTTACATTTCTTTTCTTCTTTCTCATTATATTTTGATTATTTACAAGTTTTGTTTTTATATTTGAAAAATATCAATTTCCTTTCGCATCTAATTTCTCAATTGAGATCCATTTTTTGGGGTATAGTACCATAGTTATGCTTTATCTTTACCGGTGGTACGCGGAAATGCACTTTACTTCTTTCTAACCTTCATTTGTTCGTTTCAAACTTATAATCATAGTGTAAAAACGATTAGATGTTTGTTAATTCGATTTCCTAATCCAAATTTTTGAAAAGGACATAATAAAAGCATTTCCGTTAGTGGTGATGATGCTCCCCATATATTAATTGTCGACTCCACCATATAATTTTTTTTAAAAAAAAAAACTTAAATAAAAAGCTAAAAACTCACACAATTTCTCCATAAATAGAACCTAGGCGTGTGTTCTCCACACTTCACCTATATCCTCTACCTTCTTATCGCAGCACAAACCAAACAAAAAAAACCAAATCAAAAGACTTTAACCATGGAATCTCACAACGTGAACAACAGCTTGAACCTAGACATGGAGAAAGATCAAGAAAAGGCTTTTGACTACTCCAAAAGAGCTCAATGGCTACGAGCCGCCGTGCTAGGTGCCAACGACGGTCTTGTCTCGACGGCTTCACTTATGATGGGTGTCGGTGCGGTCAAGCAAGACGTTAAAGTAATGATCTTATCAGGTTTCGCTGGTTTAGTCGCTGGTGCTTGTAGCATGGCGATCGGAGAGTTTGTTTCTGTTTACTCTCAGTACGACATCGAGGTGGCTCAGATGAAGAGAGAAAGCCGAGGAGAGGTGGAGACAGAGAAGCTTCCGAGTCCGATGCAAGCCGCTGCTGCGTCTGCGTTAGCGTTTTCTTTGGGTGCGATTGTGCCTTTAATGGCGGCTGCGTTTGTGAAAGATTATAACGTGAGGATTGGATCGATCTTGGCAGCAGTGACGTTGGCTTTGGTGATGTTTGGGTGGCTAGGGGCGGTTTTGGGGAAAGCACCGGTGTTAAAGTCGTCGGCTAGGGTTTTGATTGGAGGATGGTTAGCTATGGCCGTTACGTTTGGTTTGACCAAACTGATCGGGTCACATAGCCTGTGAGATGTTTTGTGTGTTTACATACGTACGTGAGAGTAACGTGAGTAAACTCTTCTTCATGTTTCATGCATGATGCAACACAATTTAAGCGGTTACGTTTTTTTATATATAAGAAAGTGTGGAATGGGCTTGTTTTATTTCGTGGGAGTTTTTACCAGTAAATGATAAAAGGCGCGTTGAGCTGAAGATGTTTGGAGAACTTTGATATTTCAGTAAATTGTTCTTATTTTGGATAACTACAAATGATGATACACATTGCCCTTTATAGACCTAACAGAACAATCTAGAATTAGGAAAAAGCAAATCTTATCAACTTGTGTAGCCTGGCTATGCTGAGTCATCTATTCTCATGGACAACCGTTGTGCTCTGCATCGTACTAGCACCGGCTCTGTTTTCTTCCATAGCTGGCACTGTTTTTGTCTTCTTCTGTTTTGGGCTTCTCTGGGCTGAGTCTTCTTTTTCACTAGAGTCCATAGACACTTGGTTGCTCACATGAGCTAGCTAGAGTCTTTTATAACACTTATCCTTTATATCCTTAAAATTTTCTTAGATCTGTTATCTTGTTGGATCACCGACGCAAATCTGCTCTGCATCCATCCCTAGCTCTAACTGAAGTTTCAATTTTTTTGGCTGAAAAAATTTAAAGATAAAAGTCCTTCAACTATTTTTTTTCCCTACTGAATAAACTTTATTCTAGTTTTCTTAAACTGACAGAAACGAAGTTTGTTTTAAGAGAGTAAACAATTTACTAAAATCTAAAATGTGCCACTAATCTGCCAAAGCCGCCAAATTAATACGCCAAAATATCGCTAAATTTCTTGGTAGTTAGAACCTGTTAGAAATTATAAGTACATAATTCCAATTAGCTAGAGCCTAATTATATATATCCATTTTGCGAAATTGCTTAACAAAACAACTTATTTTGAGTGAACTAATTTTCGATTTTGAAATCAATATTAGACTAGGAATACAAATGAGTTCCGTTCCCCCAAAAAAATATCAACACTAGAGATACACAAAGTTTGATCGCGTTCGACCGTATAAAAGCTGGTCATGACGAATCAATGATCTCCGGCAAAAAACATAAAAAAAGAGCTACTTTTGGAATCGTTGTCGTGTTCTATAATCTCATTATGTAATATTCCGATTTGTAAAGCTAAATTTAATGCCTGCTTTTGCACGAGATTGCGTGTAAACTCTCACATCCTCGTAGATATTATAGTATCATAGATATTTTCCATATACTACAAAATAAACTTAGGGGGTGTTATTGGTTTGGGATTTAGAAAGAATTTTAATGACTTTAAAAGTTATGTAGAATATGTTGTTATTCAATCAAGACTTTTTAAAACTCTGTTACAATTTGGTGTTATTGGTTTGTGATTTATAAAAAGTAATCTAAAATCTTTATAAATCTAGTGTTATTGGATTAAGAGTTTTATAGAGTCATTAAAAGTTTTGTGTTATTCAATTAAAACAAAAGAATCTTGGATTGTTGATAAATTAAAATATTATGTTATTGGTTTAAGATTTTATAAAATTTTCTTCATTAAAAGAGTCATGAAAACTTCCCCATAAAATAGAGAGATTGTAGAGGAATGTATCATCAAGAGAAAACTCTCATAATCATAATTATTATCAGATCGATTGTTCTTGAGATGGCTTAAGAGAGTCAAAGGTCAAACAATGAAACTCAGTAATGCGATGGAGCCCAGTAAACCCATCACCATGTTGCTTCGTCTTCTTCTTCTTTCTTGCTATTATAAATATTATGATTTCAACATCAGACATAATAGTTTTTAGAAACGGTGGATACTAGTTTTTTATTGTTTTTTAGAAACGAACGAGCAAAGGAACAAATAGTTGGATTGGTTAATCCCCAAACAAGTGCGCTTCATGTATTTGCTTTTGTTTCAGAAAAATCAGAAAAACCATAATAATCAAAAAACAAGAAAACCAAAAAAGAAGAAGAAGGAGAACAGAACAGACGTGTTCTGGTTCAAAGACTGAAAGGGTAAACAAAAAAACCCAGAAAAATATGAAACTTTGTTGAAAAATAGTAGAGAGCTATACGAAGCTACAGGAAAAAGCGGAACGTGATTTGCTGTCACGGTCTGAAAGTTATGACCAATCTACCAAGACCGAAGAACAGAGCGACGAAGCTGAAGTGCACCAACTTCAAACTTTTTCTCAGGTCGACTCAAAAGGAATCATAAGCTCATCTTCATACGGTTGGAAAGATCTTGATCTCAAGATTTCAGAACATCTTTTAGATCTCCAAACCGAGGTCTAAATCAGAAGATATCAAAGGAAGAAGATGAAGCAAAAACAAGACTATCAAGATTCAAAACCGCAAAATCGAAGAACCAAATTGGTACAACTCTCTGGTAAATAAAAACTAGTATATAGAAGAAAACCTTACATACGTACATAGTATATAGAATAAAAACTTACATAGAACATGTTATGTAAAAGATAGAAGATGGTCACTAGACGTTAAAAAATATTGGACAATATTTTGGAAATATTTTGTAGGAAAAGTTTAGAAAAGTCATCAAGAGTATACAAGATTATGGAAAAAAGTTTTAAAGACTTTACAAGATTTTGGAAAATAAATCATCAAGATAATATCAAACTTTTTATCAATCTTTTAAAATCCTTCTAAATCAAGTCACTAAAACTCATTCTAAATCTCAAACCAATAACACCCCCTTAACCAATATCCTTAAAATTTGTATTATTGTAGTACAATCCTACCATTTTCTTTTGCATAATGCCCTATGTAAGTCTGTATATAGTCTTGTAAATGAATGGACATAAATAAGTTATAATCTTAAATTTTTGTAAAATATTCCGAGTTTAAAGCAAAGAAATTGTAGAAAAACAGGAGGGTTGGGGTTAATTGATTGCATAAAATATTTAGGAGAATTTAAAGAAATATCAAAACAGATAGAAAATAAAGCAGCAGTTCAAAAGAGATAAAGAAAACGCAAAATTTATTCCCCGCTCAAATCTTCAGTGTAATCTCTGTGATTTTTTTTTTTTTTTTGGACAAATGTAATCTCTGTGATTAGCTTCAAAGTGTACGAGGATATGAATCTATTGTATCTTGAATATCTTTTCAAGTCTCGAAACAAGGTTCTTCTCGTCGTTAGATAACTCATCCTGCAATAAGGTTTTGAGTATCATCAGTTTGAGTATCAAGAGTTAATCTTAAAACCACATTTTCGACAAACTGGAACAAGACTTGTCAAACTTACCCAGTAGTTAGTTCTGAGTACTTCCATGGATCTCATAGAAATGTGACTGAACCAACAACAGCAAAAGATCTGGGATCCCTTCCCCACTGAAATATCAATATCCAAAATTGTATCATTAGTTAGCGCGGCTGATCTCTATGTTGGACTAGAAATTGAAGAGAACAAAATATTTTCAGACCTAATAGCGCTAGTAGGTACAATACTGATAGTTTCTCCCATTTCTCTGTTCTTGTAATAAAGCTGAGTGTACACCAATGAAACAATATTAGTTTATTACACATGTACACATTCTATCCACCCTAGAAGATTAAAACCAAAACCTCTGGACGTAGAACTTACCCTTGTCAGCTTCATGTTAAATTCATTAACCACATCTCTAGATTGTTGCATCATTGCACTTTTTTTGCACTTTTTCATTAATAACTAGGATTTAACCCGCGGTATACCGCGAGATAATTTTTTCAACATAATTTTAATTAAATTAATACAATTTAAATGTTTAATATTTCACTGTTGGTGATGTTGACAAATAATAAAGTGATGATTTACCCCGTGTTAAAATATCAGATTAATGATATTTTAAATTTATATAAAAGTCGAGTCAAATCCGTCCCGCCATATAACCCGTTCAAGAAAATTTTAAATTTTTATAAGTTTAAATATTCATAATATTTTAAAATCTTTATAAAAATCAAATGCTTCGATATGAATATCTTTATAAAACTTTTTAAAAATTTAAAAGTTATTGTTTTCGATATAACTAAATGGTTCAACTAAATAACTGAATTAAAAAGAATACAAACTTTCAAATTTAGATGCATATTATGTTAAATTTCTTGTTCAATCAAATTTGGATTCATTTTGATCTTATTAATAATATGACTATGAATCATTGTCTAACGATATGAGACGTTGGACACATAAATTATTGTTTAATAATATATGTCGGTTTTTAAAAATTCGGAAAATTAAGATAATAGGAAAATCATAATTTTAAATCTTAACAAACTCTTTTGAATATCTCTAATCTCTAGTATTAATTATAATGATATTCATTGTAAATAAGTCTCAACTCCAAACCTAAGGTACTTCAATTTTAATAATATAGATTTATTGTAAATAAGTCTCAACTCCAAACCTACACTATAAGGGCATTGGTAAAGGGAGAACACTTAAATGTGTTCTTAGGGTTTTAAAATAATAAAAATATTGAATAGTAGCTACAACTGTTTTTAAAATTATAAAAAAATAGTTTGCAGGATAAGTTACAACTGTTCTAGCACCTATTCACAACTTTTAATATTTTTATATTCTTTTGAACACATGAAATGTTATTGTTATGACCTAAAATATACTTCAATTTTAATAATATAGATAATATAGTAGATATGTAAATGGGAAAAGTAAAAAAAAAAAAAAAAAAAAAAAAATTAGCCACACGGAAAAAGAAGAAGTCGCAAACAAAATTCAAATTAAAACTGTACAGATCTCTGCGGTAGCTCAAGGGAGGAAGAGAAAGACGATCATCTGATTCAGAGACAACAATGTCGAGCGATAGCGACGATTTAGACGAAGATGAGCTTCTTCAAATGGCGTTGAAGGAGCAATCTCAGAGAGATCTTACCTATCAGAAGCCTCCTTCCGCCACTTCTCGTAAGCCCGTAGCCAATTTAGTGCAGCAGCCACGGAAACAGAAGACGGCGCCAGCTCCTCCGCCGAAGAAGTCTATGGGAGGTGCGGCGGCGGCGAGGAAGCCATCGATGGATGAGGATGATGAATCGGAGGTGGAATTGCTTAGCATTTCGAGCGGGGATGAGGATTTGGAGAATGATCGGGGAAGAGGTGGTGGTGGTGACGGTGACGGAGATAGAGGAAGAGGTGGGAGTGGTAGGGAGAAAGGAAGAGCGCGAAAGGACGATGATAGAGCTTGGGATGGAGTGGAGCCAGATTGCTGGAAACGGGTGGATGAAGCTGAGGTACGATATCTCATGTTTGAATTCATCTGGCTTCAATTTTGATTTTGGAAAGATTATGCGTGATACTTTCGAACTAAGAATCATGAATTTGGCTGTAGTTGTGTTTGTTGCATCGTTTTGATTTGAAGTAATCTTTTGCTTCTTTGATCGAGTTTAGGATTTGAAATCGAAATTTGTTCTATGTTAATTGTTAAATCAGTTGTATGACCCTGAATATTCCCTTCATAGAATATTTTTGAGATCCTCAGAAAGGATTTGATATGCAGAATTGAGATGCTAGCAGATCGAACTCAAGGCTATTAGTTTTGCTAGAATCATGGCATCACGCAGATTTAGTAGAAAATATGAACATTTCACTTAAATGCTGATGACACTTTGCAGCTTGCCCGCCGGGTTCGTGGTATGCGAGACTCGAGAACAGCAGCACCCGTGACTCAAAAGCTTGAGCGGAAAGTATCTGGAGGCAAGAAAGTGGTTCTTACCAGTTTGCAATCATTTCCTCGTGGCATGGAATGCATTGATCCACTACAATTAGGGTACTTCCTTCCATTTGTTTTTCTCACCTTGAACGTCAATCAGATAGTTTATTCTATCTCTGAGAACATGATATGGTAGGGCTTATCTAAACTTGGCTTTTTGTGTACCTCGTAGGATAATAGATAACAAGACACTGAGATTAATTACTGAGTCATCAGAAAGTCTTTCAAAAGCTGAGAAAGTGGATAATGCACTTCGGGGTATGTATTTCTTCATGACCATACTTACAAACTTGGAGTTGATTATTAGCTCTTACACAAGACTTGAATTTTCTACGGGCTTACTCTTTGCACAACTTCCTGTTTTTTAACTTTGACTCGTCTGAGAATTTGCAGAAAAGTTGGTGTACATTTCTGACTATTTCGATCCCAAGCTATTTCTTTCTCGCATTCACCAAGAGACAAGTGCAGCGGACTTGGAATCTGGTGCCCTTGCCCTGAAAAGTGACTTAAAGGGCCGTAATCTACAAAAGAAACAATTGGTGAAAGATAATTTTGACTGCTTTGTATCTTGTAAAACAACAATTGATGGTATGTGTTATTGCACTCAATTGGGTGGCTTACTTATACTTTAATCTTCTCTCATGTTGATGTGAAGTCTACTGCCTTTCTTTACAGATATTGAATCAAAACTGAAACGGATTGAAGACGACCCAGACGGATCGGGAACTACTCATTTGTTTAATTGTATGAAGAGTGTGACATCACGGGCTAATCGTGCTTTTGAGCCACTTTTTGAGAGACAGGTTGGTATCGTCACATGCTATGTTTTTGGTGTTTTCCTAGCCTCTTATTATCTGCTTAAGACTTTTTTCGCCATTATTCGTAGGCCCAAGCTGAGAAGATCAGGTCTGTACAAGGAATGCTTCAGAGATTCCGTACACTCTTCAATTTACCCAGTATAATTCGTAGCAGTATTAGCAAAGGCGAGTATGATTTGGCTGTTCGGGAATACAAGAAGGCGAAGTCTATTGCTCTCCCTTCTCATGTATGCCTGCCCCATTGATCAAACTTTCAGACAGATACTGCTCATGTTCTCCAAGCATTTACTTGTTACGATATTATTCACTTGCATTACAAAGTTCTTGAAAGCATAGAGTAACACGTTGTTTACAGGTAAACATTCTCAAGCGCGTACTCGAGGAGGTTGAGAAAGTGATGCAGGAGTTTAAAGGCACTCTTTACAGATCTATGGAAGATCCGAACATAGATTTTACGAGTGTAAGTTCACTATTACCACTTCTATTCTAATGTGCAGTACTAATGGAATGAACATTCCATCATCATTTAAATAAGTTAAGGATCCTGGTGCTTTTGTTACAATATCGCTATCAGTTCCCTAGTGCACAACTATTGAATTTTTCATGCTTCCCTTTTGTAAGACTATGAGCCACCAATTACTGTTTATACTAAACATTCTTGTATCTTCTCTCTCCATTCTCTTCCTCTGCTTGATGCTAAATTCTTTTGCATAATTTAGCTGGAAAACACTGTGAGGCTTTTGCTGGAGTTGGAGCCTGACTCGGATCCTGTTTGGCATTACTTAAATGTTCAGGTCAGTGTATTAGATGTTGCTCTTTTCACTACGGCTTTCCTACGTTAGTGCTTATTAGTGTCTGGATTCGTGATAGTTTTGATTTTAATATTCCAAGGTGGCTCTCTTAGCCTTTGCTATCATGCAGATCTTTCTTCCATGATTGTGCTTACTTGACTCCTCTCTAGAAACACACATTATAAATGATTTCCCAGACTACTTTTTGAAGTATGTATATAACCTTTTCTGGCTTGATACTTTCTTTTATCAGAATCATAGAATCCACGGGCTGCTTGAAAAGTGTACATTTGATCATGAAGCAAGGATGGAAATTTTGCGCAACCAGGTGCATGAGAGAGCAGTCTCTGACGCGAAGTGGCGAGAAATTCAACAAAATGGTGTTCAACTTGTGAGTTCAACTTTTAGGGCAGCTATATATTGCAATATTAGCAAGATTCAAGTTTAAAGATGATAACAATTCTTACTTTCTTCAATCATTTAGTCAGGTGACACGTCTTCTATGGAAGATAATCAAGTTCAAGTTGACCTACCATCAGTAGAATCGGCGGGGAAAGAAAATGATGCTTTGAGGGGAAGATACATCAAAAGATTGACTGCTGTAGTCGTATATTATCTTCCTGCGTTTTGGAAAACAGCTTTATCTGTTTTCAATGGGAAATTTGCCAAGGTACATGATACTCCTATGTGCTCTGCTCCGCAGTAGATTAACTATGTGTATTATAATTTTGTATGCTGAGGGTAGTACATATTTCTTTGTTTATTTATATGAAGGTAAATCTTTACTTTGATTTAAATTCTACCAATTCAGTCTTCCCAAGTTAATGATAATTCAGCCAGTAAAGCTGAGGAGAAGGTGGAAGAAGCGAGGTATTCAAGTCATTCTTTGGAAGAAGTTGCTGGGATGATACGCAAGACTATATCTGTTTATGAAGCAAAGGTCATCTCCTTGCCTCTCTTTTGTGTCAGTTGTTGCTGTCAATAGAGTTTTTCTTTGTCATCGTCTGTTCCATGCATTGGGTCTAATACGTTTTTCTTCCCCTGATTAATGATTGTGTAGGTGCAAAGCACATTTCATGATTTTGACGAATCATACATTCTCCACCCATATATGAGTGATACAATCAAAGAAGTATCAAAAGCATGCCAAGCTTTTGAGGCCAAAGAGTCAGCTCCCCATAGTGCTGGTATTTGATTTTCCTCTGAAGCTTGATCTTGTAGTTTGCTAAAGTTTACTGAGGTTATGCATACACTTTTTTGGTTCTGGTAGTCATGGCACTAAGAAAAGTTAAGGTGGAAATCACAAAAGTATACATCCAAAGGCTTTGCTCTTGGATGAGGGCGTCTACAGAAGAAATATCAAAGGAGGAGACGTGGATCCCAGTTTCTATTCTTGAAAGGAATAGATCTCCATATTCCATCTCTTATTTGCCCCTTGCATTCCGTTCAACTATCATCTCTGGGATGGAACAAATTAATCTGTAAGTTTCTAGCATCTTGCAGTCACATGTATTTACAAATACTTTAATAACTTTTGCTATTAAATTCTGGATATGCTTTTTCCAGGATGATTCTGTCTTTAAAAGGTGAAGCTGCTTTATCAGAAGATATGTTTGCCCAAATTGAGGAAATCCTGATATCTGTTAGACTTGCCTTTTTGAACTGCTTTCTGGATTTTGCTGGTAAGCCTTTTATACCAAGCTTCCGTGATAGTACATGTATACAGATTGCCTGACATTCATGTGGGCAGACAAAAGAAAACATTTATCCAGATAGAGTCAGATACATACAGTAGATGATGATTATGATAATAAGCTAATTGATTGTTGCATATATCAGCTCACTTGGAGCAAATTGGTGCTGACCTTTCTCAAGGCAACTCAAAGCGAGAGAGTTGGCAAAATGGATATTCCAGCGACCACCAGGAAGGACAATCAATCAACGCTCTTGAAAGTGTTGTTGATCCTCACAGGCAGTTGTTGATGATCTTAAGTAATATAGGTTATTGCAAAGACGAACTTGCCCCTGAGCTTCACAACAAGTACCAATATACCTGGTTACAATCTAGGTGGGTCTTTTTCTTATTTGACTTAATTGGTGCCTTTCATAATATCAAGATTTAAGTACCTCTGCTCTAACGGGTAGAGAGGTTGGACAAACTCAGTCATGCTTTATTGTCTCAACGATGCTAATTAGTCCCACTGGCTAAATGACAAACATCAGTCAGCGGCTTAAATGTCTCGACCATGCTAATTAGTACCAATGTCTGAATTTTCCTTCTCAAAATTTTTGAATGTCATCATGAGGATTAGTAGATGGTCGTATTGCTTACTGGCAATCAATTGTGTCTTTTAATTGTTGCAGGAGAAATGATGAAGACAGCAGTGATCTTCGAGATCTAATAATGTCTTTCTCTGGTCTTGGAGAGAAGGTCCTCGAACATTACACTTTTGCTAAGGTAATGTTTAATCTGCTGGGTTAGTTTAGCAATGTTGTCGCTGCGTTTAGAGAATTGATGCACCTCCACTGAACAATGGAGACATGAATGTTCTTTCTTTGAACTCTTTCCTTTTAAATGTGTATCTATATTTCTTGTACGGTTGTACCCAGGCACACTTGATCAGAACAGCTGCAACAAATTATTTGCTGGACTCTGGTGTTCAGTGGGGTGCAGCGCCTCCAGTAAAAGTAAGTAGCAAGTTAACTCTCGGCTGTGATTTTTCTTGTATTAGAATCAATGAATATATTTGGTTAGCCTCTTATCTTCTCTGAAGAACCAATAACTAAACCTTTCCTTCAGGGCATAAGAGATGCTGCTGTTGAGCTGTTGCACACTTTGGTTGCTGTCCATGCAGAGGTAGTACCATTGTTTCATTATACCAAGAGAGTTTCTTTGACCATTAAGACATTCAAACTTTCTATAGCCATTTCTTCTGACCACCAGACTTGAGTATTCCTAGTGCAAAAAACCGTTTATTCTACACTGAGAACTGTAATTACAGGTATTTGCTGGTGCCAAACCTCTCCTGGACAAAATTCTTGGCACTTTGGTCGAAGGTCTGATCGACACTTTTCTCAGTCTTCTAGAAGAAAACAGATCTGACGAGCTGAGTTCAATAGATGCAAATGGTTTCTGCCAACTGATGCTTGAGGTAAACATATAAGTCTTCTCAGCTTATTTAGCAAGTGTGGGTTAATAGTTAAAGATTGTAATATGTTTTCACAAACTGATGATGCAGCTCGAGTACTTCGAGACTATACTGAATCCGTATCTCACGGCCGATGCAACCGAGTCTCTTAAGTCTCTGCAAGGAGCTGTGTTGGAGAAAGCTACAGAGAGCATCAGCGAGATAACTGAGAACAACACAGGAGGGCATCATCGAAAACCAACACGTGGCAGTGAAGATGCAATTTCAGATGACAAACAATCATCTGTATCTCCAGATGATCTCATTGTAAGACTATTTCTCCTTAATCACCACTTGATATTTACCATCTTCAAAGCCAAAAACCACTTACTAAAAGCGGGTTTGTTTTTGTTAATGTTGGTGCTTTAGGCTCTTGCACAGCAATGTACAAGTGAAATGCTTCAACTGGAGCTAGAGAAGACCCGTCTGAATAGTGCATGCTTCGTTGAGACAATCCCATTGGATTCAACGCCTCCAGTAACCAAAGCTGCCTACTCATCTTCCAGAGCATCAATGGATTCTCCCAGCAGAAACTATAGAGAGTCACAATCAATGGGTTTTCCGGCTCAAACCAGACCCAGACGAAGATAAGACTATCTATCTCAATCTCGATGCATTGCTCTCTTGTTACTATGATTCGAAGCGTGTTACTTTTGATCTCAATACTCTCTTCGCTCTAATTGGATATATATCGTTTCTTTTATATATCATGTTCGTCCCAAGTTTTGATCTTCTTTGCGTATTCATCATCATTAACCGGTAATCGATTTAGTGGTTTTTGGTTAATCAAAATGTCTTTCATGGATTACATATATAATAGTTAATAAATGAATTTGAGAAAGAATACGAGTCTTCATACATGAACGGTAAGAGTCGACAAAATGAAGTATGTTACACCACTTCTAGTATAAGGCAATTTCTGGCTACATTTGGTTTAAATGTTTGGCAAAGAAACAAAACACACAAAAACAGGTTTTAACTTAGCTCCAGATTTGTTTAACTCAGATCCTAATACACGAGAACATTCTATTTGAGCTCATGTCGTCCTCAAAGGCGGAGACACCAATATAACTCCATCTCCCCGCACGAATAGAAACGGAAGTGTTCGCTTGGTTGTCTGAAAAGAAGCAAGTGCCATCAGCAGGAAAGGAAGAACATATGATTGTACAGTTAACATTGAAACGTTATCCCAAAGAACACTAGTCTAATCATAAGCTAGCACAATCACATTTGGAGGGGAAGAAACAAAATTCAAGGTTGAGCAGTTAAACAGAGTTGCTACATAAGCTATGAACACACTTTTATCTATGTAACCAGCACTTGTACATAATTCAAGATGAGCTTTTAGCTCGAAACAAAGACAAAGGCAATAGATATGATATAGAGTGAAAGCTGAAATTTTTGAAACCCAAAACGTCAATCTCTTACTAAACAACCCTAACATCATCTAATCCACAAGCCTAAGAGAAGAATAATATATCTTGTTTGAGTTAGAAAATGACAAACCCGAACAATCTCTTCGTATGTCTCGTCGTCGATTTCAACAGTCGTAATAACCTCTTCAACATCACCCAGAATCATATTCAAATGCTGATCAAAAGCCTGAACCAAAATTAAAAAAATAAAAAAAATTATAAGACTAGAGCTAAAATCAACGAAAAGGAATACAGAACCGAAATCAAGAAGATTAAATCTGAAATCTGAAATCCGAAAACAAGAAAAAGTGGTAAAAAAACGAACGTGAAGCTTGCCACGGAGTTCACGGTCCGATCGGAGCTTGACATAGATTCTCTCTTCGATACTTAAACGAATCAGATCCAATGGCTCCCTAACTGTGGCGTCTTCCTCGACGGACATCCTCGGAGGGTTTTTAGTTTTGGAATTGCGAACAAGAATGAGAGAAGAATAGTCACTCACCGCGATATCTATCTCTCTCAGCTTGGTTTCTCAATCTTACAAATTCGGCTCTCAAGATGTTTCGGGCTCGCATAATTTTGGGCCTGACCCAATATGTTCTTCTTCAATAAAGCTTAATAAACCCGTATTTAATCCACATGAGTTTAGGATCCGTTCAGATATTTATTTATGTTGGTTTCGCTTCATTTCAGTGTCTTCTAATTCGTTTTAGTTCTTCAAATTTTCGGGTAATTTGCCCAAATCTATTTTTACAATAAATAATTTTGAAGCATGAACAATGATAAAATGAACCATGATAGTGGAATTCAACTATACCAGCCTTGCCCAAAGTCCGTCCAATCACAAGGTATCAATTTTGTCATTTCAATAGAGTAATCATAAATAAAAGTAATAGTGGGGTTAAAATAATAATATTGCGAGAAGTTTGGACGTCAAAAGAAAAATAAGTTAAGACACAAAAGAAGAGCTTTTGCCTTTTTGGCATCCAACTTTTTTAACTGTGGCGTAAACACAGACATACATCTCTGAAGAGAGAGAGAGAAAGAGACCCTGAGAAGCTGGCCGGAGAAGACGAAGCAAGTTCATAATTTGTTTGTGAGTTTCTTCTTTTTTTTTACTCATCTCTAACATTCACCGCTTAACTTCTGATTGCTCTCTGCTTGTTTTCTCTCCTAAAGTTTCCATCTTTAATTTCCACTAGATCCCATCCACTACTAATTTTTCAAATCGCTTAGCTGATTTTATAAAGATCTATGTTTTCTCTCCGATTCACGGATTTTCTCTGATGAATTTTTCTCCCATAGGAAGGTGATTTGGTGAGAAAAAAAATGGATGGGAATTTTCCGCAAGGAGGTGTGGTTCGTGGTGGAGCTTCTTCTTCGTACGGAGGATTCGATTTGCAAGGTTCTACGAGAGTTCATCCTCCAGATTCCATGAATCAGCATCGACACAACCCCAATTCTTCTCGACCCCTTCACGAAGGTCTTCCCTTTACTATGGTTACAGGTCAAACCACCTGTGATCATTACAACATGTCAATGACTGAGCAGCATAAAGGTGACAGAGAGAAGAACTCAGCGAGTGATGATGATGAGCCAAGTTTCACAGAGGAATGTGGTGATGGTCACAATGATGCTAACAAATCAACTAAAGGGTCTCCATGGCAAAGAGTGAAGTGGACTGATAAGATGGTCAAGCTGTTGATTACTGCTGTGTCTTATATAGGCGATGATTCGACTATGGATAGTGGTAGTAGAAGAAAGTTTGCTGTTTTGCAGAAGAAGGGGAAGTGGAAATCGGTTTCTAAAGTTATGGCTGAGAGGGGTTATCATGTTTCGCCTCAGCAATGCGAAGATAAGTTCAATGATTTGAATAAGCGGTATAAGAAGCTTAACGATATGCTAGGTAGGGGAACTTCTTGTCAAGTTGTTGAGAATCCTGCGCTTTTGGATTCGATTGGATATTTGAATGATAAAGAGAAGGATGATGTTAGGAAAATCATGAGTTCCAAACATCTTTTCTATGAAGAGATGTGTTCGTACCACAATGGAAACAGGTTGCATTTGCCTCATGACCATGCTTTGCAGCGTTCGTTACAGCTGGCGCTTAGAAACAGAGATGATCATGATAATGATGATTCTAGGAAACACCAAATGGAGGATCTTGATGATGAGGATCATGATGGAGAAGGTGATGATCATGATGATTATGAGGAGCAGCATTATTCACATGGGGATTGTAGGGTAATTCATTATGGAGGTGGTGGTCCTTTGAAGAAGATAAGACAAAGCCATAGCCATGAAGATGGCGACCATCCGAGTCATGTGAATTCTCTGGAATGTAATAAAGTCTCCTTACCTCAAATGCCGTTTTCTCAAGCTGATGTGAATCAAGGTGGCGCAGAGAGTGGAAGAACAGCTTCAATGCAGAAGCAGTGGATGGAGTCCCGGACTCTCCAGTTAGAAGAGCAGAAGCTTCAGATCCAAGTTGAATTGCTGGAATTGGAGAAACAAAGATTCAGGTGGCAGAGGTTCAGTAAGAAAAGGGATCAAGAACTCGAGAGAATGAGAATGGAGAATGAAAGGATGAAACTTGAGAATGATCGGATGGGATTGGAGTTGAAACAAAGGGAATTGGGTGTTGAGTTATAACGGAACTGGCATCACTTCTCTGGATTGGTATATAGCTTTGCTAAAGGAAGATTCATTTTCTGCTCTTGTAAGCTTGCTTTGATTGAAATGATCTCGAGACTTTGATGTGAGAGATCATTATGGTTGCTTCAGTGATGATGGTTGAGAATGTAGTGACAAAGAAGTGGTTAATATAAGCAGCTCTCTAAGGTTTGTTTTAACTGAACCCCTCAGTAATCAATTTGCTGTATTATTCTTGACATCTTAATCCAATTCTCCGGGGTGTAACATATGTCTTATTATTAAACCAGTTTGAGAATGTGGTGTGTTGCTAGCTATTTCCTTCTAAAGAAATTTAATATATTTTTTCACATGGAACCTTAACATGTTTTGAACTATGTCAAATGAAAGAGACCCCCAATCTGTGATCTACCTTGTGAGACAGAGTCAAGTGGTAATTAATTTTTCCTCCTTGATATAATGTAATCTACAAGGTTTCCCTTCTATCACCAAGATACTAAAAGATTCTCTTTTTTCTTTTTCTGTTGGACTTGGATCCAGAGAACCTTGCGAGTTTATACTTTAGATCTTATCTCCTTAACTGGACAAGGAATCAGACTGTGTCCCAAGATCTGGGTGCCTTTTTTTACCTTTTATCTTGTTTCGAAGATTCTTCAGTTTGAGGATGTTGAATTTTTCTGAAGAATCTTGAAGCTAAACTCGAAAGGTTTCTTTCAGTTTAAAGTCACATGTTCTTCTTTGATATCTTTTTACATCAATGTAAAGATGTTTCTGACTACAAAACCTGTTGTGTATGCCTGCTTTTGGTCCATCTCCTGTTTGCTTCTCTTTTTTGTTTTTCTTTTTGGTGGTAAGTGATGAATTTCTTCTCTCCTTTCTGCTGTTTCACATTAGAGTTTTCTGGATACTTAATAGTAATTAACCGAGAGTCTTTCTTCGTTATTAACTGTCAAGTATCCAGAGAACTTTAAATTGAAACAAACTCCACTTTCTAGTCTGCAGGTTCTGTGTGTGCTTGTAAGCTTCTTGGCTCACTGCTTCATAGACCTGTAACATTAGAGTATTGAAAAATGTCATTTCCTAGCATAATTAACGATGCAATGGAGAATATAAGAAGTCTATCAAGGTGTAGTTAGGACCTGAGGTTGGAGGAGGCAAACACAATGAAGGGAAGTGTAGTGTATGTATGGCTTGGTGTATAAATTCAGCTTTGTTGGTTAAAAACGGGAAGCTCCTTTCCACGAAACGCACCAGAAAAACAAGTCTGTGATCGCCTTTCACGATGATGGCATATCCATATCCAAACAACACCTACATTGGGAAAACAAGGTATGTAAAAATCCATTATGCAGTTAAAGTTTTGAAGTAACGTGGACCATTGCGTTGGTTTGATTGATATATTTAAAGACTGAGTCATCATGGTCTGTTATGGTCACAGAGTTTGATCGGTATGAGCCTAAGGATAATGCTTTGTTCTGTTTCTCAAAATGAAAAAGAGAAACCTTTAGTAAGACTATTCCTGCTTAGTGGAATGAGCTTCTCTGCAGCAGGTCTATTCTGGGACAAAGTTCAAAATTTAAGGCACAACATCTATACAACTACCCGCAGGTCCAGCTGCCAAATGGCCACAGCCGCAGATTTTACTCCAAGAAAGTCTCTTCGAGAACTCCCAATGGTAGCTACAACATTGTGCAGGCAATCTTATGAGCTAAACGTGCTTGGCACATGTGGCCTACGTAGGCACTGAGCTAGGACAACCTGAGATTGTCTTGCGGTCTTTTGACAAAGCATTTGGTAGCACTACTTTCTCATCCTTAAAAATCACTTTTGTCTACTTACTCAAGCGAGTTCAGCAACAACAAAAAAAAAAGACATTATAGGTCCCTTGTGTGAGAAACAAGGATGAAAGTGAAAAATTTCATCAGTGGTGGTGAGGAAACAAGTCTTTAAGGTGGTTACGAGTAGCTTCAGTGCTGGTGTCTCAACCATTGCATCAATCAAGAACTTCCAACTGATTGTGGCGAACCAACTGCCAAATATGACCCTGACAAAGGTAGGGAAGGACTTGTTCGGTGTTTACCATGAATTTCTGATATCTACTCTGCATTTCAGGCTTTGGCTATCTCTGTGAGCTCACCAAACTACCTTCTGACCAGTCGATCAAGAACTAAAACAAAACCAAAACGCAAATATATGCAGTTTCCAGCAGCAGTTTTGGCCCAGCACTGTGTCACCCGAGGTTCCTTGCCACTGAATTTAGATTTGAACCCGGTTTTCAACATACACAAAAAAGGTAACTTTGACAAAAACTTTGGTTGACGAGAGCTCAAATGGTTATAGTTTACTGTCAAATTGATTGTTATTTTATAATATCAAAAGCACATCGACAGAATCTTATTCTTACCTTTTCCTCCCATTTGAAGACTTTCTTGTAAAGAAATGTAAATTAACCGTCAAATAGGGAGGAAACGTAGACGTCCGGATAAAACTGACAGAGTCTTCACTTGACCTATATGTAACTAGAAAATGTCTTGGTTGTGAGTTGGACTAGTATTGCAGATTTCTACAATTTGTGGGGAAATGAGAATGAGTAAAAGTGAACATCTCAAGACTGAGTTTTGCTTCCTATAAGAAGAAGCCTCAACGAGATGAGAGAAAACTCAAAGAGGACCAAATTTGGAGAGAAAGAACGAAAGAGAAAAAAAAAGATGAAGGTGCAGGATCTGTTCTTGATTGCTCTTTTCTTCATTGCATATATGCAGCTGGTCAAGGGGCAACCGTTGCAAGGTTGCCCAAAGAGATGTGGCAACGTCACAATCGAGTACCCTTTTGGCGTTTCTTCAGGTTGTTACTATCCCGGAGGTAATATTTTCAATATCACCTGTAAGGAAGATAGGCCACATGTCTTAGACGACATTGAAGTGAATAACTTTAATCACAGCGGCCAGCTACAAGTTCTGCTTAATCGATCCTCTGCTTGCTACGAAGAGCAAGGAAATGAAACTATTTACGATTACGGCAGGTTTACACTGGATAATTTATCTCTCTCCGCCAACAATAAGTTTACTATAGTAGGCTGTAATGTTTTAGGACTTCTGAGTGCTTTTGGAATGCAAAACTACTCAACTGGATGCATATCAGCATGCAATGTTAAACCGCAGGAAAATGAAGAATGTAACGGTGTAGGTTGTTGCAGAACAAATGCCTCTTTCCCGTTGGATAGCTATACATTCGGATATGGCTCACTTCACATACCGGACCTGCCTTCTGTGCATCATTTTAATCCTTGCACCTACGCTTTTCTCGTTGAAGATGGTAAGTTTGACTTCAGTTCTTCAGAAGATCTTAAGAATCTGCGGAATGTCACGAGGTTCCCAGTTTCACTAGATTGGTCTATTGGAAACCAGACATGTGAGGAAGCTGGAAGGACAATAATATGCGGTGGGAACAGCACATGTTCTGATTCTACTACTAGAAGCGGATATATCTGCAGATGTAAAGAAGGTTTTGATGGGAATCCATACCTTTCAGACGGCTGCCAAGGTAAATCATAGTAATTTCTTCTCCTTTCCTCTTCTTATTTTGAGTGTTAATTGTTTTTCTCAAACACTTCTTGTTGCATCTTACGCCCTCTTTCCTTGGGCCAGACATCAATGAGTGTACTAGTGGTAAACATAACTGTTCGGGTACCAGCACCTGTGAAAACAGTACGCCTGGAAGGTTTGATTGTAAGTGCCCATTTGGTTACGAATTAACTGTATCTATAGAGTCCACTATGATCTGTACGAGGCCTCAATACTTCAGATGGACTCAAATTTTTCTCGGTAAACTCCCCTCACTGGTTCTAGATTCTTTCTTTAAATCAACTCGCTCTAATCTTGTGTGATGTGATTCAGGAACCACCATCGGCTTCCTGGTCATCCTGTTTGGCGTTAGATGTATACAACAGAGAAAGAAGCACAGGAAGGATACTGAGCTACGGCAAAAATTCTTCGAGCAAAATGGTGGGGGCATGTTGATACAGCGACTCTCAGGAGCAGGGCCATCAAATGTTGATGTCAAAATCTTCACTGAGGAAGGCATGAAGATAGCAACTAATGGTTACGACAAGAGCAGAATCTTGGGTGAGGGAGGCCAAGGAACAGTCTACAAAGGGATATTGCCAGACAACTCCATAGTTGCCATAAAGAAGGCTCGCCTTGGAGACTGTAGCCAAGTAGAGCAATTCATCAACGAGGTGCTCGTGCTTTCACAAATCAATCACAGGAATGTGGTCAAACTCTTAGGCTGCTGTCTAGAGACTGAAGTTCCCTTGCTAGTCTATGAGTTCATTACCAATGGAACCCTTTTCGATCACTTGCACGGTTCTATGTCTGATTCTTCTCTAACATGGGAACACCGTCTGAGGATAGCCACAGAAGTAGCTGGAACTCTCGCATATCTTCACTCTGCTGCTTCTATTCCAATCATCCACCGCGATGTCAAGACTGCTAATATTCTCCTGGATGAAAACTTAACCGCCAAAGTAGCTGACTTTGGTGCTTCAAGGCTGATACCAATGGATAAAGAGCAACTAACAACAATGGTGCAAGGCACTCTCGGGTACTTAGACCCAGAATACTACAACACAGGGTTGCTAAACGAAAAGAGCGATGTTTATAGCTTTGGGGTAGTCCTAATGGAACTTCTCTCAGGTCAAAAGGCATTGTGCTTTGAAAGGCCTCCGACCTCCAAACATCTGGTGAGTTACTTTGCCTCTGCCATGAAAGAGAATAGGTTGCATGAGATTATTGATGGCCAAGTGATGAACGAGGATAATCTGAGGGAGATCCAGGAAGCTGCAAAAATTGCTGTTGAGTGTACAAGATTGACGGGAGAAGAAAGGCCAAGGATGAAGGAAGTAGCTGCAGAGCTTGAGGCCTTGAGAGTCACAAAAACCAAACATAAGTGGTCAGATCAGTCTCCTGAAGCAGAGGATATTGAGCACTTGGTTGGTGTTCAAATGTTATCAGCACAAGGCGAAACCAGTAGCACTGGCTATGACAGCATCAAGAATGTAGCAATATTGGACATTGAAGCTGGCCGCTGAAATTTCCATCCAACTCTCGCTAAATGACTTAGGACTGTTGACCACACGAGCTCGTCCTTCTCATGTTAAACATTTAAACCCTGTAATAAAAAAGATGACATTCAAAACCTTTGTGCTTGAGACATGATTGTTTCGTCAGATCATCAATCGTTGTGTTTATAACATGTAAAAACAGTGTATCAAACATTGCATTCAAGAACTGCATGGTGGTGTTAGAACATCAATCATTGTGTATATAAAAACCCGTTTTAACTGGTACGCTACACTTCAATATCTAATTTGGTATTTGAAGATTTTATTCAGGAACCTGAATCTATTATGAATATATGATTTCTCTATATGGCGAAAAAGAAAACAAAAAGGAAACAACTCAAAGAAACTCTAGTGTAACATGTAAAAACCAGTATATTAACAATAATGGCATTTAAGAACCATGTGGTGGTTTTGGATCATCAATCATTGTTGTGAATATAATCCCCCTTAATTGGTATGCTACACGAATCGAATCTTCTTCAAAAGAAACAGAGCTCAGAAACCCTGATTCTTTTTCAAAGCAAGACAACAGCATTTGGTCGAGTTCAGCGTCGATTCTTCTTGGGCATGATTCGTGTTCACAACGTAATGAGATCCTTTTAAACTTCCGATATTTTGTTTGGTCGACTTTTGTTTATGCGTTTTGATTTTGAAGATGATCACAACGTAATGAGATCCTTTTACACTTCCGATATTTTTGTACCATGGTGTACAGGAATCTTCGTGTTTTGCAGATATATTTTTGTCTCCTTAATTGTAATTACATCATTTTTTAGCTCGTAAACTTGGATTATCGACTCCAGATATCTATATGTGATGAAATTACTAAAGGAACACTAATTTTCGTTTTTTACCAATTAAAGCATCAAAGAAAACAGAGCATTTTGTTATTTGAGGTGGAAAGAAGTGTTATGAAAGAAAGTAAATTTGCAATTTTGCATTCTAGTATCAAGAAAAGCAGAGAGACCGAGACAAGTTGACGAAGAGGTAGTTCAAATGGTTGACCAATGTCCACTACTCTTTTTTAATAATGATATGGTTTTCCAATCAATAATAATATATTAAGCATAGAGTAGTCTGAATCTTTACCATTTCTTCACATGCAACTATCAACCGTCGTAATCTTTGAATACTACAAAAATAAAAGTCACTGTTAAACGGAAGCAAACGCAGAGTTTGGGATATAATATGAAGCCTCCTTGCGTGTTAAATTGACATGGTCTTGTTTGTGTAGTTAAATTTTAGTCTTGCGGGATCCTGCAATTTCTGGGAAAATAAGTAAAGAGAACATCTCAGGTAGTGGATTTTCTTTCTTATAAAAATAAAGCCTCAAGGAAAGGGAGAAAAAGAAAGAGAGAAGAGAGGTAGAAGATGAAGGTACAGGAGGGTTTGTTCTTGGTGGCTTTTTTCTGCCTGGCATATACACAGCTGGTCAAAGGGAAAACTTTTGCCCATTGCCCAGAGAAATGTGGCAACACCACAATCGAGTACCCTTTTGGACTTTCTCCAGGTTGTTACTATGGGGGAGATAATAGTTTCAGGCTCACCTGTGAGAAGGAAAACAAGCTAATCTTTGGCGGCAATCAAGTCATCAACATCTCTCACAGTGGCGAGCTACGCGTCTTGAATCATATATCCTATGTTTGCTATAATAGACAAGGTAACCAGACTAAACGCTTTGACCAGTGGTCTAGTCTGGGTAATTTAACATTCTCCGACAAGAACAGATTTACTGCAGTAGGCTGTAACACTTACGCGTTTTTGAGCACTAATGGAGTTGCAAATTACTCAACTGGATGCATGTCATTATGTCGTACTCCCAAGCCGACAGATGGATCATGTTCTGGTGGAGGTTGCTGCCAGATCTCTGTCCCTCTAGGGAGTGACTATTTTATACTCCAACCATATAGCTTTTCCAACCATACTTCTGTGTTTAACTTCAATCCTTGCAGCTATGCCTTTCTAGTCGAAGATGGTATGTTTAAGTTCAGTTATATAGAAGATCTTATGAACCTGCGGAATTTCACGAGGTTCCCTGTGGTACTAGACTGGTCTATTGGTAGACAGACATGCAAGCAAGTTGGAGGAGAAAGCATATGCGGTGAGAACACCGAATGTTCTGATTCTACCCGTGGAACCGGGTATATCTGCAAATGTTTACAAGGTTTTGATGGGAATCCATACCTTCCAGACGGCTGCCAAGGTAATTCATATTAATTTCTTTTTCTTTCTTCTTTTGAGTGTAAATTGTTTTCCTCAAACATTTATTGTTGCATCTTGCTCTCTTTTTCGTTGGCCCAGATATTGATGAGTGTACTACTAGCAGTACTATCCATAAACATAACTGTTCGGCTTCCAGCACATGTGAAAACACGGTGGGACACTTCCTTTGTAATTGCCCATCTGGTTACGACCTAAATACCACCACCAATGGCTGCATGCCTAAAGAAAGGCCTGGATACTTTAAATGGACTCAAATTTCTCTAGGTATGCTCGCCTCACTTGTTCTGGATTCTTTCCTTTCTGAAACCACTCTAATCCTCTATGTATGATGTGACCAGGAACTACCATCAGCTTCTTGTTCGTCCTGCTTGGCGTTACCTGTATACAACAGAGAATGAAGCACCGAAAGGACACCAAGCTCCGACAACTATTCTTCGAGCAAAATGGTGGTGGCATGTTAATACATCGACTCTCAGGAGCAGGGTCATCAAACGTTGATGTCAAAATCTTTACTGAAAAAGCCATGAAGGAAGCAACTAATGGTTATGATGACAGCAGAATCCTGGGTCAGGGAGGCCAAGGAACAGTCTACAAAGGGATATTGCCAGACAACTCCATAGTTGCTATAAAGAAAGCTCGGCTTGGAGACAATAGCCAAGTAGAGCAATTCATCAATGAAGTGCTCGTGCTTTCACAAATCAACCATAGGAATGTGGTCAAGCTCTTGGGCTGCTGTCTAGAGACTGAAGTTCCCTTGTTAGTCTATGAGTTCATTACCAGTGGCACCCTTTTCGATCACTTGCACGGTTCCTTGTTTGATTCTTCACTTACGTGGGAACACCGTCTGAGGATAGCAATAGAAGTCGCTGGAACTCTAGCATATCTTCACTCCTCTGCTTCTATTCCAATCATCCACCGCGATGTCAAGACTGCTAATATTCTCCTGGATGAAAACTTAACTGCAAAAGTAGCTGACTTTGGTGCTTCAAGGCTGATACCGATGGATAAAGAGCAACTAACAACAATGGTCCAAGGAACTCTAGGTTACCTAGACCCAGAATACTATAACACAGGGTTGCTAAATGAAAAGAGCGATGTTTATAGCTTTGGGGTAGTCCTCATGGAACTGCTCTCAGGTCAAAAGGCATTATGCGTTGAACGGCCACAACAGTCAAAACAACTGGTGAGTTACTTTGCTTCTGCCACAAAAGGGAATCGGTTGCATGAGGTTATTGATGGGCAAGTGATGAACGAGGGTAATCAGAGGGAGATCCAGGAAGCTGCAAGAGTTGCAGTTGAGTGTACAAGATTGACAGGACCAGAAAGGCCAAGGATGAAGGAAGTAGCTGCAGAGCTTGAGGCCTTGAGAGTCACAAAAAGTAAACATAAGTGGTCAGATCAGTATTATGAAGCAGAGGGTATTGAGCATTTGGTCGGTATTCAAAAGTTATCAGCACAAGGAGAAACAAGTAGCACTGGCTATGACAGCATCAAGAATGTAGCAATATTGGACATTGAAGCTGGCCGTTGAGAATTCCTCCCAACTCTCACGGAAGGACTTGACTTTTGGCCATATTCCGTTTGATGTGATCAGGTTTCTTCCCTCCTCCTTCTCATCTTTTTTAACATTCAAACAAGACATTCAAATACCTTTTTGCTTGAAAAATTCTTTGTTTCGTCAAATCATCAATCATTGTGTTTATAACTCCACTTAATTGGTATTCTAGACTTATCTATCGGATTTGGTAATAGAAATTTTGACTTTCCGAACTCATGTATCTGAACATCAGTATACGATATGTCAATGAGAAAAGACCCAAGAAAAACTAAAAGGATCAAAAGAAATTAGAATTCTTCCTCACAATCAAGAATTCATGAATTTAAGTCAATAATGAATTTATGTTGTATGGTTATGGTAACCAAAAAAAAAGAAAAAAAAATCTAACTCAGAGGAACTCTAGAATCTAAAGGAAAGCATCAAAAGAAAACAGAGCTCAGAAACCTGATTCTTCTTCAATTCTTCATGGGGTTACCAGAGAATAAGCTTGCTAAAGAGACATATGAGGATTCATCATGAGCATCATGATTCGTGTTCTCACACTGCTTAAGTCTTTGTGCAAACCGATCAGCTTCTCCTTCTCTCTCTCTCTCTCTCTCGCATTTTTGGCCCGTTTCACAATCTTGCACTGGAAACCGAAAACCAAACATAAGTGGTCAAATAAGAATCCTGAAGTAGAGGATATTGAGCACAAGGAGAGACTGGCTATGACAGCATTAAGAGTGTAGCAATATTGGACATTGATCACATGAATGTCATCTTGTTTTTGGAAAGGGAAAAAACATTTCTTTATTGCTTATCTCCTCTTTGTCCTCCTAAACACTTGAAAACATGACATTCAAAAAACATTTAAGCTCGACCTTGTAGATCATCAAGGATCCTATTTAGAACTCCCATTTGATTTGTAAGCTAACTAGTAGACGATTTAGCTTACATAGCAACACAGTTTAGAGTTGATGAATTTACAAGCAGATATATTGATATACCATTTGTCGTTACAAAACAACAACTTAAGAAGAAACACTCAAATTAAAGAAAACATAGAGATAAAGTATAATCATCGACCTACTTCCCAGATTCTTCATCTCATGGTCGATCTCATCATCGATTCAGCTTGATCTATGTTGGCAATACAATCCAAGTCCCACATCGGAAATTTGAAGGGACTAATACTAATATATAAAGGGTTAGGGCCAATCCACTAATTGCCAATTGGTTTTTAGTTGGAAGCCCAGTATTAGCCCAAATTTAACAATCTAACAGAACAAAAGCTTGATGAAGAGACGGTGGAGGATTCATAAGCATGATTCGCGTTCTCACATGGCTTAGTTCATTGTTCAAACCCATCAGAAACGCGTAACAATGCTCCTTCTCTCTGGCCTCTTTAGCTCGTTTCGCGATCTCGCAATTGCAACCGCCGCACAAACACTCCGGCACAGGATCATACTCAGACAATTCCGCCCAAGCTCTCATGAATTTCGCGAAATATCTACCCACAGGGTCACCATCTTGCCTCAACATCGCGAGTCTCTGACGAAGCTCGTAGATCTTTAAATCAACACTCGGTACGAATATTACTCGGAGATATTCCCAAGCTTTCTGCGCCGTCTCCGCGCACGATACATAGATTCGAAGCCCTTCGCTCAACGAACTCATCATCCAACACTTGACCCTCGCGTTACATGTTTCCCATGGCTGATATAGCGGCGAGGAAGGGTCAGGTTTCTCGAGAGTACCGTCGATGAATCCAATTTTGTTCTTGCTTCGAAGGAAAAGGAGAAAATCATTCTTCCAGATGAAGTAGTTGTCATCGTCTTTGCTGAGTATAGCCATAGGAAGATTCTCATTGGATTGATAATCTGAATCGAGATAATAGGGAGATTTAGGATCGAGTGTGGGAGATTCCGCCATTGTCCACTGTGACTCACTGCTCTGAGCTCTCGTTACTGTTTGAAATTTAGGGATTGCTTTTCTATTCCTTACGATTTTTCTTTTTCCTTTTAAAGCTCTCTATAAATATAAATAGCTGCTGGGCTTTAAATGGGCTTTAGATATCTCCTCCTGAGCCCAATGGATTATAAGATTTTCGCGCCTCAATTGATACTTTTGTGTTGCGTGGTATGTACGTAACTCAAAAAATTAAAAGGCTCATTTGCTTCAAACTTAATATTTGATACACACTCGGACAAGCTCCAGTCAGACATCTGGTCACCGAGTCACCACATACCTTAGTGCATCTGCAGCGGAGTTTCTTCAGAACGTCCCAGCCTGGGCCCCACAGGAAAATCAACGGGACGACGTGAGACGTTCCCACATGAAGAAACGTTTTTTCCTCTGTTTCTTCACTATTCACGGGCCCCACTGATACGTGGCGGCCCACGATTGATTGTTTTTTTTTGTTTTTTTGTTTTTTTTTTAATCTAACTAAATAAAAAAAAAAAAAAAAAAATTGAAAAAAAAGGACGGGACGGGACTTCTTGCTGCACATGGTCTTAGTCCTTGGTATTGCAATCCTTTGGCAGAAGATATCTGCTACTTTGATACTAGATCATTTGGAGTTCTTAAACTTCGAATTAAGAAAAGAAGAGAGGGTAGAGAGAAGTTGACGAAGAAGAAGATCAAATGATTGAACAATGAATTCCACTACTCTTTTTTAATAGTCAAATGGTTTCTATCAGTTATCAAAATATAGATATGGTTTACTCTTTGATAATAATATTTTTAGCGTATATAATCCTTAATGTGAATAAGGAGAGATCTTATATACTTGCACCGTTATTGAGCTAGGCCTGAAAAATGAAAGGCTAAACCTTTCACATTAATGCTATTGTTGTTACCTGAATATGGTCTTACCAAGACCTGCGATCATCTGTGAGCTATCTAAATTGTTTGAAACCATGAACTTGTGAACTTGTTGGTCTATGAATTCATTACCAGTGGCACCCTGTTCGATCACTTGCATGGTTCCATGTTTGATTCTTCTCTTACATGGGAACACCGTCTGAGGATAGCAATAGAATCGCTGGAACTCTAGCATATCTTCACTCCTCTGCATCTATTCCAATCATCCACCGCGATGTTAAGACTGCTAATATTCTCCTGGATGAAAACTTAACTGCAAAAGTAGCTGACTTTGGTGCATCAAGGCTGAGACCAATGGATAAAGAGCAGCTCACAACTATGGTGCAAGGCACTCTCGGCTACTTAGACCCAGAATATTACAACACAGGGTTACTAAACGAAAAGAGCGATGTTTATAGCTTTGGGGTAGTCCTAATGGAACTGCTCTCAGGCCAAAAGGCATTATGCTTTGAAAAGCCACAGTACTCCAAACATCTTGTGAGTTACTTTGCTTCTGCCACGAAAGAGAATAGGTTGCATGAGGTTATTGATGGGCAAGTGATGAACGAGGATAATCAGAGGTTGATTCAGGAAGCTGCAAGAGTTGCTGTTGAGTGTATAAGATTGACGGGAGAGGAAAGGCCAACGATGAAGGAAGTAGCTGCAGAGCTTGAGGGATTGAGAGTAACAAAAAGCAAACATAAGTGGTCAGATCAGTATCCTGAGCCAAAGGAGATTGAGGAGTTGCTCGGTGTTCAAATCTTATCAGCACAAGGCGAAACCAGTAGCACTTGCTATGACAGCATCAAGAATGTCGCAATATTGGACATTGAAGCTGGCCGCTGATATTGATCAGCCCAGCTCTGATAAAATCACATATATACACTGGCGGACCCACGTTACAAGAAGGGGTGTCACTTGACACACCTTAAATTATATAAATGAGAATTTTAAGCTTAAATCAGTAAAATTATTTGGCTAATTTGGTTAAAGTTGCTTGCATTGACCCCCCTTTCCCCAGAGTATCAAAACATGACATTCAAGAACATTACTGAAGAGCAACTCAAGTTACATGTTATTGATATACCATAGTAGTAACAAAACAACAACTCAAGAAGAAACACATAAATTTAAAGAAAACATAAGGATAAAGTATAATCATCGACCTGCTTCCCAGATTCTTCATCTCATGGTCGATCTCATCATCGATTCAGCTTGATCTAACAGAACAAAAGCTTGATGAAGAGACGGTGGAGGATTCATAAGCATGATTCGCGTTCTCACATGGCTTAGTTCATTGTTCAAACCCATCAGAAACGCGTAACAATGCTTCTTCTCTCTCGCCTCTTTAGCTCGTTTCGCGATCTCGCAATTGCAACCGCCGCACAAACACTCCGGCACAGGATCATACTCATACAATTCCGCCCAAGCTCTCATGAATTTCCCGAAATATCTACCCACAGACTCACCATCTTGCCTCAACATCGCGAGTCTCTGACGAAGCTCGTAGATCTTCAAATCAACACTCGGTACGAATGTTACTCGGAGATATTCCCAAGCTTTATGCGCCGTCTCCGCGAACGATACATAGATTCGAAGCCCTTCGCTCAACGAACTCATCATCCAACACTTGACCCTCGCGTTACATGTTTCCCATGGCTCATATAGCGGCGAGGAAGGGTCAGGTTTCTCGAGAGTACCGTCGACGAACCCGATTTTGTTCTTGCTTCGAAGGAAAAGGAGAAAATCATTCTTCCAGATGAAGTAGTTGTCTTCAGCTTTGCTGAGTATAGCCATAGGGAGATTCTCGTTGGATTGATAATCTGGATCGAGATAATAAGGAGATTCAGGATCGAGTGTGGGAGATTCCGCCATTGTCACCGTGACTCACTGCTCGGAGCTCTCGTTACTGTTTGAATTTTAGGGATTGCTTTTTAACCTATTCCTTTCGATTTTCTTTTTTTCTTTCTAAAGCTCTCTTTAAATATAAATACCTGCTGGGCTAAAATGGGCTTTAGATATCTCCTCCTGAGCCCAAAGTTTAAAAGGTTATTATGTGTTGCGTGGTATGTACGTAACTCAAAAAATTAAAGGGCTCACTTGCTTCAGTATATTTTTTTGTTACTCATCTAAAATATAAATATTGCAGTTTGTAAATTAACGTTATCATTCATTCATTCATTCTTGTTGCATAAGATTGCTCGGGTTTTGTAACCAACAAATCTCTTGTTTGTTAAAAAATAATTTCTTTAGTTAATGATGGTTCCTACAAGGCTACAATAGCTTTCATTTTAGAGATTACTTGACGAGCCAATCAAAATGAGCCATAATCAGGGAAACATGGAATAACCTGTATTTTTTTCGAAATCTAAACGGCATTTCAGTAGTTAATTAGTTATTCATTTAATAGTAGCTATAACTCATAAGACTATAACTGAAGAGATTATGTTTAATTATGATCTGTTTTAGTAAATTGAGTCAATTGACAGAGTTACCTCTAAAATACCTTTAAAATCTCTATGTATGGTCTGTCAAAGATTATTTTAATCATCAAACAGTGTAGTTTTAGTTTCTCTTAATATTTCTCTCAATCCTCCGGCAAAAATATCTGCTATGACAGCTATGTTGATACTAGATAATTTGGAGTTCTTAAACTTCAAATTACGGAGATAACTGTTAAGAAAAAAGGGTAAATTCGCCTGGTACTATCAAGAAAAAAAGAGAGGACAGAGAGAAGTTGACGAAGAAGAAGTTCAAATGATTGACCAATGTCCACTACTCTTTATTTAATGGTCAAATGGTTTATATCAATTATCAAAATAGATATGGTTTCCAATTTGATAATAATATTTTAGGCAGTATAGTCTGAATATCTACCATTTCTTCACATTTGAAGATTCCTTACCACTACCAACCATCCTAATCTTTGAATACTAACAAAAAAAAAAGGTCACTGTTAAACGGGAGCAAACGCAGACGTTGTGATGTAATACGGAAATGTAGTTGGAATTTAGTATTGCAAATTTCTGCAATTTGAAGGAAAATGGGAACAGGTCAGCGAACACGAATGAAGAAAAGATCTCAAGACTAAGGTTTGTTTCCTATTAAAGGCAGCCTCAAAGAGAGATGAAGAGAAAAACAAAATCAAAAGAGGAATAAGTTAGAGAGAACTAAAGAAAGCAAGAAAGAAAAAGGCAGAAGATGAAGGTGAGTAGTCTGTTCTTGGTGGCTATTTTCTTCATTGCTAATACGCAGCTAGTGCAGGGGCAATCTCAACCTCGCCAAGATTGCCAATCTAGATGTGGCAATGTCACAATTGATTACCCTTTTGGTATTTCTACAGGTTGTTACTATCCCGGAGATGATAGTTTCAATATCACCTGTGAGGAAGATAAACCAAATGTCTTACACAACATTGAAGTGAGAAACTTCCATCACAGCGGCCAGCTACGGGTTATGCTTAATCGATCAACTGTTTGCTACGACGGGGAAACAAATAATGAATTCAATTTCCACTGGTTTAATCTGGATAATTTATCCCTCTCAACCAAAAATAAGTTTACTTTAGTAGGCTGTAACGCTTGGGCACTTCTGAGCACTTTTGGAGTGCAAAACTACTCAACCGGATGCCTGTCATTATGCGATTCTCCCCCGGCGCCAAATAGCAAATGTAATGGTGTAGGTTGCTGCAGAACAGACGTCTCTATTCCGTTGGATAGCAATAGAATTGAAACTCAACCAGCTCGCTTTGAAAACATGACTTCTGTGCAGCACTTTAATCCTTGCAGCTACGCCTTTTTTGTTGAAGATGGTATGTTTAACTTCAGTTCTTTAGAAGACCTTAAGAATCTGCGGAATGTCACGCAGTTCCCTGTGGTACTAGATTGGTCTATTGGAAACCAGACATGTGAGCAAGTTGTAGGCAGAAACATATGTGGTGGAAACAGCACATGTTTTGATTCTACTCGTGGAAAGGGGTATAACTGCAAATGTTTTGAAGGTTTTGATGGGAATCCATACCTTTCAGACGGTTGCCAAGGTACTTTATATTAATTTATTCATCTTCCTTTCTTCTTTTGAGTGTTAATTTGTTTTCCTGATACATTTCTTGTTGCATCTTGCCCTCTTTTTCCTTGGACCAGACATCAATGAGTGTACTAGTTCTATCCATAAACATAATTGTTCGGATCCCAACACCTGTAGAAACAGAGATGGAGCCTTCGATTGTAAGTGTAAATCTGGTTACCGCTTAGATACAACCACTATGAGCTGCAAGCGTAAAGAGTTTGGATGGGCTATGATTCTTCTTGGTAAGCTTCCCTCACTATTTCTGGACTTATTGTTTTCCAGATTAACTCACTCTAATCGTCTCTGTGTGTATATGATGTGTGTGTTCAGGAACCACTATCGTCTTCTTGGTCCTCCTGCTTGGCCTTAGTTTTGTTAAACAGAGGCTGAGGCGCCGGAAAGAGACCGAGCTGCGACAACAGTTCTTCCAGCAAAATGGTGGTGGCATGTTGATGCAGCGACTCTCAGGAGCAGGCCACTCAAATATTAATGTCAAGATCTTTACGGAGGAAGGCATGAAGGAAGCAACAAATGGTTATGATGAGACTAGAATCTTGGGTCAGGGAGGCCAAGGAACGGTCTACAAAGGGATACTGCCGGACAACTCCATAGTTGCCATAAAGAAGGCTCGGCTTGGAGACCATAGCCAAGTAGAGCAATTCATTAACGAAGTGCTCGTGCTTTCACAAATCAACCATAGGAACGTGGTCAAGCTCCTAGGCTGCTGTCTTGAGACTGAAGTTCCCTTGTTGGTCTATGAGTTCATTACCAGTGGCACTCTTTTCGATCACTTACACGGTTCTATGTTTGATTCTTCTCTTACATGGGAACACCGTCTGCGGATAGCTGTAGAAGTAGCTGGAACTCTTGCTTATCTTCACTCCTCTGCTTCTATTCCAATCATCCACCGCGATGTCAAGACTGCTAATATTCTCCTGGATGGAAACTTAACTGCAAAAGTAGCTGACTTTGGTGCATCAAGGCTGATACCGATGGACCAAGAGCAGCTCACAACTATGGTGCAAGGCACTCTCGGCTATTTAGACCCAGAATACTACAACACAGGGCTTCTGAACGAAAAGAGTGATGTTTATAGCTTCGGGGTAGTCCTCATGGAACTGCTCTCAGGTCAAAAGGCATTGTGCTTTGAACGGCCAGAGACCTCAAAACATATAGTGAGTTACTTTGTTTCTGCCATGAAAGAGAATAGGTTGCATGAGATTATTGACGGCCAAGTGATGAACGAGTATAATCAGAGGGAGATCCAGGAAGCTGCAAGAACTGCTCTTGAGTGTACAAGACTTATGGGAGAGGAAAGGCCAGGGATGAAAGAAGTAGCTGCAGAGTTAGAGGCCTTGAGAGTCAAAACAACAAAACATCAGTGGTCAGATCAGTATCCCAAGGAGGTTGAGCACTTGCTTGGTGTTCAAATATTATCAGCGCAAGGTGATACCAGTAGCATTGGCTATGACAGCATCCAGAATGTAGCAAGGTTGGACATTGAAGCTGGCCGTTGATATTTGTCAGTCCAGCTCTAAAAAAAATCACATGTAATGAGATTTTTTCTAGTGTTGTAAAGGAATCTTTATGCTTCATCACATTCTCTTGTCTCATGGTACTACCTCTTTAGAATCTTGGGGGTAGATTGATATTTTGTTTGATCATCAATTGTAACTCTCTTTGATTGTTCAAACAAAAAAACAAACTCTTCTTGAGTTAGTGACTCCGAATATATAAGTGTGATATGTCAAAATGGGGAAGGAAAAAAAACAACTCGTAAAGGAACACTAAAACTTTTTTCCACAAAAAGCATCAAAAGAAAACAGAGGATGTTGTGATCAGGAGTCTTATTCCTACATCTTCCCTCTAAATCAATCTTCATGAAAAATAAAATCAATTTTGAGGGGAAAATTACTGTTAAGAAAAAGGGTATATCAAGGCAAGAACAGAGGAGCGTTTGACGAGGAGGGTTGACCAATGTCCACTAATTTTATAATATATGGTCTGAACATTTACCATTCCCATTTGAAGATTCCTTGCAGCCCCCAATTGTCGTAGTGCATTTTAATCATCAGATAGTGCATTTTCAAATTCAAGATTTCCCCGCAGTTTCTTGGAATAACTCTAGTTTCTTTTGGTGAAAGTGGTGGATTTGCATGAAAATTTCTAATAGAGATACTCTTGAAGAGTAAACAGCGACATGAGGCAAGAACTATTCAAACACTTCAAGAACTTGTTCACATTTATAAACTTAATATTCCTATGTTAAATTGATATTTTGTCTCATTATCAAGTGTAACCCCTTTTTACATGTTTTTAAAAAAAAAACTCTCCTTAATAGTTATTAATACTTAACAATTTAAAAGGATCTAAACCATCGATCAATGAATCCAAATATTTAAGTGTGATATATGATATCATAATATAGGAAAAAAATGAAAACAACTCGTAAAGGACCACTATATTTTTTTCAATAAAAGCATCAGAAGAAAACAGAGCATGTTGTGATCATGAGTCTTATTCCTACCTTATCACTACAACGCAATTTTCATATTTGAATAATAAATTGTTTTGCAGTGGAAATTCCTGTTAAGAAATTAAAGGGTTAAGTTTCCTGGTAAAATCAAGAAAAGAAAGAGAGGACAGAGATTGAAGTTGACGCATTTGAATTTCTTGAACGTGTGTAGTCTGTATCTTCACTTTTCTTCACATTTGAAGATTTCTTGTTAGCACCACTCGTCGTGTGGTCTTTGAGTCCTGCAAAAATAAAAGTCACCGGCCGCAAAATGGAAGCAGACTTGGACGTTTGGATATATAACATGGGAAATATGGAATAGTATACTTAAACGTTCCCCTTGCATCACAATGACATGGTCTTGATTGAATTTTAGTATGGCAGATATCTCGTGGGGGAAATGGGGAAGAGTCAGCGAAACGAATCAAGAGAATATGTCAAAACAGGGGTTTGTTTTCTAGCTATAAGTAGCCTCGGAGAGATGAGAAAAGCCTCGGAGAGATGAGAAAAGAACTCAAAGAGAAACGAATATAGAGAGAAAACAAAAGAAAGTGGGAGAAGGAGGGAAGAAGAAGATGAAGTTGCAAGAGGTTCTGATGTTGGTGACCATTTTCTCCCTTTCATATACACAGCTGGTCAAGGGGCAATCGTTGCAAGGTTGCCCAAAGAAGTGTGGGAACGTCACAATTGAGTATCCTTTTGGTACTTCTCCAGGTTGTTACGCTGCCGAAAATTTCAAACTCATTTGTAATGCGAAAGAGGAGCTATTGTATCAAGACTTCCAAGTGATCAACATGTCTCACAGAAGCAGCGACTTAAGGATTCTGTTTCCTGCATCTTATCTTTGCTTCGACGGCCAAGGAAATAGCACTACGCGCAATTTCAAGGATATTCGGCTGGGTAATGTGACTATCCCCGAAAGGTTAACTATGATACTAAATTGGTTTATTTCAAACCAGACATGCAAACAAGTTGGAAGCATATGCGGTGGGAACAGCACATGTTTGGATTCTACCCTTGCAAAAGGGTATAACTGCAAATGTTTAGAAGGCTTTGACGGGAATCCATACCTTTCAGACGGTTGCCAAGGTACTTTAACTTCTTTTAATCGTTTACTTCATACAATTCTCATTGAATCTTACACATTTTTCCTTTGGCCAGACATCAATGAGTGTACACTTAATACACATAACTGTTCGGATCCCAGTACCTGTGAAAACACGATGGGAAGCTTCCAATGTAATTGCCCACCTGGTTACCGCAAAGGTTCCCCAAATAGCTGCACGCGTAAAGACAGGCCTGAGTACATTCGATGGACTCAAACTTTTCTTGGTTAGCTTTCCTCACTGGTTCCTAATTCTTTCCTTTATAAAACAACTCACTGTAATCAGCTATTTATGACGTGACCAGGAATCACCATGGGCTTCTTGGTCATCCTGGTTGGCGTTAGCTGTATACAACAGAGAATGAAGCACCGGAAGGACACCGAGCTCAGACAAAAATTCTTCGAGCAAAATGGTGGCGGCATGTTGATACAACGAGTCTCAGGAGCAGGGCCATCAGATGTTGATGTCAAAATCTTTACTGAGGAAGGAATAAAGGAAGCAACTAATGGTTATGATGAGTGCAGAATCCTGGGCCAGGGAGGCCAAGGAACAGTCTACAAAGGGATATTGCCAGACAATTCCATAGTTGCTATAAAGAAAGCTCGGCTTGGAGATAGTAGCCAAGTAGAGCAGTTTATCAACGAAGTGCTCGTGCTTTCACAAATCAACCATAGGAACGTGGTCAAGCTCTTGGGATGCTGTCTAGAGACTGAAGTTCCCTTGTTGGTCTATGAGTTCATTACAAATGGCACCCTCTTCGATCACTTGCACAGTTCCATGTTTGATTCTTCTCTTACATGGGAACACCGTCTAAGGATAGCTGTAGAAGTCGCTGGAACTCTAGCATATCTTCATTCTTCTGCTTCTATTCCAATCATCCACCGAGATGTCAAGACTGCTAATATTCTCCTGGATGAAAACTTAACTGCAAAAGTAGCTAACTTTGGTGCTTCAAGGCTGATACCGATGGATAAAGAGCAGCTCACAACAATGGTGCAAGGCACTCTCGGGTACTTAGACCCAGAATACTACAACACAGGGTTGCTGAATGAAAAGAGCGATGTTTATAGCTTCGGGGTAGTCCTTATGGAACTGCTCTCAGGTCAAACGGCATTGTGCTTTAAAAGACCACAGTACTCAAAACATCTGGTGAGTTACTTTGCTTCTACCACAAAAGAGAATAGGTTGCATGAGATTATTGACCGCCACGTGATGAACGAGGATAATCAGAGGGAGATCCAGGAAGCTGCAAGAATTGCTGTTGAGTGTACAAGACTGATGGGAGAGGAAAGGCCAAAAATGAAAGAAGTGGCTGCAGAGCTAGAGGCCTTGAGAGTCAAAACAACCAAACATAAGTGGTCGGATCTGTATCCTGAGGAGAATGAAAACTTGCTTGGTGGTCACATCTTGTCTGCACAAGACCATACCAGTAGCAGTGGTTATGACAGCATCAAGAATGTACCAAGGTTGGACATTGAAACTGGCCGCTGATATAAATGCTCTGACAAATTCACTTTGTTTGTAAAAAAAAATCACACATCTCTTTTGTTTGTAAAAAAGGAAACCTACTTCTGCTTCATCAATAATCGTTTGAGAGATTTTTTGTAGATCATTAATAATCATGTTCATACTTCCCCTTAGTTGGTATGCTAACCAGTAGCCAATCGGATTATTGGCAAACTTAGAAACTCTTGTGCAAAATACCAATATCAGTTCATAAAATCTAATTCCATATGGCATTGATGATATACCAATAAGGCTTTGAAAACAAGTCGAAAAGAAACACTAGAATCTTAAAAAAAAAAAAAAAACCATAACATAGAGAAAGTTATGATCATGGACCTGCAATTTCTAAATTATTCATCTCTGGCACCTCTTCATCCTCGATTCTGCTTGCTCAACCATAGCGTAGGCTTCGTAAAGCGACGGAGGAGGTTTCTTGAACATAATTGTTGTCGTCACAATGTGGAAGTCTTTGTTCAAACCCATCAAAAACGCGTAACGCTTCTCCTTCTCTCTCGCCTCCTTAGCTCGTTTCGTACTCTCGCAATTGCAACCACCGCACTTACACTCCGGCACAGGGTCATACTCCGACAACTCCATCCAAGCTTTACTCAGTTTCCCAAAATACTTCTCCACAGAGTCACCACCTTGCCTCAGCGTGGCGAGTCTCCGACGAAGCTGGTAGATCTTCAAATCGACGCATGGAACGATCCTACGTCTGAGATCTTCCCACATTTGATGCGCCGTTTCCGCGAACATCACAGAGTTTAGAAGCTCTTCGCTCATGGAATTCATCAGCCAATACATAACCATTGCGTTGCATTGTTCCCATGGCTGATATAACGGCGAGGAAGGGTCTGGCTGCGGGAGAGTACCGTCGATGAACCTGATTTTGTTCGTGACTCGGAGGAAAGCGAGAAATCGAATTTTCCAGACGACGTAGTTATCTTCGGCTTCGCTGAGTTGTTTGATGGAGAAATCGGAGGGTTGATGAATATCTGGAGGGAGATAATACGTTGAATTGGGGTCGGATGTTGGAGATAAGCTGTTGATAGTTTCCGCCATTGTCGTCACTGCTCTCACCTCTGAGCTCTGCTTCTAAATTCTAGGGCTTGCTTTTTATCGATTTCGGCATCTAATTTTCCAAATTGAGAAAGAAAAAGGTTTCGGAATATTTTATAAATAGTTGGGCTTCAATGGGCCTTGTATTTTCTCTCCGGAGCCCAAAGTTTCAGGGCTTATAATCCATGTTTACAGGCACGAAAGAACACGCATTAGAAAGTGGAAACCATCTCAATCAGATATTCAGATGCTTCGTGTGTGTGTGTGTGTGTGTTGTTCTCTTGCTCACATAATTAAATGACTCATTCAAACTTCGTTTTTGATCACACATTGACTCATCCTATGTTGTTACACATCGAATATAACTTATTATTATTTTCACGTGAATAGTGCAGAAAATTGCTTTGGTTTTAGTAACCACGCAATCACGCATGCTTGATCACATTGAATCTCCTAATTCGTTTTGTGATCAGGAGTCTTCATGCATCTTCGCTATAAGGCAATTTTCATATTTGAAGTATAAATGATTTTGAGATGGAAATAACTTGTTAATAATATATATATAAAAAGAGTAAATTTGCGTGGTAATATCAAAGAAAAAAAGACAGGACCGAGGCTGAAGTTGAATATTTATGATTTGGGAGATCCTTGTAGGTAGATCATAAATAAACTATTGACAATAATCATGTTCATAATTCCCCCTTAATTGGTAGGCTAACCAGTAGCTGACTCGGTATTAGAATATATAGACAAATTGGTTTTCTCACTATGAGGTAAACGAACAAGATTCAAGAAAAGACGAGAGGACCGAGACCTGAAGTTGTCACTATTTAACCAGAACTTACGCACACGTTGGGACTTGGGATATTATATGAGGGATATGAAGCATATTTGAACGCCCTCCTTACGTTTTACATTGGTATGGTCTTATTTGTGTAGTTGAATTTTAGTCTTGTAGATTCCTGCATTCTGCGGAAATGAGTAAAGAGAACATCTTATGTACTGGGGTTTGTTTCCTATAAGAAAAAGCCTCAAGGAGATGAGAGAAAACTCACAAAAGGAACAAAGTTAAAAGATAAGAGAAAGAAAGATAGAAGGTGCAGAGGGTGTCTTTTTGTTGGAGAAAAGTCATTGGTCATTGGGCAACCTTTATGTTTTAAAGTTTTGTACACTATTTAACAAATTTTATAAAATGTCTATTTAATCTTTATAAAATGCATTTATTACATGTGTTATAAACTTACAATGAATAAAGTAAATAAGACTAAATAAGTAGATATATATTATAAATTTACCTAAAATTTAGTAAAATATCATTAAAAATGAAAAAAAAAAAAAAAAATTAAAACATCATGTAAACAGAGGTGGAAATAACTGTTGAGAAATAACATGCCTGGAACCAGGAAAAGTAAGAGAAATAGAGATTGAAGTTAAATGGTTGACAAGTCCACGACTTAAACGTCCTCCTTGGGTTCCACTGACTTGGTCTGCTCTGTTCTCTGTAGTTAGACACTGTAATAGTATATCAGCTTTCTGCAATTATTGGGAAAGTGGGGACAGAGGTCAACGGAAGCAAGTCAAGAGAACATCTCAAGACTGGAGTTTCTTTTTTTAACCTTAAGAAGCCTCGGAGAGATGAGATGAGAGGAAACTCAAATTGAAACAAATCTAGAGAGATTGAAAGAAAGCAAGAGAAAGAGAGAGGTGGAAGATGAAGGTGCAAGGTGTGTTCTTGGTGGCTATTTTCTTCTACCTTGCATATACACAGCTGGCCAAGGGGCAATATCAACCTCGCAAGGATTGCCAAACTAAATGTGGCAACATCACAGTCGACTACCCTTTTGGAATTTCTTCAGGTTGTTACTATCCTGAAGATGATAATTTCAATCTCACATGTGAGGAGGAGAAGCTACTCTTTGGAGACATTCAAGTGATCAACATTTCTCACAGTGGTGAACTACGCGTCCTAAAGAATAGATCCTACTCTTGCTACAACAGCCAAAATTTTACTGAGGGCGTTTCCTACGAGACTACGCTGGGTAGTTTAACTCTTTCTGACAAGAACAGGTTTACCGTAGTAGGCTGTAACACTTACGCATTTATGACCACTATTAAAGATCGAAATTTCTCAACTGGATGCTTGTCGTTCTGTGATATCCGTATCCCCACAATCGCAGGCGGACTGTGTTCTGGTGAAGGCTGCTGCCACACCTCCGTCCCTAAGGGAAGCAATCATTTCACAATCAGATCACGTCTTTTTAGCCGGCAAAACCTTAGTTCTTGCTTCTACGCCTTCCTTGTCGAAGATGGTATGTTTAACTTCTCTGGTACGGAAGATCTTAGGGATCTGCGGAAAGTCGAGAAGTTCCCCATAGTACTAGATTGGTCTATTGGAAACCAGACATGCGAGCAAGCTGGAAGCACAAGAATATGTGGTGGGAACAGCATATGTGCTGATTCTACTACTAGAAGCGGATATATCTGCAGATGTAAAGAAGGTTTTGATGGGAATCCATACCTGTTAGACGGCTGCAAAGGTAAATCATATTGATTTCTTATTCTTTTTTTCTACTTTTGAGTAATTGATCATTGTCCTCATACATTTCTTGTTGCATCTTGCGTTCTTTTTCCTTGGACAGACATCAATGAGTGTACTACCCGTAGACATAACTGTTCGGGTACCAGCACCTGTGAAAACACGCTTGGAAGCTTTGATTGTAAGTGCCCATCTGGTTATGGCTTAAATACCACCACTATGAGCTGCACTCTTAATGACACACCTAAAGAAGAGCCTAAGTACTTAGGATGGACTACAGTTCTTCTTGGTAAGCTCTCATCACTCATTTTGGATCAATTTTTTTTCAAGAACAACTCTGGTCTTATGATCTTTGTTTGTCTGTCATGTGTGTGATCAGGAACCACCATTGGCTTCTTGATCATCCTGCTTAGCATTAGCTGTATACAACAGAAAATGAAGCACCGGAAGGACACTGAGCTCCGACAAAAATTCTTCGAGCAAAATGGTGGAGGCATGTTGATACAGAGACTCTCAGGAGTAGGGTCAACAAATGTTGATGTCAAAATCTTTACGGAGGAAGGCATGAAGGAAGCAACCAATGATTATGAAGAGAGCAGAATCCTGGGACAGGGAGGCCAAGGAACAGTCTACAAAGGGATATTGCCAGACAACTCCATAGTTGCTATAAAGAAAGCTCGGCTTGGAGACAATAGCCAAGTAGAGCAGTTCATCAACGAAGTGCTCGTGCTTTCTCAAATCAACCATAGGAACGTGGTCAAGCTCTTGGGCTGCTGTCTAGAGACTGAAGTTCCCTTGTTGGTCTATGAGTTCATTACCAGTGGCACTCTTTTCGATCACTTGCACGGTTCCATGTTTGATTTTGCGCTTACATGGGAACACCGTCTGAGGATAGCAATAGAAGTCGCTGGAACTCTAGCATATCTTCACTCCTCTGCTTCTATTCCAATTATCCACCGCGATGTCAAGACTGCTAATATTCTCCTGGATGAAAACTTAACTGCAAAAGTAGCTGACTTTGGTGCTTCGAGGCTGATACCGATGGATAAAGAGCAACTCACAACAATGGTGCAAGGCACTCTCGGTTACTTAGACCCAGAATATTACAATACAGGGTTACTAAATGAAAAGAGCGATGTTTATAGCTTTGGGGTAGTCCTCATGGAATTGATCTCAGGTCAAAAGGCATTGAGCTTCGAAAGGCCACATACCTCAAAACATTTAGTGAGTTACTTTGGTTCTGCCAATAGAGAGAATAGGTTGCATGAGATTATCGAGGGGCAAGTGATGAACGAAGATAATCAGCAAGAGATCCAGGAAGCTGCAAGAATAGCTGTAAAATGTACAATCGTGATGGGAGAGGAAAGGCCAAGGATGAAAGAAGTAGCAGCAGAGCTAGAGGCCTTGAGAGTCAAAATCAAAACAAACAAACATCAGTGGTCAGATCAGTATCCTGAGGAGAATGAACACTTGCTCGGTGTTCAAATATTGTCTGCACAAGGCGATACCAGTAGCCGTGGTTATGACAGCATCAAGAATGTAGCAATACTGGACATTGAAGCTGGACGCTGATATTAATGCTCTAATGCATCTCTTTTGTTTATAAGAAAGAAAGCCACTTCTTTGTTGATTTATCAGTAATGCTTTAAGATCATCAATAATCATGTTCATAATTCCCCTTAGTTGATATGTAAACCAGTAGCCAATCTACTTAGAGGAGCAAAATTTCAGTTCATGAATCTAATTTCCATATGGCTTAAAAAACCAAAACTTAAGAAGAAACCATCGAATCTAAAAAAAGGCATAAAAGGAAAAAACAGAGAAAAGTTACGATCTTCATCTCCGGTATCTCTTCATCATGGATTCTGCTTGCTCAACCATAGCGTAGGCTTGGTAAAGTGACGGGGGAGGTTTCTTGAACATGATTGTTGTCGTCACAATGTGGAAGTCTTTGTTCAAACCCATCAGAAACGCGTAACGCTGCTCCTTCTCTCTCGCCTCCATAGCTAGTTTCGTACTCTCGCAATTGCAACCACCGCACTTACACACCGGCACAGGATCATACTCCGACAACTCCAACCAAGCTTTACTGAATTTCCCAATATACTTGGTCACAGAGTCATCACCTTGCCTCAGCGTGGCGAGTCTCTGACGAAGCTCGTAGATCTTCATATCGACGCACGGGACGAATCTAAGTCTGAGATTTTCCCACGCTTTATGAGCAGTCTCCGCGTACAACACAGACTTTCCAAGCTTTTCGCTCATCGAATTCCGCAGCAAATACTTGACCATCGCGTTGCATTGTTTCCATGGCTGATATAGTGGCGAGGAAGGGTCCGGCTTCTCGATGGTGCCGTCGATGAACCCGATTTTGTTCGTGATTCCAAGGATATCGAGAAATCGAAGTTTCCAGATGACGTAGTTGTCTTCGGCTTCGCTGAGTTTTTCGATAGAGAAATCGACGTATTGAAAAATATCTGGATTTACATAGTAGGGTGATTCGGGATCGAGTGAGGGAGATAAGCTGTTGGTAGTTTCCGCCATTGTCACTGCTCTGAGCACTGCTTCTAAATTCTAGGGCTTGATTTTAATCCCTTGCTAGATTTTTGACACTTTTAGTCTAAAATAAATAAATATAATTTTTCAAATTAGAAAAGAAAAGGTTTCGGAATACTTTGTAAATAGTTGGGCTTAGTGAGCATTGTATTTCCCCTCCTGAGCCCAAAGTTTCAGGGATCATAAAGTCATAACAGACTCTGGTTTTTTTTTTTTTTTTTTTTTTTTGAAGATTACACTTTTTAGTAAGAAAATAAGTGTCACTGTTAACCAAAAAAAAAACAAATTGGTTTCCTCACTATGAGGTAAACGAACAAGATATCAAGAAAAGACTAGAGGACTGAGAGCTGAAGTTGTCACTATTTAACCAAAACTTATGCACACGTTGGGATATTATATGGGGGTTATGAAGCATATTTGAACGTCCTCCTTGCGTTTTAAGTTTTAACATTGGCATGGTCTTATTTGTGTAGTTGAACTTAATTAATTAGTCTTGTAGATTCCTGCAATTTCTGGGAAAATGGGAACGGTTCTGCGGAAATGAGTAAAGAGAAAATCTCATGTACTGGGGTTTGTTTCCTACAAGAAAAAGCCTCAGGAGATGAGACAAAACTCACAAAATTAAGGAACAAAGTTAAAAGATAAGAGAAAGAAAGATAGAAGGTGCAGGTCATTGTTGGATGTCTTTTTGTTGGATTTTCTCCCTAGCGTATTCGCAGCTGGTAATTGGTCAATGGGTAACCTTTTATGTTTTAAAGTTTTGCACACTATTTAAAAAAGGGAATCCAATAAAATGTCTATTTTTTATCTTTTACAATGCATTTATTACATGTGTCATTATTGATAATACTAGTACGGTACGGTACTATAGCAGACTTCTGCAATTATTGGGAAAGTGAGGACATGTCTACAGAAACAAGTAGAGAGAACATCTCAACACTGGAGTTTGTTTCCTTTATCTTTAAGAAGCAGTAGCCTCGGATAGATGAGACAAAACTCAAAGAGAAACCAATTTTGAGAGACTGAAAGAAAGTGAGAGAAGGAGAAGATGAAGTTGCAAGAGGGTGTGTTCTTGGTGGCTGTTTTCTACCTTGCTTATACGCAGCTGGTCAAGGGGCAACCTCGCCAGGATTGCCAAACTAGATGTGGCAACGTTACAATCGAGTACCCTTTTGGCATCTCTTCAGGTTGTTACTATGCCGAAGATCCTAGTTTCAGCATCACCTGTAACGAGAGAAACGACTTAATCTTTGGTGGCAAGATTAAAGTGATCAATATTTCTCACGGCGGCGAGCTACGTGTCTTCACTACTGGATCCCACGTTTGCTACAATAGCCAAGGAAACTTGACAAATCAAGATTATCACAATTATTCTCTGGGTAATTTAACTCTCTCCACCAACAACAGGTTTACTACAGTAGGCTGCGACACTTTTGCATTGCTGAGCACTTATAAAGATGAAACGACTCACGCATCTGGATGCTTGTCAATATGTGAATCTCTACCGGAGGCAAATGGAGAATGTTCTGGTAGAGGTTGCTGCCAGAATTCTGTCCCTAGAGGGATCGATTACTTCGAACTCGCACTATCAAGCTTGAGCAACCACACTCCTGTGCATGACTATAATCCTTGCAGCTATGCCTTTCTCGTCGAAAATGGTGCATTTAACTTCGCTTTAAGGGAGGACCTTAAGAATCTGCGAAATGTCAAAGACTTCCCTGTGGTCTTGGATTGGTCTACTGGAAACCAGACATGCAAACAAGTTGGAAACACAAGCATATGCGGTGAGAACAGCACATGTTTCAATTCTACTCGTGGAAGGGGGTATAACTGCAAATGCTTTCAAGGTTTTGATGGGAACCCATACCTTTCACACAGCTGCAAAGGTAATTCTCATATTAACTTCAATTTCTTCCTTTTTTTCCTTTGAGAGTTTCTTCTTCTCCTCATACATTTCTTGTTGCATCTTGCCCTCTTTTTCCTTGGACCAGACATCAATGAGTGTACTACTAATAGTACTATCCATAAACATAATTGTTCGGATCCCAACACCTGTAGAAACAGAGATGGAGGCTTCTATTGTAAGTGCCCATCTGGTTACCGCTTAGATACAACCACTATGAGCTGCAAGCGTAAAGAGTTTGGATGGGCTATGATTCTTCTTGGTAAGCTTCCCTCACTGTTCCTGGTCTTATTGTTTCCCAAATCAACTCTTTATATATAATCATCATTATGTGTATATGATGTCTGTGATTAGGAACCATCATCGGCCTCTTGGTCATCCTGCTTGGCGTTAGTTGTATACAACAGAAAATGAGGCACCAGAAAGACACCAAACTGCGACAAAAATACTTCAAGCAAAATGGTGGCGGCATGTTGATACAGCGACTCTCAGGAGCAGGGCCATCAAATGTTGATGTTAAAATCTTTACTGAGGAAGGCATGAAGGAAGCAACTAATGGTTATGATGAGAGCAGAATCTTGGGTCAGGGAGGCCAAGGAACAGTCTACAAAGGGATACTGCCGGACAACTCCATAGTTGCTATAAAGAAAGCTCGGCTTGGAGACCGTGGCCAAGTTGAGCAGTTCATTAACGAAGTGCTTGTGCTTTCACAAATTAACCACAGGAACGTGGTCAAGCTCTTGGGCTGCTGTCTAGAGACCGAAGTTCCCTTGTTAGTCTATGAGTTCATTACCAGTGGCACCCTTTTCGATCACTTGCACGGTTCCTTGTTTGATGCTTCACTTACGTGGGAACACCGTATCAGGATAGCAATAGAAGTCGCGGGAACTCTTGCATATCTTCACTCCTCTGCTTCTATTCCAATCATCCACCGCGATGTCAAGACTGCTAATATTCTCCTGGATGGAAACTTAACTGCAAAAGTAGCTGACTTTGGTGCTTCAAGGCTGATACCGATGGATAAAGAGCAGCTCACAACTATGGTGCAAGGCACTCTCGGGTATCTAGACCCAGAATACTACAACACCGGGTTGCGGAATGAAAAGAGCGATGTTTATAGCTTCGGGGTAGTCCTCATGGAACTGCTCTCAGGTCAAACGGCATTGTGCTTTGAACGGCCAGAGACCTCAAAACACATAGTGAGTTACTTTGTTTCAGCCATGAAAGAGAATAGGTTACATGAGATTATTGACGGCCAAGTGATGAACGAGTATAATCAGAGAGAGATCCAGGAAGCTGCAAGAATTGCTGTCGAGTGTACAAGACTGATGGGAGAGGAAAGGCCAAGGATGAAAGAAGTGGCTGCAGCGCTTGAGACCTTAAGAGTCAAAGCAACCAAACATAAGTGGTCAGATCATTATCCTGAGGAGAATGAACACTTGCTTGGTGGTCACATCTTGTCTGCACAAGGCCATACCAGTAGCAGTGGTTATGAAAGCATCAAGAATGTAGCAATATTGGACATTGAAGCTGGACGCTGATATTAATGCTCTAAAAAATGACATGTATCTCTTTTGTTTGTTGAAAAAGAAAACCACTTCGTTGTTGCTTCATGATTTAAGAACATTTATGCTTTGAGAGACTTTTTCTAGGTCATCAATAATAATGTTCATAATTCCCCTTAGTTGGTATGATGAGCAGTACTTGCAAAAGTTAAAGCTCTTGCGCAAAATTTCAGTTTATCTAATTCCATATGAATATATGACACTAATATACCAATTAGAAGGAAAAAAAAAAAAAAAAAAAAAGCTCAATAAGAAACACTAGAATGTAAAACAAAAGCATAAAAAAAGGAGGGAAAAGTTATAATCAATTGATCATCGACCTACAATTCCTAAAATCTTCTAACATAATTAAATGGCTCATTTGCTTCATACTTCGTTTTTGATCCACACATTGACTCATGTTTAATTTGTTACTCATCTTAAATATATATTACTCATATTTTTTTTTTATATCTTAAATATATATATAACTTAGTTTATTTAAAGATATAACCTAATGTATCATATTTTCACGTGAACACCGTGGAAAATTGCTAAGGTTTTGTAACCATGGTTTGATCACATGAAATCTCTTATATGTTTTTGTTAAAAAAGTATGATTTTTATTAGTGGCTGTTCCTAAAATAGCTTCCATATTATAGGTTACAAAACGAACAAAGTATGACTTCTCAGTTTTCCAGAAAATCGAACAAAGGAACTATAGTAAACGTCACTCATCATCATCCTGGTCTTCTACGTTGTCTCCTCTGTTGGTCTCTGCCTCGATTATGTCCTCTAAAGATAACATAATGACAAGACTTATAATGTGGGATTATATATCTAACTCTGATTCATTAGGATTAGAATCGATGGACTCTGATAAAATTATTGATACAATTATCATAAAGTAAAGTTACTAACATAAAAGAACGTAATGGAGATATATGTTTTTTTTTTTTTTTTTTTATGGATATATATGTTTGTTCAAGAATATTATTCCGTTTACATACATGTGAACATTTTAGTTTCACGGATCCATAATACAAATTTTGTTCTCCAAATCATTTCTAATATAGACCGAAGAGTAAGTCGGGTACACTCTAATTTTCTTCAATAAAAGCATCTAAAGAAACATAGAGCATATTGTGATCAGGAGGCAATGTTCGTATTTGAAAATAAGATTTGAGGTGGAGATAACTGTTAAGAAAGAAAAAAGAGTATATTTGCGTGGACAAGTCAACCAAAGAGTAAACTTGCGTGGACAAGTCCACTATTTAACCTCAATTATATGAAAGAGACAGAAGTAGCCCAACGTCGTACTCAGTGTGTCCTGCGAAATTATATGAAAGGACCAGGCGTGGGATATTCAATAGGTATATAAAGGGGGTGAATGGGACTGACATAACCGGTCGGGAATCTTGGGCTGGGTAGTTAAGCTACTAGATTATTTAAAAATTACTATTTGTATCATCTTTGGGATTGTGCATACACAAAAATGATGAACACTCTTATGACATCTACAACTCCACTCTTTTTTTTTTTTTTTTTTTTTGTAAATAATTGTTAAGAAAAGTGTTAAGTTGCCTGGAAATCAAGAAAAGTAAGAGACGAAAGAGATTGGAGTTAAAAAGTTGACAAGTCCACTACTTAAACGTCCTCCTTGCGTCGCATTGACTTGTTTTGGTCTCTGTAGGTAAGTAAATACTAGTAGTGTACTATAGCAGATTTCTGCAATTATTGGGAAAGTGAGGACAGGTCTACGGAGACAAGTCAAGAGAACATCTCACCACTAAAGTTTGTTTCCTTATCTATAAGAAGCAGAAGCCTCGGAGAGATGAGAGAAAACTCAAAAGAGAAACCAATTTTGAGAGACTGAAAGAAAGTGAGAGAAAGAGAGAAGGAGAAGATGAAGTTGCAAGAGGGTCTGTTCTTGGTGGCTATTTTCTACCTTGCTTATACGCAGCTGGTCAAGGGGCAACCTCGCCAGGATTGCCAAACTAGATGTGGCAACGTTACAATCGAGTACCCTTTTGGCATTTCTTCAGGTTGTTACTATCCCGGAAATGATAGTTTCAGCATCACCTGTAAGGAAGATAAGCCACATGTCTTGGGCAACATTGAAGTGGAAAACTTTAGTCACAGCGGCCAGCTACGAGTTCTGCTTAATCGATCCTCTGCTTGCAACGACAAGCAAGGAAACGAAACTATGCACGATTACAGCAGATTTACACTAAATAATTTATCTCTCTCCGCCAACAATAAGTTTACTATAGTAGGCTGTAATGTTTTAGGACTTCTGGATGCTATTGGAATGCAAATTTACTCAACTGGATGCATATCACTATGCAATGTTCCACCGCAGGAAAATCAAGAATGTAATGGTGTAGGTTGCTGCAGAACAAACGCCTCTTTCCCGTTGGATAGCTATACATACGGATATTTCTCAGCTCACATGACGCCGGAACTGCCTTCCGTGCATCATTTTAATCCTTGCACCTACGCTTTTCTCGTTGAAGATGGTAAGTTTGAATTCAGTTCGTCAGAAGATCTTAAGAATCTGCGGAATGTCACGAGGTTCCCAGTGTCGCTAGATTGGTCTATTGGAAACCAGACATGTGAGCAATCTGGAAGGACAAGAATTTGCGGTGGGAACAGCACATGTTCTGATTCTACTACTAGAGGTGGATATATCTGCAGATGTAAGGAAGGTTTTGATGGGAATCCATACCTTTTAGAGGGTTGCCAAGGTACTTCATATTAATTTCTTTTTCTTTCTTTCTTCCTTTCTTCTTTTAAGTGTTAATTTGTTTTCCTCATACATTTCTTGTTGCATCTTGCCCTCTTTTTCCTTGGACCAGACATCAATGAGTGTACTACTAATAGTACTATCCATAAACATAATTGTTCGGATTCCAACACCTGTAGAAACAGAGATGGAGGCTTCTATTGTAAGTGCCCATCTGGTTCCCGCTTAGATACAACCACTATGAGCTGCAAGCGTAAAGAGTTTGGATGGGCTATAATTCTTCTTGGTATGCTTCCCTCACTATTTCTGGACTTATTGTTTCCCATATCAACTCACTCTAATTGTCTCTGTGTGTCTGTGATGTGTGTGATCAGGAACCACTATCGTCTTCTTGGTCATCCTCCTTGGCCTAAGTTTTATTAAACAGAGGCTGAGGCACCGGAAAGACACTGAGCTCCGAGAAAAATTCTTCGACCAAAATGGCGGTGGCATGTTGAGACAGCGACTCTCAGGAGCAGGGCCATCAAATGCTGATGTTAAAATATTTACTGAGGAAGGCATGAAGGAAGCAACTAACGGTTATGATGAAAGCAGAATCCTGGGCCAGGGAGGCCAGGGAACAGTCTACAAAGGGACATTACCAGACAACTCCATAGTTGCTATAAAGAAAGCTCGGCTTGGAGACCGTAGCCAAGTAGAGCAGTTCATCAACGAAGTGCTCGTGCTTTCACAAATTAATCACAGGAACGTGGTCAAGCTCTTAGGCTGCTGTCTAGAGACTGAGGTTCCCTTGTTGGTCTATGAGTATATTAATAGTGGCACCCTTTTCGATCACTTACACGGTTCCATGTTTGATACTTCTCTTACATGGGAACACCGTCTAAGAATAGCCGTAGAAGTCGCTGGAACTCTAGCATATCTTCATTCTTCTGCTTCTATTCCAATCATCCACCGTGATGTCAAGACTGCTAATATTCTCTTGGATGAAAACTTAACTGCAAAAGTAGCTGACTTTGGTGCTTCAAGGCTGATACCAATGGATAAAGAGGAGCTAGCAACTATGGTGCAAGGAACTCTAGGTTACCTAGACCCTGAATACTTCGACAACGGGTTGCTTAACGAAAAGAGCGATGTTTATAGCTTTGGAGTAGTCCTCATGGAACTTCTCTCTGGCCAAAAGGCATTGTGCTTTGAAAGGCCACATACCTCAAAACATCTGGTTAGTTACTTTGTTTCCACCACTAAAGAGAATAGGTTGCATGAGATTATTGAAGTGATGAACGAAGATAATCAGAAGGAGATTCATGAAGCTGCAAGAATTGCAATTAAATGTACAAGACTGATGGGAGAGGAAAGGCCAAGGATGAAAGAAGTAGCTGCAGAGCTAGAGGCCTTGAGAGTCAAAACAACTAAACATAAGCGGTCGGATGAGTATCCTGAGACAGAGGAGATTGAACACTTGGTCGGCGTTCAAATCTTATCAACACAAGGCGATACAAGTAGCAGTGGTTATGACAGCATTAAGAATGTAGCAATATTGGACATTGAAGCTGGACGCTGATATTAATGCTATGACAAAATCACATGTATCTCTTTAATTTGTTTGTTAAAAGACGAAAGCCACTTCTTAGTTGCTTCATCAATAAATAATGCTTTGAGAGATTTTTTAAGTAGATCATCAATAATCATGTTCATAATGCCCCTTAGTAGATATGCTAACCAGTAAGTAGTCAATAACCAAATATAGAGCTCTTGTTCAAAATTTCAGTTCATGAATCTAATTCCATATGACACTGATATACCATTAACAGCTAGAAAAACAATCATCCAAGAACAATTCAAGAAAAAAAACTTAGAATCCATAGAGAAAAGTTATGATCATGGACCTGCAACTGCAATTCCTAAATTCTTCATCTCCCGTATCTCTTCATCATCGATTCTGCTTGCTCAACCATAGCGTAGGCTTGGTCAAGAGACAGAGGAGGTTTATTGAACATGATTCTTGTCGTCACAATGTGGAAGTCTTCGTTCAAACCCATCAGGAACGCGTAACGCTTCTCCTTCTCTCTCGCCTCTATAGCTCGTCTCGTACTCTCGCAATTGCAACCACCGCACTTACACACCGGCACAGGATCATACTCCGACAACTCAAACCAAGCTTTACTGAATTTCCCAATATACTCCGTCACAGAGTCACCATCTTGCCTCAGCGTGTCGAGTCTCTGACGAAGCTCGTAGATCTTCGAATCGACGCACGGGACGAATCTACGCCTGAGACTTTCCCACGCTTTATGAGCAGTCTCCGCGTACAAGACAGACCTTCCAAGCTTTTCGCTCACCGAATTGTCCAGCAAACACATGACCATCGCGTTGCATTGTTTCCATGCCGGATAGAGCGGCGAGGAAGGGTCTGGCTTCGGGAGAGTACCGTCGACGAACCCGATTTTGTTAGTGTATCGAAGGATATCGAGAAATCGCAATTTCCAGAGGACGTAGTTGTCTTCGGCTTCGCTGAGTTTTTCGGTAGAGAAAATGGAGGATGAAAGTTGAAGAAAATCTGGATGGAAATAATAGGGTGAATTGGTCTCCGGTGTTGGAGATAAGCTGTTGGTGATAGTTTCCGCCATTGTCACTGACTCACTGCTCTGACTTCTGCTTCTCTAATTCTAGGGATTTGCTTTCTTCTACTTATTCCTTTCCATTTTGATTTTTTTAATCCATGACAATAATATCTAGTAAACAGTTGGGCTTAGATGGGCCTTCGATTTCCCCTCCTCAGCCCAAAGTTTCAGAATCAGATGATTCGTGTGCGTAGTTTTAGTTTTTTTTTTTTTTTTTTTTTTTGTGTGCGTGTGTATCTTGCTCACATAATTCAGAGTGACATGTTTTCCACTTAATCTACATCAAAAAGGATATGTATTGGCTGTGTTGTGTAATTGGAGGATGAATCATAGTTATTGCAGATCAGATCAGGCAAGTAAGTAAAGAAAAAATGTGACAGGGTCTCTCTGTCTGTGGAGAAAATAAATTGATAATTTGAAGAGCCCAACGCACCTAACTATTTCTTATAAGAAGCCTGAGAGAGATGAAAAACTCTCCTTTCATTTAAAGAAAGCATACGAATAAATAGAAAACAGAGATGAGAATGTGAATGATCATCGACCTGGTCATTCTTTCATCGCCAATTCTGCTTGCTCAACCATAGCGTAAGCTTGGTAAAGAGACGGAGGAGGCTTCATTGTGTACATGATCAGCGTCTTCACGACGCTAAGGTCTTTGTTCAGGCCCATCAGAAACGAGTAAAGCTGTTCCTTATCTCTCGCCTCATTCGCTCGTTTCGTGGTCTCGCAATTGCAACCGCCGCACGAACACTCTTTCACAGGATCATACTCTGACAACTCCAGCCAAGCATTGTTCATTCTGTCGAAGTATTTAGCCACAGAGTCACCACCTTGCCTCAGCTTCGAGATTTTCCGACGAGTCTGATAGATCTTTACATCGACGTTCGGGACAAATATACGTCGGAGACGTTCCCACATTATATGCGCTGTTTTGGCCGAAATCACAATTTGACTAAGTTCATCGGTCATCGAATTCCACATCCAACTCATAACCAATGCGTTGCATCGTTGCCATCGTTTATAAAGCGGCGATTGACGGTCCGGCTTCTCGATGGTACCGTCGACGAACCCGAGTTTGTTCTTGATTCGAAGTACACGTGTACAATCAAGTTTCCAGGTGACGTAGTTGTCTTCGGCTTGGCTGAGTGTATTCCTAGAGAGAACTTTGTACGGATGTTCATCTTCATCGAGATGATAGGGTGAGTCGAAATCGATTGTGTCAGATAGGCTCGTATTAATTTCTGCCATTGTAGCTGCTTTGAGGTTTTGTTTCTAGGGTTTGCTTTTTATCCTGCTACTGCTCGCAAAGATAATGATTTATATATTTAGTAAATCTATAATATAAACTGAGGATAAAAAAGTTCACAAGGTTGTCGTTTGGTACAAGGCTAAAAGAAGTTGAGTTTAGTTGGGCCTTGGATTTCCTCATCTTAGCCCAAATTTCAGGGACAATGTGATCACTGCTACTCAATTTTCATCTGAAGTAGAAACCATCTCAACCATATGAATTTTTTTGTGTAAAAAATAGCACTACGAGATTAATAGTAAGAGTAAAACATATACAGTACTATTTTGATGGTTACTAATCATTAAAACAGTATCAGAAACGAGCTCTTTTTTATTTCTTAGTAAAAAAGAAAAATCATTTAATCAGAACAGTACGATATCAAAAACGAATTAAATAATCGAGCTTGTAACAATTTTAGCAGGTTACCAACGATGCTCAAAATGAAACTAAAAACTGGTACATATCACAATTTTAATCAAATAATCGAGCTTATTATACTTCTGTTATTGACTTTTGAAGCGATAGATGCATTAACAAATGGGAAAGAGATACGAAAATGGCGAAAAGAAAATAATACGAAGGTGACAAAGATTAGCTTATCAAGTGGGTCGAGACTCTAGTGGAGAGATCATGCATAAAGAATTTTGGCAGCTTAACAGAAGTTTCTCCAAGAAAAATAAAACAAATAGAAAAAAACAAACGGGAGAATATATAATAAATTAAAGAAACAAAAGAAGAAAAATAAAATTTTAGCTGGAAAAAAAAAAGAAGAAAAATAAAATGGAAATCTGATTTGATTTGATATTTATGCACTAATATGACTTCATGAAAGCATAATTTGGTTAAGAGGAGGTGATTTGATTTGATAGCCTTTTACTATCTAACCAACTTAACCTTTTCGATTAGACTGAGAGTAGGTGAGATTTAGTTTTGTCTGTAATACTTTTCTTCTAACGTTTCTCTAAATATATATTTCCCCGGACCAATTATCTAACTTTTTTTCCTAAATATATAAAATTAACATAGTTTTTGTCCAATATATAGTGGCTGATTTTTCAAAATTGGACCCTCAAGAATTAGTAAGCACTTAATAATAATAAAATAAAAAAAGAATTAGTCATAAGAAATGGATGAAATAAAAACTTGTTATTTGTTTTTTTAAGACTTGTTATTATTAAGAAACGTTGTTTTATAATTTGGGACAAAGCAAACTTGCACATGAAAAAATCAGAGAAAGAAACAAGCCGTAACCAAACTTATAAACATATATATGACTACTGATTGCATGCATGTACCATTGATTGATCAACACACACATGTTTCATATTTATTACAATAAAACTTTAAAAATACGATGAGAAAGCTTTCTCCGCTTAGATTCTCTCTTTAATCTTTTGTTTCTCTTATTACAATCACCAGTAATGGTTTCGTCTAGTCTTGGTCTTCTTGTGTACATGTTCTCCTGCAAATATATAAATATATACCGTATAATTATTTACATGCATCAATTGAGTTAACGAGATGTGCATAATGTAAGTATTGAGAGAATAATTACCGTGATAGAGAATTCTAATAGTGGTATGGAGGAGGAGGAGATTTGTAGAGGTAAGGATGGTGTGGAGGAGAGTAGTGGTGGACTGGAGGAGGAGGAGGTGATTTATACACGTACTTTTCCTTTGGTGGTGGTGGAGAGTGGTAAACCGGAGGAGGGGAGTAGTACTTAACTGGAGGAGGAGGGGACTTGTATACGTAATGTTTCTTTGGTGGTGGTGGAGAATGGTAAACTGGAGGGGGAGAGTAATGTTTAACTGGTGGTGGTGGAGATTTGTAAACGTAATGTTTCTTAGGTGGGGGTGGGGAATGGTAAACTGGAGGGGGAGAGTAATGTTTAACCGGTGGAGGTGGAGATTTGTAAACGTAATGCTTCTTGGGTGGGGGTGGGGAATGGTAAACTGGAGGAGGAGAGTAGTGCTTAACTGGAGGGGGAGGAGATTTGTAAACGTAGTGTTTCTTTGGTGGTGGTGGGGAATGGTAAACCGGAGGAGGAGAGTAGTGCTTCACTGGAGGAGGAGGAGATTTGTAGACGTAGTGCTTCTTTGGTGGTGGTGGGGAATGGTAAACGGGAGGAGGAGAGTAATGTTTAACCGGAGGAGGAGGGGATTTGTACACGTAGTGTTTCTTTGGTGGTGGTGGGGAATGGTAAACCGGAGGAGGAGAGTAGTGCTTCACTGGAGGAGGAGGAGATTTGTAGACGTAGTGCTTCTTTGGTGGTGGTGGGGAATGGTAAACTGGAGGAGGAGAGTAATGTTTAACCGGAGGAGGAGGAGATTTGTACACGTAGTGTTTCTTTGGTGGTGGTGGAGAGTGGTAAACCGGGGGAGGAGAGTAGTGCTTCACCGGTGGTGGTGGAGATTTGTAGACGTAATGCTTTTTAGGTGGGGGTGGGGAGTGGTAAACCGGAGGGGGTGAGTAGTGTTTAACCGGTGGAGGTGGAGATTTGTATACGTAATGTTTCTTGGGTGGTGGTGGTGAGTGGTAAACCGGTGGGGGAGAGTAGTGCTTAACCGGAGGAGGAGGAGATTTGTACACGTAGTGCTTCTTGGGTGGTGGTGGAGAGTGGTAAACCGGTGGTGGAGAATAGTGTTTAACCGGAGGAGGAGGAGATTTGTACTCGTAGTGTTTCTTTGGTGGTGGTGGGGAATGGTAAACTGGAGGAGGTGAGTAGTGTTTAACCGGTGGAGGTGGTGATTTGTATTCGTAGTGTTTCTTAGGTGGTGGTGGAGAGTGGTAAACCGGTGGAGGAGAGTAGTGTTTAACCGGAGGAGAGTAATGTTTAACCGGTGGTGGAGGAGAAGAATAGAAATAGTTAGCGGTTGATTCAGATACAAAGGCGAGAGAGATTGTTAAGACAAGCAAAGTTGCCACTAAAGAAGCCATTGGAGACCCCATTGGTTGTTTTGTTTTGATTTGTGCTATTTAGTGTCTTCCCTTTACACCCTTTAAATAGCTTTTTCAATTTCACTTTTTTCACTTTGATATTATATATACCTCATTGTAAATTGGTAAATTACGTCATGTAAAAAGTACAAGCAATTATGTACACCAAACATATTAAATATTATATAGAAAGAAAGTGATGTTTGTTGGTCTCTCCGACTTTCATTATTAGTTTTTTTCTTCAGCCGTCAATGATTGACATGTTCTCCATGTTCGAACAACGTATCGAATCTCGTGATTTTCTTAGTAGAACGTTAGATCTAACGTTTCTTTTCTGAAATCTTGCATTTTTACTATGTATTTATTAATTATCATCACTTAGCTTTTTTTGTGAAATTTTCACTTGAGAACAAAGAAATTAATAATTGTAGAACGTTGAAAGAATATATAGATGCATGGCTTCTAATAAGTCAAAAGGGATAACTTGAGAGGACCATTTCTGACTACGTTACATGTAAACATGACTCCAATCACACATGAAAAATACTTTACTTAATTATATCTAATTCATGTGAGGCCTAAACCAAAGTTGCTAGTTTCGCTGATTATACCTTCTTCTTTTTATCGCAGAAGTTGTTTATTAGCAACGCTGCTTACATATTTTATTTCCTAATCAATCTCATTTTATCAAAAAAAGAAAAAATACTTTACTTTTTTCTTTATCAATATCATATACTTTACTTTTTTCTTCTCTTGGAAATAGCAAAACTATATAAAAACTTAATGTACAAACGCGAATATAGATTTGTGTTTATACATAAGATGCGTCATGCGTGTAGGTATTTGATTCATTATTTGTTTATTGAGCTAAAACCAACGAATATATTGTCATAAAATGGTCCAAACAGTAGTTTCGAATTGATTTAAAAATTTTATTTAAAGTTTGAATGATATATGGTTTTTTCACGTTTTTACGTTTTAAAAATATAATTATGCCGAATACATATTATTCATTTAAATTTATGATGACTGATAAACAGTAAAAATAAATAAAAAATAGTATTTCAATTTCTTATAACTAAACTAGAGAAATTTTAGCATTATTTTTTTTTTAAAAAATTATTTATATTCAATTTAAAAGTATTGCCATTATATTGATTTTGCTTTTTTATAAGTCAGTTATTATAAGTCAGTTCGTGTCCTACCGCATTGTGTTACTCTTGTAAAGCACATTCCGCCAAATTGGCTTTTCTAAGCTAATCAATATATGCAGTTGACAAAAAAAAAAAAAAAAGTCAGTTATTATGTTATTCAGTTATAAATTGGACATACTAATTAATCCCTTAACAAAGTCAATAAATTCTCATCCACTTAAATTTTTTTTGGTTGCATATCTTTAATTTTTTTGTTAAAGTACATGCATCCTTTTTTTGGTCTGATACCTTCCTCTTGGCTCCTTATACAAGTCCTTATGGATAATGGGAAACGAATAACTTTGCATTTAGTGCTCTAGATAAAGCCTTTGCAAGATTCATTTTGAGTACTCAATCGAAGTTAATTTAATCTGTAAAAGTTCCTTTTTTTCCCCAATTTTGTTAAACCAGAGTTTGAGTATGATCTGATGCATTAGTGATTTTCGGCAATAGATCAGCCACATCTATTTTCATAGGTAGAAATGAATAGATAGATCAATAATCAGAAACAGCTAAATTTAGCTAAACAACTTATTTTCGATCTCACCTACTTCCTACTGGTCAAAGATACTTACCACATCTATTCTTTTACATTTGATTACAAAATGTAATCAATCCAATTGCCAATATAAAACTTATTAATTCAATGTAAATATTCATGTCTTTAACTTAAATTCGCTACCCAACAGTATTGCAGTTAATGCAGCATATCGGTCAAGCCTAAAGAATCAGTTTATATTGGATGTATACTTTAGATACCGAAAAATTACAATCGAACACAGAAACTCTATACTATAGTTTTCAGTTTTTACCTAGACGATTCAGTTCCGGATAATATTGTTTTTCATCTAGTGGACCTATATCGAATAATAATGATGAACATTTAAACCACCATAAAGAAACATAACACGTTCATCGAAAGCTTGCGTTTACATTTTACATCATTTTTTAGAGTCGCTTATATCTTTCTTCTTCGAAAAAAGAAACATATATGTAAGTTTTGATTTTCTAATAAATACATTTTCTTCAAATAAAATAAGGTATATAATTTAGGAAGAATAATAAAAAAGTATATGAATGGGTTGACTCAAGGCGGCCGAGTTTGAAATGTGAAAGGAACATAAGAGGGAAGGTGGTCCATCATACACCCGAATATCGCTCCTGCCGGTGACACTGCCACCGTGACAGTGATTCTTCCATTTTCGATTTGGAGTTTTGCCTCACATTTTCTTTGTTTAATTTTTTTTTTTGATAACGATATTTGTTTAACTTTATAACACGTTTCTTGTCCTCTCTTATATTTTTTTAAATTATATAGTACTGTCAATTATATGCAAGAGAAGAAAACGTTAATATGATTCAACTAAGAAGGTAAATGAATTATCACGACCGGTATTTTCTGACGGAAATAAACAAATAAATCAATAAAAGAAGCTTGGTCAAGAGTCAAGATACATTTTAGATGATTAAATTTTATTTATTTTTATCGAACTGGATAAGTAACCAGCTGGATTAGGACTTAGACAAATTAACAACTTCGCATTTTTTTAACATATTCTACAAATTTGACTTTCTTGGTGAGACGTCAACAAATTACAAGAATAATGACCGTCATACTGATTTGCCCATTTGTAATAAAGTAACACGACAATAGTTGTACCTTATTACCTTTGATGATAATATTTACATAATTTTATATATTAAGATTCCTTTATTAAAACAAAGCTCATATTTGATCCACTTCGAAAGATGATAGCTTTGAAGCTATTTGGTTTCACATTGACTAGATAACAATTCCAGAAGAACCATACAAATTTTACGATATTCAAGTGATTCTTACGCAATTATTTAATTTAAATATATTAGAAATATACGAACACGGTATTAATTAAACTGGGTATTACCAATTACGTGGTGGACCATTCTTTTACAGTTTTACTTGTTATGTACCTCCTAGGGTAAATTCGATTTTCTTTTTCCTTTTTCTTTAATATCAATCTCATAGTAACAATTCTTCTGTAATTATTTTGACAAGTTCCTTTAAATAAATAATGTTATCCTCTTAGCTTGAATATTATTTCCTAAGCACAAAATCTAATTTTTTCGACAGAATTCCAATTACAACTTTAGTCAAATTTCACACAAATTTTGGAGATCTACAACCTTTGTGGTTAATGATTTTCATGCAAATTTTGGTGATAACTTACCATACCTTTGGTTCGGAAAAAAACAAATCAGTGATATATTCAGTCTTATAGACTTGATTAACGACAAAAAAAAGACTTGTATATAAGAAATATGCAATATTGTAATTGCATAATAGATTCATGAGTAAGCAACATGGCCTCCTTGTTCGATGATTTTTCTAAACATATTCGATCCCTAAGCTACTAGCAACGTGTAAATTTGCTAATCTATTTTTCAAAATAAAATAAAAAAGATCGCTCATCACTTTCAGATGATATGAAAAAGAAAGACTACACGTCGATTAATCTATAATAAAGATATTTTGTGACTGGCTATTTCTTGGAAACACGTACATAATCGTTATTTGTCGTGAGACACAGTTTTGTCGGGTCGCCGAATGTGTCCCAATATGCAGTCCATAATCAATGTGTCTTTTCAAATACATACAACCTTTTACAGACGATTAATTTGACTGTAAATTTCATAAGGATTTACAATTTCTAAAAATATGATTGGTAAAAACTAACTTTGATAAAATTGTAATTAACATAATTGAAGTGTTAGGATTTTTGCTAAGAGAGATAATTAGGTATATATCCGTAAGAAAGTAACTAAGTAAGAGAAGAAGAAATAATTAGGGTATATAAATTTTTAAAAGAAACTTGAGGTTACTTTAATTTGTAGCCAATTTGAAATATTATTTCTCTCTAAACTTTGTAGTTGGAGTTTGAGTATATCTCAATAAGAGAAAAAAGAAATATGTATATATCTTTTGTATCTTTTAAAACTTACCGGGATAGAGATAAATAGATAATAGAGTAATTTTTTTTTTCTTCCCGAAATTGTTTAAGCAGGAACGTATCTATCATATGTTACCAAGAGTCTTTTTTTTTTTTTTTTGGCAACCATGTTACCAAGAGTATTTAGATTCGAACTTCCATGTGAGAGCTAAAAATGTGTATTAGAGATTACCAAACTTGTTGGAACAAAAAAAATACTAATCTAGAATCATAGATCTGAGACTAGCGGTTGGTGGTATTGGTTATAGATACAAAATAATTATCAACAAAAAATTAATTCACGTTTAGACTAATATAAGGAAACTATATGAACATAACTACATAAGTACATACACAACAACTGAATTTTTTTTTTTCTTTTCTTTTTGTTACAACAACTGAATTAGTTCACAACTAGTATTTTTTATCATTTTTCAAAATAGACGTGCTTTGCTTTTTATGATAGTTGATACCAATACATGACTTCTTAGCAAACTCCCATGCAAAAATGTCTAGTCTCCTCCTAATTTTGTTGAAATTTTTTTATCAAAAAAAACTATCCCTGTATAACCGTAGTATTTATTAATGTACGGCTTAAATCAATTTTGACAATTTATTAAATTCATTACACCAACAAACTATCGGTAAAAATTATTCTATTAAATTTTTCGTCTTTAATTTTAGCTATTATTCATGAAATTTAGTATGTGGAATTACTTTAAATTCTTTTTTTTTTCTTAATTTCAGAATACTAATTTAATCCGTCTTTATGAAACCGGTAAGGAAAGTTTGTTGATTTTATTGGTTCATGAGACCAGGCGGCTTGGCTGATATACGTCTTTTCCTTGATTTCTACGGTGCAAAATTTTTCAAATTATAAAACATATTACATATCTGGACATCAAAATACAAAATGATATAAATAATTAGTCTTTATCTTATTAAATAATTAGCTCTTTCTTTCTTGTTCTATGGAGGAATTATTTATTAGTGCCACATTTTGAAAAGTCATTGGTTAATAGTAGTTTTGTAGAATTCTATAAGAAGTAGAAAAACATCTTCGAAATATTTTACTGACACATCCTTAAAATACGTTTTAACCAGAAAATATGGAGTATATATCTTCAAATATCTCTTATGTGAAATTTCAAGTGTATTTTTTATCAAAAAAAAAAAAAAAATCAAGTGTATTTGTTAAATTACGAGAAAACACGTTATCAATGAAAATAATATCATGAAAATTTGTGTTAATTAAACGGTCTATTGAATACTAATAACTAAAAAACGGTAGCTAAACTAACCAAAAATAACACACGTACAGGTTTCTCCAGCTATGATTCAAACCCACGTGACACCATCGTTTTACTTTTCAAGAATTTACCGTAGGATACAACGAAATGTTGCATCCACGGTTATCACCATTTGACCACAAGTTTTGTTCACCCTATTCATATTTCAATAAATAAAAATATTACTAATTACAAACGTGAGACTAAGAAAATGACAATGAAGTATATAACAAACATTTACTTTTAAAATTTTAACTAGATTTGTCTTTCGTTTTTTTTTTTGTTCAAACTAGATTTGTCTTTTGCTAGTAAAGTAGTCAGGTCAGTGACTTCACATTATTACCAAAAAGAAAAAAAAAGTAGTCAGGTCAGTGTGAACTTATGACCTGTGGGCGTCAGAAAAGCTGGGGTAAAAGACATTATTTCGTCGATCGTCTTTTTTTTTTGTCAACTGAATATATTGATTAGCTCAAAAGAGCCAATTTTGCGAAATGTTGTTCACATAGATAACAAAGTGCGGTATGGTACGAACATTTCGTGCCAAACGGTCCGCTTTTACATTCTCGCTGCGAGGAATAAGAGATAAAGAGAAGGATGAGAATTCTTCTCTATCAGAAGCAATGTCCTCTAAGTATACTGCGAATGCCGGCCAATCTGTTGGGGAAGACACCATCTTCACCAGGTCAGAGCAGTCAGTCAGAAACGCCACATGTAGATTGTCAGCTCCAATCATACATCTCATTGCCCACACCAGGGCCTCCATCTCCGCATGCAGGGCGGATAGACTTCGTCGTCGGTTGGTAGCCCCCATCGTTGTCATCATGCTGTCTGAAGTGCAAAACCATCCATAACCTGCGAAGTTGTCCGTCGCTTTCCTTGAACCATCCACGTAGCATCGATGACCATTCAAGGAGATCGGTAGAGGGTTTGAACGTGGGAGAGGGGGTTTACGTTGTCCCAAAATGGGCGTCATTGTACCCTTCTCCTCCACCTGTGCCTGCTGCCAGGCCCGAGATTCCGTGTCTGCCAATCTGGCCACCTCGAGGGGATCCTCATCTATATTTTCGAAAATTTTGGCATTTCTAGCCTTCCAATTGTACCATAGAACCCAAGGATAAGAATCGCTTTGGGTCTGATTTGGTTGCCGCCAAAAAAGGTAGTCCAGATTTGTAAAAAAAGATGCCGAAGGAAACGACTGTGAGCCTAGGGGGACTTGTGATAGCGCCCATACCTGACGGGCAGGTGGACACTCGAATAAAACGTGGTTAATCGTTTCTTCGAAGTGACCACATCTAGCACAGACCAAATCACAGTTAATTCCTCGTCTGCTGAGATTTGCAGAAACCGAGATACATCCAGTAAGAGCCTGCCACATGAAATGTTGCAGTTTTGGTGGACACTTAATTTTCCAGACATGAGCTTGTAGCGGGATGCAATCGGGCCCATATACTAGGGCAGGTGCCATAGCTGGGTACGGAAGACGAGCCGTATGATATCCTGATTTGACCGTGTATTTTCTATTTTTTGTAAAGTGTCAACCAAAAGAATCCGGAATGTTGCTATAACCTAAGGGAATCGCAGAGACTAACTCAACATCTAAAGGGTCGAGGATAGTCTTTAACCTGTCAAGATCCCATGATCTTGTCTGATGATCAATCAAGTGGTGAATTTGTAGAGAGGGGTCCATGAGGGACCCATTACTTATAGCTGGTCTCGGGAATTGAGAGGGTATCCAGGGGTCATTCCATACCGAAATGGAAGCTCCGGAACCAACTCGTTTAATTAGTCATTTTTTAACCAGAGAGCGAGCTGAGACCATACTTCGCCATCCATAGGATGGTGAATATGATTTTATATCTTCCATGGGGTCCGAATTTCTATAATACCGACCTTTAAAAACCCTTGCAAATAATGAGTCAGGCACGTCCATCAATCTCCATAGCTGTTTTGCTAAGAGAGCCGTGTTGAAATCATTAACATTACGGAAACCGAGTCCTCCCATCTGTTTGCTGCTGCATAATTTTTCCCACGCTTTCCAATGCATGCCTTTTGATTCGCCTCCTGTGTGCCACCAGAAATCAGCCACCGCGCTAGTAAGCTTGGAGGTAACTGATTTCGGTAGTCGGAAGCAAGACATGACATATGTGGGAAGTGCCGCAGCTACCGATTTTATCATAATCTCTTTTCCTCCTTTGGATAGGAATTTGGCCGACCAACTATTAATTCTACTTTGTAGCCTATCGCGTACAAAGGAGAAAAGCTGCGTCTTGGGGCCCCCCATACTTTCCGGTAACCCTAAGTAAGAACCCATTCCTCCCAGCTTTGTTATTCCTAGAACTCCCTGAATCTCCCTTTTTGTTGAATCCTCAACTTTGTGACCAAACTGTATTGAGGATTTCGCGAAATTTATTTGCTGTCCCGAAACCTCCTCATATTGTTTAAGGATACCCATAATAACACCGCATTGGTCCGTATCTGCTTTGCAAAAGAATAAACTGTCATCCGCAAATAAAAGATGAGAGATTGGTGGACACTTGTTTGCCACTTTAATTCCAGTGATCAACTTTTTCCGCTCTGCCTTCTGAATATTGGCAATTAGTACTTCAGTGCAGAGAATGAACAAGTAGGGTGACAGTGGGTCGCCCTGACGAAGCCCCCGTTCTGGTGCTATGGACCCCCTCGGTTGGCCATTTATTAACACCTGATACTGCACTGACGAGACACAATGCATAATCCAGGAAATCCACTTATCGCAGAAACCCATTTTTCTTAGTAACTTGTCGATAAAGACCCATTCTACCCTGTCGTACGCTTTGCTCATGTCCGTCTTAATAGCCAAAAACTTTGACTTACAAGACGGGTTAGTACGTAAGCCATGAAACATCTCTTGAGCAATTAAAATGTTATCCGATATCAATCGCCCTTGCACGAAGGCTGACTGAGTTTCTGAGATTATCGATGGTAAAACCGTTTTTAATCTCTGACATATAATCTTAGAGATTAATTTATAGCCGACGTTGCACAGACTAATAGGTCTTAGTTCTGTCATTCGAGTCGGCTTCTCCACTTTCGGTATAAAACAGATATTTGTCATATTTAACCGAGAATCAAGGTTTCCATTGTCAAAAAAGGAATTAACTAGCGTTAATAGATCTTTTTTAATAACATCCCAAGCCTTCTGATAAAACAAAGCTGTCATCCCATCCGGCTAAAAGTAAATAATAGTGATAAGTACGTGCGTTACTATACTTATTAAAAATAATTACAAATACACTCGTACAGAGATATATATGTATAACAGGTTGACAAAAAATATGTATAACAAATCATCGGTGTAATATTAAACTCAACTAATTATTTATGCACACTATAACCCCTAGACGTCATGATTTGGTTCTCTCTAATCCCATCTTTTTGTTAATTTTTTGGATTAATTTTTTGTTCAATGTCAAATGCCCATTTTTTTAATTATTATCAAAGTGCTATCACAAATAAATTCATACTATGTACGTAATGGTAATTGATAAATTAGCTACCATTAAGAAAATAAAATTATCACAATATGACAAATGTATATGTCATTGTTTCCAGGAGAGTTCTAAAAATACAAGAGTGCCCAAACAAAGACAGTGAAGAAAGTGGTTAAGAGGGTATTTTCCAGTGTAAGATCTCTTGGAATCACTCTAATCTGTAATTGATTTATATCTACAATCATACTTAAAGTAATATAGAGTTTTTTTTTATTAGGTAATGTAGAACAGAGACTTTTAGATCCACTTGATCCATCTTCTTATAAATGTACTAATCTAATTTTTGTTTAACAACTTGTCTCTTTCGCCTCAAACATTAGTCTTTGTTTGAGCGAAGAATATCTTCAATATATAATGCTATATTTAATTAAGTCATTAAATTATTATCATGGTAGGGAATCAATATTTAAAGCCACCTCTCAATTATTTAACATAGTATTCCAAAACCAGTGACTAAAAGCAATATGTACAATGTTGAGGAAAAGAAAATCATTACATTTTATACAAACTACCGATTGCATATTCAAAGCCACATCTCAATTAATTAACATAGTATTCCAATTATTTAAAGCCACCTCTCAATTAATTAACATAGATTCCAAACCAGTGGCTTAAATCCCAAAAAAAAAAAAACAATGAATCTATTTAGTTTTTCAATTTTTGCAGTATATGTGTATATGATCTCAACGAGTACGTTCAGTTCAGCAATTCATGAGAAACATCTAACTGATATAGGACAAAAGGTTACTTCTGATGTTCACCATTTACTATTCTCATCATCCTCTCATCTTAATTAACTCTCTCGAGTGTTATTTCCATTTGTATAAAAATTGATTCTTATAGATATATATACAAATTTTCATGATATAGTAACGTATTATAGTGTTCTATAACTGTTTTTAATATAGTCACAAAAGCACGTTTTTCCGAATATATAGAGGACGTACTCTTTTCTTGACGTTATAGAGGAGGGCGTACTTTTCTTTTTCTTTACCATATTACTTTTTCTTTGTTATAGGCTTTACGGCTTTACCCAATATCAATAATGTCACAAAGACATGTGCCATATGATCAGTTTATTACACAATCAAATCTTGTCTCAAAAGTCGCAATCTACTGCTTCGTAAAAGATGGATAAAACAAAAGAGGAAAATACTGATATGTACATTGCTAACTTATTAACGTGGACAGGATCATGAAGTTTCTTGATTTATGATGAACAGAAAAGCCAAAAAAATCTAAAGTCGGACGCGAAAAAAAGCATCTGCTCTCTTTGGATATCGAATATACCCACCTCTCTCTATCCATCGTCGATCCCATCTGTGTTGACTAGTTTGGTCTACCAAATAAATTATATATGGTGTCACAGATTTCTTATCTTTTTTACAAAAATTTCTTAATTGATTTGCTAGTTACGTTGTTTAAATATTAGAACCTTTAACATTCTAGATATAAAGTTCTAACTTTAAGAAAAAATATTTAATATATTACGAGGAAACTAAAGCAACTAAAAGCTCTAGAAGATAGTAACTTTTCTCTGAAAGTAAAACGACCACTCATGTGGTTTGGTTCATGGTTTATACCGCATCTGGTTCATGATTTATACTTTATACTTTAGATAATGAATTTAATTGGAGATGAAATTTTCTTTGAAAGTGAAACCAGTCATGGTTTATATCGCACATGGTTTTTTTATTCTAACCGACACGCGATAGACAAATTCCCACTCTAGCGATTATATTTTAGACAGTGAATTTAATTGGACACCCAAGTTTGATTGTCTGAATAGCTTTAAACAATGTAGACAGCCTAACAGTCTAAGCGGTCTAGACGATATAAACGTTTTAGAGTACAACTAGGGAAATAACCGCGCTACGCGCGGTCTGTTTTCTAATATTGATATTTAAAAAAATATTTTAGGTAGTGTTGAGAATTTAAATGGAATTTTATACAATGAACTTTTTAAAATTGTATTTTTAAAAATATTTTAAAAAACCTTAATACATTATAGGTCTTTAAAATGTTTCTCACTATATTTTTAAAATTTATGCTGAATTTTGTAGAAGGATGTCGATTATTGACCAACTAAAATTCTATGATTAAATATTGAAGTTTTTGACTATTTAGAAGATTTGCTATTGAAAGTATTTTAACGTTAACATTTAACCAACGTGTATACAAAACTCACGATATTTCGTAGGAATTTCATTAAACTTATCAGCCTTAGCATCACCATCGACTCCACCAATAATGCATATTAGAATAAACTCACAAGTTGAGTAATCTAATTAATGTTTTCCTTATTTTCTTCTTATGTAGTAACATTGCCTCTAAATGTTTCTTTGCTGGAAATTTGACTCGAGCCGACCATTTTGAAGGTAGTTTATCAAAAACTATTAGTCTCTTTTAAAAATAAAAATTTCCTTGTGAGATTGATTTTTGAATTGCACATGTAGAATTAGAAAACACAAATATACAAAAGTGCTTTATAAATGTGTAATAACACAATTCTGTGTTATATGTTAAGTGTATTTGAAGTCTTACTATAACCAAGTATATTTTTATGTCGTTCGCTGTTTTGCTTGTCTTGTCATCGTCAATTCTTGAAAGTAAGACACCCTTTTCAGGTTGAACATGCCTTACTATTGTTTTTACCATCTTTAAGTGCCAATTGACTCCCTTTTTTGCATGCAAGTTGTACCTCATTCGATAAGGCTCTATGAAAATAGTAACACCAAGAATTTAAGATAGGAGCACATTGTCAAGCATCACAAACTCATTGCACAAACTCATTGTAACTCAATCATAAATCATCTGCTAACTTGCCAGACATTACTCGTGCACAACTACTTTAATCAATCTTTTAGAAAAACTTAAATCAAACACCTATTATTAAGAACACCAGTATTTGAGTAGCTGTTAAAATTATCAACATGAGCCTAGATGAAGTTAATAAACTACCATTAATTTTAAATTTCTAAATTTTAAAATAAACGGGCTGCACAAAAACGACCGGGAAGCAAGTGTTTTATACAATCCAAGGAAATAATGAAAATATAACAGATGCTCGAAAAAGTATGATAATACTATGAATCTTACAACTGAACCATTAGAGCTCACTTGAACAATATTAGAAGGATGTCACCAAAATTCCAATGGATCATCCAATGACAAACAGACATGATCATGATACTACACATGGGATAAGATCAAATGACCACGAAATAAAAATTCATGAAGCTTTTCATGGTTTTTTTAACTCTACGAACCCGAGTAGAAAGCTACAATTTCAGTTTGAACCTGCAAACATTGAACAAACTTAAGTGGGCACAGCTACCACGCTCAGAAGATTTTAAGAGTGAACCTTGGAATTAGTTTGACACCAAAATGCAAGAAAGAAAAGTAGGAAATAAGACATTGTCCCTACAACCTCTCTCTGTCTATCCCGCATATCCAGGCTCCTTCCACATTCTTTTCATCTTTGAGTTTTATTGCTCGTCTCCCGCTAATAGTACTAACCAGAAAGTGCAGATTTGTCGATAGTCTCCAACCCAAGCTCTTGCATTAAGACATTTAGCAGCCATCAACCAATGATACTATACATCATACACCCAAAAAAGAACAGCCACATAGTGAGAGGCGAGCTGACAACCTTTTTTATAGCTTTGAGCTGCTCCTTTAGCAAAATACAACCATTTTAATTTGTTAGAAGTATATCACTTCTTACGAATACGCTAAACACTCAAAATCCAATGATTCCACTCACCGGATGATTCGTGGGTTCACCTAATCACCTCTCCTTGGATCTGAGACCACATCTGCAGAGTTCCATGCTCACATCTCTAGAAAACCTGAGTACTCACATTAGGATAGTTATCTACTGCAATCTCCAGCCACAATATCCTTTTGACGGTGTATGAACTGGGGCTTCCAGGTGCACCTTGCCAATCCATTGTCATTTCAGGTGTTCCACTAAGACTCTGTAAGAAACCGAGTGTTTTAGCTTATCTCACCATACTTAGCAGAAACATAAGAAAGATCAATAATTGAAAACACGTCTAACATTTCAGAAAAGCTTGGCAAAGCATAAGAAACCGTGAAGTAGAGGTGAAATCCTAGACAACGTTAGAACATTCACCAACTATACGACAGTGTAACAGAAGAAGTCAGGCTAAATTAATACTTAGTGATATGCCAGAGAATGATTGAATTAAATAAGGTAGACGATGATACCTCCTGAGAGAGGCCATTCTAGCCGCCTATCCCGGTATTAGAGACATTAGACATAAGATTAGAAGAAGCCATAGGTTTGGGACTTCTGTGTCGGAGTCTATCAAAATCACCAAATCCTTGGTTAGATATCATTCCAGATACCTTGAACATCTCTGCAAATCTAATGACTTTAAGTCATCCAAAGAAGATAGAGCTAAAAGTATATACACTTGAAAACTTAGATCCGAATCAGAGTCAATATAAAAAAAGAAAGAACCTTGATCTAATTGACGGCTACATATCGGTGGGACCTGCATAAAAGGTGTAATCTTGAGCTGCTTCTCTTTCGGAGATTGAAACATCAGAACTGTAGACGATACACGAACCGAACAAATTAAGTTCCAAGGTTGACACTTTCTTCCTTCTACTAAAAGGAAAGCTACCAACATCAACCATGGCACAGATAAACTCGAGATATCTTCTCTACACGAAAAATATGATCAATGGATCAATAAAAATACAATCTTTATCCAATATTTTCATTATTAGACTGAGAATAAACACGGCGTAAGCAATGTGATAGCAAATAAGCAGAGAAAAAAACCTAAAATTGAGATCACACATAATCAGTACAGAGAGAGAGACTATGAAAGAGTAAAACTTGTAAAGAGAATTTCTGAAATTTGGGAACTTTCGAAATGATCGTCAACTTTGGTGGCTAAAGACTAAAACTTTGTGTATAGCGAAATCAATTTGAATGTTACCCACAAGGCCAGAAGCTGTAAAATTGAATCGAACAGAAAATAAGAAACGTGAAGGTGAATAGAGAGAATCATCGTAGCTCTGTGAAGGAGTACGGTGAGAAAAAGAAACACATACCTAAACTTTAAGCAAGATAAAGGAAGCGATGAGACTGTCACCAAATTGGTGAAGAAGAAGAAGAGTTTTTGTTATCAACAAATTAAGAAAAAAAAAAGGAAAGGAAGGAGCTCCTTGATGGATTATTTACCAAGGTAGTGGCTGTAATTGATGGAGCTCGTCGGAGAAGGAAGGAGCTCCTCACCTGAGACAATTTCGAAAATCAGAAGAGCCTAATCTCTAAATTGTTACAAAACGCAAGAAAGGAAGAGATTAGATGCTACCTTGGGTGAACGATGATGTTGGCGATGAGAAAGTGACGAAGATGGTGGCTCAAATTCGCCGGGAAAGTTTCATCGAAGAAGCGGTGGAACGTGTCACCTAAATTGATTTCGAAACTGAAATCAAATTAGTTTTGTCTAAAATTCAGAAGATCTAATCTCTAATTATCACAACAACATGAAAGAGAGAGAGAGAGAGAGATTAGAGAGTACCTGAATGAACGGTGACTGTGGTGGTCCGATTCACCGAAGAAGACAAAGCAATCGGGTTAGATTCGTCGGAATTGATTTGAGATGTGGACTCCGGAGGAAAAGGAAAGAAAAAAAAGAGATTTCCGGCGAACATGGCGATGTTCAATGCTTCAGAAACGAACGGTCTGGAGAAGAGGCAATTTTCAGAGTTAAAGTCGAAGAAGAAGAAGCGACACGGAAAGAAGTTGCTGTGTGATTGATAATATTAATGGCAATAGATGACCTTAAATCTTTTTCTTCTTTTTGTTTCGGCTAAATGTTCTTTCTTTCTTTTCTTTTTATTGTGTAAAATGGCAAAAACAATAATAATAACAGGTAAATGCCACGTGGCATTATGAGAATTATTTTGGAGGAAGCTGATATGGACACTCTAAAAACCTTAGAGTACCCCCTTTTATTAGTATAGATTTTATAAACACTGCTTTCTAAAGGCCATCCAAATCGAACCTAGAACTTGAGTTTTCATACAACGACAATTTTTACGTTTCATTTGATTGGTGTATTATACTGAAAAACAAATTAAAATTTTTTTGTTAAAAACAAAAAAAAAAAAATTAAAATTTAATAAAAATGAAGCCTTTCGTTTATTTTAAAATTCATCTGTTAATTCTAAACGCAAATGCCAAATAAAGAATTCTGCATTTGTTTGCATTAAAAATTAACAAATTAAGTTTAGAATGCTAGAAACTGAGAGTTTATTTGGGAAAATATATACACTAATCATAAGACTTAACAAAAGCAGACAAACACTGGAAATTAAAGCCAATAGCCTTACAAAGTTACAATGCAGAAGCTAAAAATGTACTTGACTTGAGTCGCAAAAAAAAACAAAATTCTCAAACTAATCTTTGTAGGAACTATTAAGTATTAACGAACATTTGATGTGTGTTCAAAAAAAAAAAAAAAAAAAAAAAAAAAAAAATAAACGAACATTTGATGTATAAGACAAAAATAAACATTCAGAATCATGGCAGCTAAAAAGAAGAGTAAAATGAGCCACTGTTTTGGTTTGTGTCCCAATGTTATAATGAACAAATACAACTATTGATCCCTGAGTACACTATCGAAATCCAAGTCCGTATAATTCCCACATACAAAGGAAAATATTATAACAAAAAAAAAGGGGCTTCGTGGAAAAACACTGATAAGATCATGCACTAACTCTATCCAGGAGATGGGAAAAAAAAACAGAACATTAGAGAAAAGGAGAAAGACATTAGGTTCCAATCACCTCATCTCCTAGACCCTTGTGTCTCTCTATTCATCTCTCTTGCTTTGAGGGAGACTACTCCTAAGGATCTGAACATATGATCAAGTTGTGTTTGGGTTCACGTAGAATCTAGTCACTCACTCATCACCTCCTTCCTCCACGTTGTCCTGGTCTTGGACCAGGTTTTCTTGAAAATTGAAGCCGCAAAATCTTTGAATCGGGTTCATCTTCATCCATTCGGTAGCCTGAAAAATGTATGGTCGCATCAGTTAAATCAGAGGATGAGTGTCTTTCATCATGAAGACATCAAACTTTAATGAACTATATGCTCTTGCATAGTGTATTAGTGTTTATAACTGAGATGAAGATAGTAATATCAAGAAACCAATGCAAAACAAACTCAAGATGTGTGGGACCAAATATTCACAAACCCGAAGTAGGGAGAATCTGAGTTACCTTGCAAGGCGGTCAGAGCAGTTGCTGCACAGGCAGGGTTTTCAAAATCAACAAAACAAAGAACAATAGGATCTCCATTCCTCTGCATAGAACCCCCTTAGAAAGTCAATATTAATGAAATTCTGGACAAGTAGTTTCAACAATGCTTCAAGCTGGAAACAGTGAATCTTACGTGTTTTGAATCTTTGGTCACAAGTCTCACTTCTCTATATCCCACGAAAGGCCGAAATATATCTAGACTTCAGTTTAAGGACAGTGAACATCTCAAACAATCATAAGAGAGGAAATAAATATCATTGTTTTAGAACCTTTTTAATGAGCCATTAGATAGGATACGGGATACTTCCCTCCTTGAGCAATTAGAAGGAAGTCCTTCAACATATAGAGTGTTGGATACATCTGGAGGTAGAGGAAGCGGTTCCCGGCTCGGCATACCAACTGAATCCAGCTGACCAAAACCCATAGCCCGACCATTTGACCCAAAATCTGGAGACAAAAGCCCACCACGCCCAGCCATGAGTTCACCCAAGGGTGGACCAGGCTTCATGTTGTTACCTCCTGGTCTTCCCATGCTAACACCATTAAATGGACCAGCTTCTTCAGATGGCATAGAAGGCGTTTGCTACAAAACAGGGAAAAGGTTTCAGTTCATTGACAAAAGAAGAGAAACGAAGAAGAAACCAAGTGAATAAGGATTGTACCACACTCTGCAGGTAGCGGTCATAAGCTGATCCAATAGTTCTGGTATCCTTTACTGAATGAAGGATACCTCGATCCTCGTCCCGTGAAAAATAACTATGCATATCATTGCCTGAAGGCATCACAGACGGAGGACCTTCTACAAGGAGAAGATAAGAAAATGCAGACTCACACATCCAAAGTTATGGTAATGTATAAACATGTAGACCTCGTTGTATACACACACACACACAAATAAAAAAGAGTACACAAAGACTCATAATCTGCAAGTATAAAGCAGTGATTTTTGGTTCAGGCGTTGATGTTCAAACTGCTTTAACATAGAATCAATGTAGTGGGATACATATATTAAGTTTACAGAACCATTCGAGCACAGACATCCCGATAAGCCGTTGCGAGCAATTAGCAAGATATACATATATATATACTATCAAATGAGAAGAACTAAATGAACAAAAGTGAAAATTTGTTCAATGACTATCAAAACACAACAATGCCCAATAACACAAGAACTAAATGAGATATGAATCCAAGTGTAAAAACTAAAAACAGCTCCTTGAAGGTTTTACAATGTAAATCACACACCGAGTTCAGCTTACCGAAGTCAGAACGGCGACGTTTCGGAGGACCACCGTGAGGGTTCGACGACATTGGAGGCTGCTGATACTGTTTATGCTGGTTCCAGTACCCATCTGCCATGGACGGCAAGGGATCACAAAACTTATGAAATAAAAATCCCTAATTTCAAGAAAAAGGCTTTCGATTGCAGGTCTGCCCAGCTGCTTGCTCGTTCTTCTTCTCTCCAGATCGAAATTTCTAATTTGCTCAATTTCAATTTCTTCTGTCAAAAGTTTCGAATTTTCTGGTTCTTCATTCTCTCTTTCGACGACAACCGAAGTGAATGATCCGAAACTGAGTGACCCGACCCGTTTTTATTAAAACCCGATCTTTCTTCTGGCGCCAATTTAACGGGCCTGTAAAATAGAAAGTCCGAAGGCCCATTACATCAAAATATTTTCTTGCTAGCGCCAGTTTTGGGTCGTTTGGAACTTGGAAGTACTTTGGTTCTGCCTTTAGATTGTTACTGAAAAGCTGAGACATGTACAAAGGCAGCTCAAATAAGTTTTAGAATTTTTATGAGACGGATCCAACTCACACAGATTTACAGATTTGCCCCGCATGTTTTTACCCTTGCACTATTTCACCCTGTCATTTTTTTGTCTTCATTTTTCTTCTATTTTGGTGACAAAGTCAATTACACATGTGAAAATACTTTTAGTCCACTGAAAGATTTAATCGATCTATATTTGGAATTCAAATCCCACCATATGTATTGGCTTATTATATATACCAACGAGGTCTTTAATTTACCAACAAACCCAAAATTCAGAAGATTATACAAACAGTAAAATAATTTAATGCCCCAGTTGGATTAGTCGATGAGCACATAGCAGTTGAGGAGGGACAAGAGTCATTAAAGATAAAGTTTAAATTTTATGGGACGCCCACCAAACACGAATACACATATCATCAAATTGCCAAATTGATATAAACAAATGACGTCATCATCACGACATGCAGAAGTAGAAACCCTCTAACTCCGTCAGAGTGTTCCAAAAAATGATGAAAAACTTAAAACATATCCTTTCTTTCTTCCTAAGACTCGTAAACTAGTTCAACTTGATATAATAACTCAATCAAGAATCAAAAAAATTGTTGAAAAGGTCCATAGAAGGAGACTGTATCGTCGATGGACTAGTCTGAAGGATAGAGTTAAAGTCATTGAAGAACGACGAAAAACCTTGTGAATCGGTAGGTCCAACCGTAGAAAAGAAGTCTGGTGATATCAATGGCAGAGAAGTGGGTCCCGGCGATAAAATCCCAGCATGGTGAAAACTTGGCCGTTCGATCGGACGATTTTGATATTGATGATGATGATGATAATGTTGATCCATAGTCCCTACGCCTCCCACAAATGTCCCTAGTTCGTTCGAGATATTAGCTTTCTCCGTAGCAGCGAACCGAGCCGCTGGAGATATCGAACCGCGGGATGCATCAATCGTTGCTGATGTATCTTTTGGTGCTGACGTGGATGAAGAAGAAGAAGATGAGGTTGTGGGGGTAGAGGTTTTTCCTGTGAGACGTTGAACCAATGTCATGAAGTTATTAGGGTGTGTATGGATAATCTTTGGAGATACGGTGTATATGATCACGGGACCACGTGGCGGCTGCGATTGCGACGGTTCTTGCTGATAGATTTGCGGTGCTTGCGGCGCCAGTGGTGGCTTCTTGATGATCTTGTGCGAATCTCCACGGACTTTCAATGGTGTTGGTCTCGGACCCAAGATTCCTCTTGATCTTGGCGATCTATTATCCATAGAGTCCACTTTATGAGAAGAATATATATATAAACAGAGAAATATGTGTGTATATATATATGTGAGTGCGATAATGATGATTTTAGTGAAGAACAATGATTATGTGATGATTAGGGGAAAAGGGAGGGTACATGAGTGCTTGTATATATATGATTTGTATATGAATTAAAGAAGGAGAGAGAAAAGTCAAATGAAGAAAACAGAGTAAACCTACTTAAAAAGTGGTAAAATTTGGCTACTTGATTGTTAGTACTGATTATTATATTTTTATGGATGTTTCTTCATGTCTATTTCTTACCAAGATTTGGTTTGGTTTACCCAAGATAAAAAGTTTTCCAGTCGTTAGAAAAGACTCGCTTTTAACTACGACTTCTAAAGAAGAAAAAAAAAAACTACGACTTCTAACTTCATTTATTTTTAGTTTTCTTACCTCAATTTATTCACGTTTATGGTTAGTATAATTGATGAGATGAATATAGTATGCAAAAATTTGGAGAGTAGGTTACTCTTTATAAAATATATATAATTAGAAGAAATTACATAATTAAATAGACTATGTGTGTGTGTGTGTGTGTTTATTTTTTATTTTTTGCATCTTAATGAACTTAAAGGGTTGAATATGTCCAGTCTTGAGGAAGTCAAAACCGTAGAAGAGGTCATAGGTGCCACGTCAGACAGTGTGTTGCTGACTTGGCACGATTTTGTACAGCTCCTTACACGGTTCTGCTGATCCAGACATGACCCTGTTTCCGTGGACCATAACACAATTTTTCTCTTTTGTCAACAATATTTATTCAATAAAAACTTTAAAAGTGGTCAGGAAGTGTTTTTTTTTTTCAATCAAATATGTGGTCAGAAGTTTAATAATATGTTTTCAATAGTATTAACCAATAACTATAGGCTTTTTAAAATCTATAATTAATGAATGTCGAGAAATAGAATTATGTAACATGTCTGACATGTGGTAGTTTAGTGGTTAGGTGAGTCCACTTTGTAACTGATTTTTCATGTTCAAGCTCAAGTATATATAGCACGGATATAAAAAGCCATGTGACGTGAAAATTGTCAAAAAGATTAATGAATGATTAGAGTATAGTAATTTGTGCTACGTTCACGAACATATGTTACAAAATTTGTAGTATATATATATTTTTAATAATTATATAGCTAAATGGCTTCATAAGCTAGTTGGAAACTCATAAAACATCACTAATTTTTTTTTTTTTTTTTTTTGACGGAACATCACTAAAAATTAAAGGGGTGCTTTCGCGCACTTTGTCCATGACCACAAGCCTTGAAGGAAGCTATCGATAATAGACAAAAACAAGATGTGTATATGTGTTGACCCATAATTACATGTATGACTTCTATAACCAAAAATAACGAGACCTTTATCAAAAAAAAGAAAAGAAAAATTAATCAGAAAACGAGATAGAAATATACTAATTAAGACTTATGTGAGAGAGACAAATATTTTGCCATTTTGGCTTTAGAAGATCGATTGTCCTGTCAAGGTTTAGGTGGACTTATCCTTCTTATATATACAACCATATATATAAAATATATAATAACACATGAAAGTTTGTTTTGTTTGTTTTGCTCTGATTGTCAAACTATTTATATATTCGGCATTTTGTGAAGCACAAATTTAGATGAGAAATGCTTATAATGTACGTGCCCAATCCAAACACAAAATAGAAATGAAAAATAAACATAAACTTCAGACAAAAATGGGTTCATTTTGGTTGTTCATTACGGTTTAGATTCTTTCTTTTTTTGGTTTACTAATATGAAAATTAATTTGATATATATAGAAAATTTCTCAGGTCATCTAAAACAATTTGATCTCGGCTCATATTGACTATTCCAAACTAATGAGTTCTATTTGCTTATTATTTCAAAACTGATTTATATTTGATTTTTTTTTTTGTTCGAATTCAGTTAGTTTTTTAATTCAAAAATTGCAACTGACACATAAAACTTGTAATAAAGGCAAGATGGCATATATAGTACTATTTGTTTATTGGCAACCCCAAGATGGTCCAATATTTAAAACCATGATAATCTAGAAACGAGGTGCCCCTAATTGCAATGTTGCTAGACGCGGAAACAGACATGAAAGGAGAAAAAGTCATGTGTTTGGTTTTGAGTATATTTTTGGTCTAACTCGAATCTCCAAATGACAAGGTCCATCTATTTTCTTACTTATTGCTGGAAAGTGATTGGTCTTTCAAAGTCTCCGTAGATTCTTCCATTTATTATTTTTTTTTTCTTTTTTGATAAACTAGCTTATAACTTTAAGTCTTTAACTTTTGCTGAACAGCGATTATCAACATATTTGTTATCAATTAGCTTCGGATACGAGTGAACACCTTAAATGTCTTACGCCGATTATCGATATATAAAATACTATAAACGATAAAGAATAATATATACTATTATATACATAGTCTTGCTATACTGTATAGTACTACATATTTTACATAGTATAGTTGCAAAGTCTGGTTCTAGATAGTATGAATCAGTCTTAACCCTGGCAATTTTCGATTTCTAAAACTAGAAACAACTCCTTTATCTTTTTTGTTAAAGTAGAAACAACTCCTCCATTATAAAGTTGTTTTATATCTACCGGGATCGTTTTTTTTTTTTCAATGCTACAGTTAATCAGTTATGAGTGTTCAAATTGATCCCAACTGAAGCAAAAAGAATCTCATGTAAAAATCAAAAATGGAGTTTTAATTTGGTAAACTAATATCTTACAAACAAAATAAGAACTAAACAAAATATATACAATATGGAATGGATACCTATATATATTAAGACAATACTATTTAAAAATGAAAAGTTATATTCGAACAAAAATACAAAATAAACCTGTATAAACCAATTTAAACAAGATATGGTTTAATATTATGAATTTGTCCTAACTTTTTTTATTAAACCGAGAAAGTCAGACGTTCCCCGGACCAATCCGAGATTGGAGATCTTTCTTTAGCTAAAATGATCGACTACTGCAAGTCAGCAATGGATCAAATAAAAATGGTATAAACTTCGTAACCAATTATAGGCGGAATCTTTATGGAAAACTGAACCACATCGATCCTAAAAGAATCTACAACTTCATTATGAGTGAATAAATAAATGACCAAAAAAAAAGTAAACAAAAAAATGGAATTGTGAGTAAAATTCAAGGGAAATTAAGTGGTGAATTCATCTTACAATAAAGGATAACATCTTTAATCTTCTCATCCCTGTCTTCATCCACCATCGCACTACCGCCCGAAGAATTAGCCGGAGAGGATTTTATAGAGTGAATCGAGCTGCTCCTCCTTGTCAGTTTCTTAGATTTCCCAAGTTTATCGCCTTCCGCCGCCGCGTCGAAGCACATACACAGCCGCATAAATGGTTTCATGAACCCAAAGCTTCTTCCACTTGTTTTTGGTTGTGACATGGTTAATAGACGGACAAATATCTGTCTTTACACTGGAGAACACAATCTAACGAATACAACTCCAATGTTGAAGATTTGTGTGTATCTTTCAGTTTCCTATAGATTAGGGATAATGACTATATATAAACATACAAAATTATTTACAATTTTGTGTTTTGATTCTTTAGTAATTTTGTTTCTATAATTTTTTTTTGGGTAATATTTCGAGAGAATTTTTAAGGACTGCGATGTGTGCTAGTGAAGGTTATTTCCTCATTTGAATGAGCTTATTAATGTTTTTTACTATTTTGTCAAGCTTTGAATTAATGTTACGGCTAAATTTGAGGATTCAAAGACTGTTACCACATTTTTGGGATACAAGATCTGCGGTAATATTGTTATTCAAAAACAAAAGAATGAAAAATGGCAAAATCGATGCTATCTTTTGATTTAAGTAATCTTATAGCTTTTGGTAAGAATAACAATCCAATTGTTTTTTTCCATATATGTATATCTTTTCGATACATTTTTTTTAATTGAAATATATTAGTAAAATAAAGTATGTTTTTTTTTTTAAAGTATGCTTGTTATATGACGATGTTATAATAAGAAAACAGAAAAGGTGTTCCAAAAAAAAAAAAAAAAAAAGAAAACAGAAAGAAAAATATAGTGGCGCCAAAAAGATATATATAAAATGCTGCAAGAGCAATCAGTCAGACGATGCCAAAAACTAGGTAGGGCTCAAAAGTACACCATGTTTTGCTGGACTACCATAATTGCTGCACCATGTCTCTACTCTTTAGGTCAGAGCAGCAAAGCAATCTCGAGTATTCACTCTGTGCTTTTCCTCACACGATCAGATCCTAAATCAACCCGTTTCTCAGTTTATCGGATTTAACAATGGTTTGGGCCATTTACCACAACGCTGTGGGCCTGTGGCCCTTCCTATCAATCAGCTTAATGACGGTTTTGCGCTTATTTGAACCGCTTGCCTTTCCAATGATGAAGAGGATCGAAGAGCAACCTTTTTGTAAACTTGTTGCTCTTTACCTTTTGATCAACCGTTCCCAAGTTCTTGGCCATCGAACCTAACGCCTTTAATCTCTCCTCTGAACGAATCCAAGATAAATTGTGCCATGGATTTTCAACCATTCAATCGATCAAAAGACAATGCCAATATGTTTGATCTTCCAGTTAGTTAATCCCACGCAGTCGTCGCAATTCATTTAAAATTTAAGATTGTAGAAAATAATTACTAATATTTAGATAACGAACGAACATCAAAGATTAATATTTGGTGGGATAAATTCACAAATATGACATTTAATGATTAGTCAATGTAGCTAGCAAGTAGCATCATATAAAATTAGTATTCATTATATTTATGTCTAGCAAAACCCCAAACCCAAATTTTTAATGATAACAAAATACCTAATTTAATTTATTTATTCTACTACTAGAGTAATCTAAACCTTTTTTTCCTTGATATTAAGCTGCAAACTTGTGACAAGTAATATCAGTAATCTACTAGTAGTATATAAAAAAAATTCTTGTAGTAATCTACTTGTAAAACCTTTTTTTTTTTTTTTTATATCAAATGAATGTACGTTTAGGAGTATATATTTGAAGTCAAAATTACTTTCGAGTCAAACTTGAATTAATAATACAGCTGGGATGAATAAATGCCAACCCAAAAAAAAGAATTAAGGTTTGACTTCCTATTTTTAACAATTTATAAGTATAATTCAGTTTTTATTTTAATCATTATACTACAGATATCGTATCGTAAACCCAAAATAATATTGGGATTGGAGCTTACCATAGATCTCGTTTTAAGGCTGCCCAATCAAACTTATCGGTGGTGATCGACGATGATAAACTAACAATTAAGGAATTATAATAATGATAAAAATGCTAAAAAAATATTAATACATGAAAGAATTCAACTTCGTAGATGTGAAGGGATTGAGAGAAATAAGAGAGCCATAGGTCGACACGAGGGTAGAAGCACGTGTTCTCCCGCGCGTGTGGCCCTTAATCTTGGCGTTAATCTATCTTAATCTTACTATATTATGGTTATATAATCTATGCTCTTAACGGTCACTTATCTACATTTGTACTTCAATTTAACAGATAACATTCTGGTTAATTAGTAATGAGAAATGAAGAATAATACTAATTGACGTCAATGTTCCCTGTCCAAGGATCATACTCATTAAATGATTTGTGAAAATATATTTGAATTGCTCGGACAGAGATATTTTAATACAAACTCTAACTAAATTGGTTATTTGCACTCTCTTTTGCCAAGTTAATAGTACTTATAAGTAACAACTTATTAGATTTGAAGGTAATTATAAGTATTAACTTGGCAAAAGAGAGTGCAAGTGATCAAAAAAATAATAATAATGATAATGTACCGACGCTTGGAAGTGTTAAAATGATAGAATGTAGAAGAGAGTGCAAGTGATCAAATGTTACAATGCTTTGTTTAATAAATTTCAGTGGTGTCTTGCGGTTCACGAGAACAAGATGCTGAGAATGTAAGTGACTAATCATCTACACACTTATATAATATGGTGCCCCTACGTTAATATTTTAAAAGAGAGTAATTGTAGAATATATATAATAATATAATAATTCATATTTTACTTACTTACACAAGAGGTTAGGTCAACCAGAAGAAAAAAAAGATTTACATCAACGAAAACTTTTTTTTTGATATCTCCCCCCGATGTGTGGGCTAGCCACAAAGGCACAAATAATATTGCGTTTCAAGCGTAAATTACCCCTTGCAAACAGGACTGAACAAGTGACCTTGAAAACTTATTACCACCACCTATTTGGTTTAAACAATAATTTCTTGTAAAAGTTTATTACGAATTGAAAGACAATGATGGCACCAATACTCTTTATTCAAATAGATTGTCAGGAAAAAAAAATTATTTTGATTTGTTCTTGGATAGTATGAAAGACAAAATTTAGGTCGAATCAATTAAAAAATCTTGAGAAATTCATCCAATCGTTTACCGAAACTTACATTTGATTGATGCATTATATATTAGTAGTAAAACCTACGAAGGACCCAAATTCGAAGGTAACTTGATGAAGAAGCAACGGAAAAGGAGACGCACGGCTCGGCAACCGCCCACGTTTACTTCGTAAACCTTCACATTTATCGATGCACCTCTGCTTCCACACACACATGCTCTTCCTCACCTCTACATTCACACATACACATCCATATCTATATACCTCTCTACATACACATGTATATACATTATATATAGAGTTGCATGTACTCGAATATACACCAAGTGCCCACTTGTTAGATTTTCCAATCTTTCACACCAAAATTCTCAAAAGAGTATATGAAAAATGTTGCCGTACATTGGACACAACAGCTACCAGCAGCACCAGTTTCCGTCACCGGAGATGGAAATTCCAGAGAAGTGGAAGCTTTCGTATGGGCAAGAGGCTACCGCTCCGGCTTGTCCTCGTTGTGCATCGGCCAACACCAAGTTTTGTTATTACAACAACTACAGCTTGTCTCAGCCTAGATACTTCTGCAAGGGTTGCCGTCGTTACTGGACCAAAGGCGGTTCTCTCCGAAATATTCCTGTAGGAGGAGGCTGTCGCAAGAGAAGCCGCAGCAGACAGAACAGTCACAAAAGGTTTGGCCGGAACGAAAGTCGGTCTGATGGTCTTACTCACCAAGATGATGGATTCCAGTCCAGCCCTGCTGGTTCTGATATTGATCTGGCTGCGGTCTTCGCACAGTATGTGACTGATAGGAGCCCTTCTAGTACAGATAATACTACTGGATCCGATCAAGATTCACCGGTAACAACAACCACACATGCTTTAGATTCCTTGAGTTGGGATATCTGCCAAGAAACTGATGCGGATCTTGGATTCTATGGGGAATTCAATAATCTAACCCAGAAGACCGAAGAAGATCAACGAGGTTTTGGTCAGTTTCTCCAAGAAGATCGAGAGGAGATCTTTGAGTTCCAGGGTTTACTCGATGACAAAGAGATCCAAGAGATTCTGGAATGCTCATTCTCAGAGGAGCCAGACCAGTTAATTTCTCAGGGGAGCTTCATGATCAATGGTGATAACTGGAGTTCAACAGATCTTACCAGGTTTGGGATTTGACCAGGAAGGGGAAGATGGTTTCTTTCTTTTTGAACACATATACTTAATTTATTAAATATAGAAAAACGTACTATTTACACTAAAACTCATTCTTATATTGTTCATGAAGTTATAACATACATGAACGATCCCACAAAATAGGATAAGTGGAGTAGATTACTGTATATTAGTCTCGAATAATGGATACAACTTACACTTTCTATGTTCGTCTGGCGGCCAGGCTTTTAAAGTCTTCTGCTTTGCCTTCTTCTCTCCTTTCAGTTTTGATTTTGAAACAAACCTGTAAAATTCACAAATCATTAATAGACGGATGTTTAGTTTACACCTCCATCGAAACAGAAACTATAATAAACAATTTTCATCGATCTTCGGTTGGTTCCGACATACTACAGACCTGAGTTTATGGAAAACAATAAGTATCAAACAAGCTACTTGCCTGAAAATAATGTTGCTCAGCTGTTTGTAAGTACAATCAATGTCTTAGCTCACGACTCTGTTTCTGGATGCCACTTTATGCTGCAGCCAACACTTTAAGATACAAAATGCAGGGTCTCAGTTGGTTATCAAATGGCTAAAGGCTGTAACTAAAGAATTGAAGAAAAATGTAATCAAATTTGAGTGTACCTTGGCTTTTGATTTGATGGTATTGGTTGACAGCTAAGGGCAAGATCAATCGCCAGGCTTAGATCCCTATGTAAATATATAACGTCAGATTTTGCTATAAGACAACTTCTCTAAAATATATTAACAGCAATAACATAGATAACGAACCTCCCAGTTACTGGTATGTTATTGCTAGGCCGGGAATCATCAAATTGGCCATGATAGACCAGCTCAAAAGGCCTACGACCATCCTGCTCCAATTGACGGGTGAAAGCAATTAGGGATAAGAGTTAATAAACAAAATAAGTCACTCTTTTCATAAGAAGTATTCTTTGTTTGAGCTTGAAAACAGAACTCGTGATATAACTACTTTTAACCCAACAAATGACTATCTTGAGCATATATCCATAATAGGATATTTCAAAGATAAGAGCTTTGTGAGTTAATCTTTACGCACTTTAGCATAACAAATTCACAGAATACAAAAAACAGTAGACATTTTTCCTGCAACTCACCTATCCTCTATCAAAGATATGATCACAAGTTACCTTCTTATATAAGAAAAACTCAGGGGTACAAACAGCTCCAAATTCTTTTGCAACCTCTTGTGACTGAGGTAAGACAAAAAATATCACGAAAAGATCGGAATATGAGTATAAATGTATAATCGACTAACAATGCCGAAATAAAAACAGAAAAAACATTGAACAGACAAAGCACACCTCATCATATAAGTAAGGAAATGGGTACTTGTAAGCTTTTGCATCTTCTGCCATTAACGCTGGCCCATCCTGTGAAAGAAAATGGAACAACCTTATAGAAACCTCATCTCAACAATAAGCACTAACACTAGAGAGTCATAAAAACAAACCTGAGGATGAGTTACTACAGAATTTGAAGATATTGCAACAACAGCAAGACCTTTCTGCAGAACCAGACAATATAAACTTATCCTCTAATATCAAAAATATAGCCAAGATTCCAATACTTATGGGAAGAACAGAGAAACAAATGTTTGGTACCTCCATATAGAAATTGCAGAGCTTAACAATGTCTTTCTTCAAATGAATCACAAACGGGCAATGGTTACAGATGAACATAACCTAGTAGAGTTACAGTATCATGAACACAAGAACAGAGGTTCAAATACAAATCATGGAAAGCCTGAATTAAGCAGATGAAAGATACTTACCAGTAGAGATGGATACAGTTCAAAATCATCTAACTTCCATAAGTTTCCAGTGAGTGGCTCCGGAAGCTATAGTTCACTCACAAAACACACACAAAATCTCTAAATTTAGCAATTCCACTTTATTCATTGTTATCTCAGCGACGCGAATGTGACAGTTTTACCTCAAAATAGGGAGCCCTAACTCCTAATTTTACTCCGCCTGATTCAGTTCTGGCGGCACGAACCACGACGCGTCTCGGCGATGGTGCATTGACTCTCCGCCGCAGATAATTGAGGTCTAACCTTTTCGACGGCGAGAATGAAGAAAATCTCCGGGAAGAGATTGATAATGCCGTTCGTGAAGGAAGTAGAAGTGAAGCTCCGTATGTCACGGTGGTTACGGCGGTGGAGGCAGCCATTGTAGTGTCTGATGTTTCTTCAGTTCTACCGGAGCCACAAAACACGCGTCAGTATCTTAGACGTGTGTGGATGATGAGCCGAAATAGATGAGGCCTAGCCCAATCTATGAGCCCAAAGAAAAACAAAAAATTCGACAAATTAACAAAAATGCTATCATGTATCTTCTTTTGGTGTAACTAATAAACCAAAGATTACAATGGAATCAGTTAATATTTTTCTTTCTTAATTTTTTACCCTCAATCGAACTCTTTTAATATCCGTAAATCAGAAATAAATAAGAGTATTAAAGTCTAGCATCTAGAAGACAAAGGAATAACGTAATGCCTTCAGATAAGTGATTATTAAAAAATTATCTACCAACCGTAGTATTCATTTCATATAAAAAATATTGTAATTAATTAATCCATGATAATATATTTTGTTTTTTTTTTTTTGATAAAGAAAAAATATTGTAATTTATTAATCCATGATAATATATTTTGTTTTTAGTGATGTTAGAAGTGATGTAGGCGTTTTGATTTCAAATCAACTTCCAATAAATATGCCATTTAATCATGACTATAACGAAAATCACCATAGCTGGTATTTGGATGCTTAATTGCTTACCGATATCTATTGCGTCGTTTTAAAAAAAAAAAATCATAATCATAATACGACTCTACTAATACAAATGTTCTATAAAGTAAACACAGCAACTTAAAAAAGAGCCAAGACATACATACTAATGGAATTCTAAATTGTGTAATGTAAGATTTTTTTTTGTGATGTATGGACTTAATTTCCAAATAATCTGAAGATAGCAATAAGATATAAAGATAGCACCTTCTTCATAAGTGATAAATAATGGATAATATTCTCTCTTGTTCGTGGTCTATTTGTATATATAAGTCTATTAAGACCCTAACTACATTAGGGTCATGGTCGGGACTCAGCATGTATACTTAGATGCTACTGTAAATTCAAGTTATAATCTAATAAAAAGTTTACTACTATATGATGAAAATATTGATATTTAAAGTGTTAGTGGCAAAAAACAAGAAATAAGAACAGCAAAAGTGTCATAGACCATCATAAGTCATATGTACGTGTTTGATGTTGGTATTGACGGTTTAACTTAACCTTATATTGTACTCTGGTATGTAAAGAGTGGAGATAGGATTGAATATCTTATCTAGTAAAAATCGTTAAAAGCAAAGCTACTTGGTATTATATTTTCAGTAAATGATAAAATTTTTTAAAAAAAAAGTTAAAGAACAAATGAAAACAACACATTCCTTCTCATATTTTTGGACATCAAGAAAAGCTTATATATTAATTACAAAATTTTGTTATGCTTGAGTCGCTTGATAATAACTTTTTTTTTCGTTTTTGTATTGTGATAGTTTTTTTTTTATAAGAATGTAAATATTCATTTCACAGTAAAAATTTGAATTACACAATTAAACATAATCTAATACATGCATGGTTTCATGCCAAAAAAAATTAAAAAACATGGAAGTATATCATATTCTTGCACCAAGTCATCAAATTTAGACCATTAACATAATGTTAGAAGACAATTTGATGCAAGATCAAATGAATTCCTAAAGTGAATCTAGAAACCAAAACAACAACAAAAAAGACAGAGGAACTAGGTGGCTGATCATAAAGTGAGAAAGCAATCCGTTCAACAACAGCCATAGGCCAATTTGTGACTGTGGAAGCTTTAAGAGGTAGGCAATGCATACTTTCTCTACTAAATCTCTCATGGAGTCAGTAACTCAGATTCTAGTAACTTCATATCCTCATAAGCCATACCAGCTTGTGATAATTGAAATCTATTTTATTTATATATTTTTTTCATGATCTAATAATAATGGTAATTTTATGATCTTCAACGTAATATGATAATTGATAAGTAATGTTTGATATAGAGGAAATTGTCGTAACGGGTAATGCGATTTCGAAGCAAATTAAAGCTTCACATGGTGTTCAATATCTCAAAGTATATTTTAAATAAACCTTCAAAAAAAAAGTACATATATATATATAATTATTTATACATGTGTGTGTATAGTGGTACAAATGATTGGATTCATGAACGAAGAGCTGACAATCCAAAGAATTAAAGAATAAGGAGAAGATTCCTTTTATTTCATCCTTGCATGCCTTATGACCAACCAGCACATCTAAACGGAACCCTAAGGCCATTAATCGATATTATTAGTGTTTTCAACTGTTAGTTAAATCGTTAATGTCCACCATTCTATTTTATTTAAATAATCGGATCGATTAGAACCATAAACCAAAAATAGAGGTCAAAAAGTGGGTCACCATCATATAATCTAAGGAATCTAAGCGATTAGTCGATTACTATATTTTCATGTCATACACATATATTATATGATTATATATGCATACATATGAGTTATATATGGACCGTCTTTGCTGTTGAAGTTAACTTGTCCCCGCTTCTAACCCAAAAAAATATAATTACTTTCAATCATATATATATATATTTTTTTTTTTTATAGGACTTTCAATCATATTATAACAAGGAACATTTTTACATAATAAAGTTGAATGCCTTTTATTTTAATTATTTTATTTAACTCTTTCTTTTATAATACTAAAGATAACAAAAAAAACAAAAAAAAAATACTAAAGATAACACCAACTTGATAATTTAAAGTCAAAGCGATGTTTTATGCTAATATATAATGCTAGTCTTGTACAAAAAGAGAAAGAAACTTAGAAAATTACGAAGAAAAGAGAGAGAGAGATAATGAAGAGAAAGAGATACGAGATGGAGAAGAAGAAGAAGACAGAGCTTCAAGCCGCCATTGAAGAGCTCTCTCTCTTCATCGTAACTAAGCCTGCAGATAATACTGAAGCTACACATATACCCTTGAGGCCTCTTCTCTCCTTCTGCAACTTAATCATCCAAGTTCTTGGTCTCTTCATTTTTATTTTTCTTGGATGTTAATTTCTCTTCAATAATTGTTTCAATGATTTTATATTCCTAAGGATTCTGAATTGTCTCTAAAGTTCATATTAAGCACAACTCAATGATTGTCCTGAGCTGTTTGTGTTTTGGTGTTTGCAGATAAGATAGGACCGACAATGGCTGTTCTTAGACAAGACATTGATCAAAATATTCAGGTAACTAAAGATAATGTAACTTCATGCATATAAAGACAAGACAAGACAAGACCCTTTATTTTATTTTGATTTGTCCTCTTTATTGATTGAACCTCATCAACATGATTTCGATGTGTACGTATATACTATATATGTATGGTGGGTCTATATAATACTAACAAATAAATTTTTCTTTTTTTGACATCAACTAATAAATAATTCTATACAGAAAATCTGTTAAACTTTTATGCTGATAAGAACGCCCAATAGATATATCTCCTCAGTGCTTTTGTTTTGGGTAAAGATCTCTTCAATAATTCAATTTCAGCCTTGTATAATCCCTTATTGGGTTGCTTTCATGAGGACTTTAGTCTATTTTGAAATGACTTTCTATAAAATGGAATCTCTTGCGTCCCTCTTTTTTTGTACTTGAATTATCATTTACTTATGTTTTTATTATTTACTGATTTGGGTGGTGTAGAGATTAGAGAAAGTTTGTGAAACAGATTCTTGTGTTTACTCCAATTTGGTTGAGATTCTGGAGAAAGAAAAGAAGGAGGGAACATCCAAGATGGTTGCTAGTTGCAGCAGAGCTCTTTTTTGGCTCACTAGGTATGTATATTCACCTTACTCTTTTTATTTGTCGGCAAAGTTCACCTTACTTATTGTACAATTTCATCAACTAATTATAGAATTCTCATAACAATTAATATGCATGCATGCGCATTAGGATTGTAGCCTAGCTCATTGCACTACTCATAACTAATTTGCCCCTCATGCGTATTATTTCTCCATTAGTACTACGTACTAATTACAACTTTGGACTTATATAGAATAAATAAATAAAGAAATAATATGTGTCCTTAGCAATAGGTCTATCCAATATATATCAATATGGAACAACAGATCCGTGATTATCTTATCTTATTTATGCGTTTAGATTCTTGATCATTCAACTCAACGCATATACGAAATCATTAACTATTCTACTATTTAGTAATTAATTATGCGTATCATGTATTCTATCACATATATAGGACAATGGATTTTACTGCGGGTTTACTACGATTGTTGTCGAAAGAGATGTCGTCGAAAATGGAAGAACTTGTAGAAGAATGTTACATGGCGACTTTAAAACCGTATCATGGATGGATCGCATCTGCTGCTTTCAAAGTATACACTCTGATCACTCTCCTTCTAGCTATATATATCATATCTAATAACAATCATATCATATATTTATTACATCCCATAAAAATTTGGTATTTTATGTTATAAGCATTTGGAGTTAAATTTTCTTGGGGTTTTATGTATAAACTGATATCGTGTAGAATATGTAATAATGAAGGTGTGTTTGAAGCTGGTTCCTGACAACAAGACCTTCATGGACGCGATCGGTGCAAGAGACGAGACCTATGATACCTTAAGAGAAGACATTGATACCTTAAGCTCACTGTTGACACCTATTCTCAAAGAAATCTACTTTGTTCTGGTAATTACCATTAACATATATTTATCTTTGTAAACAGTCAGAGTTATTTTTCAAATTTTTAGTTTTACGTATATTCATTATCGTGCATGGTGCTTCATTTTCCCTTTCAGGAACAATATGGGTTGAACAGATTAAGATCAAAGTAGGTGATATATGGATTGAAAAAAATAATATCTAATTATCTAATGAAATTGAATTTTATTAAACTTTTAATACAAATTTGTATATATCTATGTATGTATATCAGTTGTTGTCAGATTTATTTATTTTTTTAATCATCCGAACTAAAGTGATTTCTCTTTTCTAAGTTAGATGACTCTACTCCAAAATCAAAATAGAAATGCAACTATAATGTACATCCTCGTACTCCTCATATGTCTCGTAGTGTGGAGTACAACAAATTGGAGGCATGCATAAAAAAAAAAAAAATACAAAGTGGAGACATAATTAATAAGTCCAATGGCTTTTTTGAAATTAGTGTCAGTCTATTGCAATATTCAAAACATGGGAGATGATGCGCAGTAGAATAAGTAATCGACTACATTATCGCCGGCGAAATTATTGATATTAGGTTAAAGGCCGTCATGAATGTATAGATTAACCTAATATACTGTTATAACGGACAACGGTAGTATGATACAGTACTGGTGCAAATTAAGTTAATTAAGTAACAAAAGTAGACAAATAAGAGTTGTCTTGATGCTTCATAGTTTTTTTTTTTTTTTTTTTTGTCAATGCTTCATAGTTCATATATTACAATACTATTATATTAATTATTGCATGTTAAATTGTTAATACGGTCTAAAGTCTTTAATATAGAAATGAATAGGCAAAACAAATATATGGTATAGTGAAAAGCATCTCGAGTATTACCATTAATAAATAAATAACAGAAATGACATAGGCACATATTGACCTTTGTGATGGATGATGTATCTGGCAAATAATCAAATATTCATGGAGAAGGAATAACCTTATATTATATAAAGTTATAACTAGTATGATGGATTTAATATTAGAATATACAGTGACCTGTTATTGCCGTTTCATAACTTAGGTTTAAATCCGAAAATGTGTATGTGCATGCGAGTTAAATCCGAGAATGTTAAATCTTTGTTATGCTTAGAAATGTTCTAGGAATTCTTTGGTGGTATATGTGGAGTATATGTATATCAAGCTCAGTTTTTATAAAAATGTAAAAATCTGGATCGCAAAAGACAGAAGCTCAATGTAATTAGAGACTACGTATCACAATTATTTATTTATTTTTGATATGTTCTTAGGAAGTCTATGATATTTATGAAGCATAATAAAATTGTAATTTAAAAAAAATACTATATGATAATTGATAACAAACCCAATACATAATTTACATGGACCAAGATGTGGATCTGGGCTTAAACCATTCAGAATCTCAATGATCAATCTTCTCCAATTCTCTTCCTCGCTCACGTCGACACAACATCGGTCCGAAGCTTCTTATTACTGTTCAAATGGTCAATTGTCCTTAAAAACCTTTCGATCTTTGTTCGACAAACAATCCCACACTCTTGGTCAACGGATTTGAAATCAATACTCTGCCCTATAATTCACCGGAAACTGCTATAATCCGGTCAGTTTTTTGTTCTTCCGTTAATTTCTCTGCGTCAATTCTGGACTTTTTTCACCTGGGTTGTGCTCAAATTTTCGTTAATGGTTGTCGAGATTTAGTCAATGATCTGGGTTCGATCAAAGTCTGCATCTTTCTGTTAATTCCCACTGAAGAATTTTTGATGATCCGGCGTGTTTATCTCTCTAAATCTGATCTGGGTATGCTTAATCTGCCACATTGGTGGTCTCAAGCCCTTGATTTGGTTGTATAATGAAAAATTATCCATTTGGATCGAGTAAGGCATTTAATGCGTACTCAAGAGGTAGTGATTTCGATTTAGAATCAGGAGCTGTTAGAAAATCTAGAAAGCCTAAGAATTCGTTTGCCAAGATGATCAAATCTCTCGGAAATCGTCTTCACCACATGTTCAAATTGCACCCGATTCTCGTTTTCATCGTTTTCGTCTCGTTTGGGATCACAGTTCTGATACTTCTATCGTCAGTTTACGAGAACCATTTTGGATCGACGGTTACCTATTATAAGAAGAATGATTTGGACGACGATGGTTATCCATTTGCCAAGCTGAAAAACCTTGTGATGGTGGCTGGACATTCTGTTTATACGAGTAGTAATTGCGGTAAAGTTGATAAGGAGGATTCATGGTTCTTGGAGTCTTATCAGAAGAATCCAGGTCAGGCTGCAACATTCTTGAGTCATATACAAGAAGGTGTGGAAGCTGCAGCTAAGGATGATGAGTCCTTGCTTCTATTCAGTGGAGGAGAGACTCGTAAAGACGCTGGACCTCGTAGTGAAGCTCAGAGTTATTGGGCTGTCGCTGAGTCTAAAGGATGGTTTGGTGAGTCTAATTGGTTTGAACTGCTATGTTAGTTTCTGCTCTTTGTTAACTTGATGGTAAAAATGTGGTATGATTATTCGGTTGTGTTAATGGACAGGTAAGGATGAGGTGAGGTCGAGGGCATTGACGGAAGAGCATGCCAGAGACAGCTTTGAGAATCTTCTCTTCAGTGTGTGTCGATTCAGAGAGCTCACAGGCTCTTACCCAAAGAACATAACAGTAAAGCCTTTTGTTTCCAAATTTCTTTCTCTTTTGTAAGTGAATTTCATTGCTATGATATTTATGTTTTCTTCAATACTTGGATCAGGTTGTGAGTTATGATTTTAAAGAAAAGAGATTTGCGCATTTGCATCGTTCAGCAATGGGGTTTCCGGAATCAAGATTCTTCTACTTAGGAACCCCAGCTACTCTATCATCCAAAGAAGGCGCTTTAAAAGGCGAGGCTATGGTTAGAGCTCAGTTTCAAGAAGACCCATATGGATGTGTTGGTTCACTTTGGCGTAAGAAGCTGAAGCGTGACCCTTTCCACAGGACTATACCTTACCCTAATGGTTGCCCTGAAATTCGAGGATTGTTTAGGTACTGTGGTTCAGCTCCTTTTCCTGGCTCTCTCCCATGGGACTGATCTGTGTAAGATCTAAAGTTAGACTTGCTTAGCGGAACCTATACTTGATCAAGAGTTTGTTGGTAGAAACTCTTCTTTTTTTTGTTACTTTCCATCAATATTTAGATTTATACAGAGAGACTTCCGGAAGCTTTGTATTCTACTTTCATATGTTGTCACAAAAAAGAAGACTGAGATTGTAACTTGTATCAAATGCGATTTACATGGAATAAAATATTGAGACTTCTATCCAATAACAGATCTCTAAATATTCACTCTTTTATTTGATAAAAGGAAAACACTATATTATCATCCATGTTTGAATCAAAGCTGGCTGAAAAACAAGAACACGAAAGAAGAAGAAAAAGAATGGTAAAGAGTATTTGTTACCGAAGCAACAACTATAGCTCTGTCTCAAAACGGCTTGGGTTTGGAGGAGGAAGAAGAAGATGATGTCCTGGTTTTTGCAAACTCAATGAGGTCTTTGAAAAGGATATCCTCTGGTTTGTCATCTTTCTTGGGTGGTGTAGTAGCAGAAGGAGCAGCAGCAGAGGCGGTTGGATTCAGAGAGAGATTCCGGGATTGTCCCACGAGATCATCGTAAGAGGAATCAGAGCCACTGTTTGAGTGCTGAGGAGCATTATGCTGGACGTATTCTTGCCTCTTGTTGGTTCTAGCAGACATTGATTGTGGAAACTTCCTGGATCCTTGAGTCTCCCATGGAGCAGGAGGCAATTGCTCAGATTGGTCATAAACTGGTTTGGTGAACAAAGCTTGCTCAGGGGAGTTGCTACGGGGAACTGGATCATCGAAAATAGGAGGGGAAGAGTCCAGATTTGATGAATGGGAATTACTCGAAGGCTTTGCACTCTCTGAGGTTCCTTGAGGTTTGTAGTCATCACCACTGAGGAAGTCCATAGAACCAGAATCATTATGTACTGGCCTCATTGTAGGTGGTGGAGGAGGAAGAATAGGGTTGAAATTCCCTTGTCCAGTCCCTCGTACACTCTCTCTTTTTGACCTGCAGAGATGAGTTCAATGAATTCTAGCAATCCAAGTCTGGGGATCTAACTGAAATAAGCAAGTTATGGGCATTACCTGTGAGCTAGCTGAGCAAAATCATCATCTGACTCATCATCGTCATCATGGTTGATGCTAACAAGCGGTATTGGGGTGGGAGCTGTTGCAGGAACAGCGTTTCCCTTTGCCTTATCATCATGGTGCTGAAGAACGCGCTGCAAATTGTCGTTCAGTGCTAATCCTTGACACATAAGTTCCTCATCTCTGGAGAAAAAAGGAGTCTCTCTCATCATTAAGAAAATCTATCAAATAAAGGAAACAACATGGGATGAAGGAGAATATAAATGAATCCTTACGAGGTAGTGTTCACCAGAGTCATGACACGTCTTTGATAAGTACGACATTGCTCGACCAAGTCAACTATAAGTTCTTCCTTTAAACCCTGTCACAGCATTTAGAACAGTGAGAATTACGAATCAGATGAAAAAAAACAGAGCCATTTAGTCTATCATGTAATACTATTCTACCTCTGGATGACTTGGATCAAGAGCTCCAAGCATGTCCGTCAAAACATCAACTGATCCCTGAGCGCTTTGAATCTCTTCCATGCTGAAAAAGTAAAGATACTAAAGTTTATAACATGTTTGAGACACAGATTACTCATTTATTCATAAGACTTGTCCAGTAAACACAAATGATTCAATAGAAAGAAAATGTTAAACGGGAAATTCAACAAGAAGAGTACCTGAGTGCAGACGCATCATCACTTTGTAGAGAAGCCTGAATAGCAGCATCTTCATCTGATGCAACGGCTTGAGCAATAATAGGCTGAGTTTGAGGTGGAGTAAAAAATGGTACACTGCTCTCGGTTCGAGGTGGGAATTCAACTCCAGCAGACTAAAGTATTCAAAAGGCAAAACGATTATCAAAACTTCGATCCACAATATTAAAAATTGTATATACATAAAAGGCTCAAGTACTATACCCTGAGTTCATTATAAGCATTGTAGTATTGAGGGAATCTTCCCCCACTTCCACCAAAAGCTTCTTGCCATGTATCTAATAAACTAAGTATCTTTTCCCTCACAGTCAGGTCTGGCTGCATAAGTTAGTTGGTAAATTTCCAGGTTAAGCGGATTTGATAACCGAATTGAATATAACAAGCAGGTGAGAGATGGTAAGTAAAAACCTTTTTCTTCACTATTTTGACCATATCAGGCAAAATATCACGGTCAACAATGAGCTGGTACACGCTCTCGCCACAATTCTTACTCAGAGTTTCCAAAGCCTGAACCAATTTCCCCAAGTATTCACGAATGAGAAGATCAGTACAATCAAAAGAACCAACCAAAGCATTGTATTTAACAATGAGTAAAAGATAAGCACTCACATAAAGAGCAAGAATCTGCACTTTAGAATTTTTACTGCCTAACCGTTTCTTGAGCACCTTCACTGCTTCTTTTGTTTGGCTACAAGAACAAAACAAGGTCAAAACTTTAAGCATCCTAGCCTAAACTCAATCAGATATCAGTATTTCAAACAAAAACAAGGTGCTTAAGAACTCTATTGTTCAAACGACGTTTACCTAGGATCCATGTTGATAATGTCACACAGCTCAATGTTGATAGCCCAATCTGGACCAATCAGCATATCATTTGTAGCCCTCTCAGCACAAGCAGCCGCGTTATTCGCCATTGCGAGATCTCTTTTTCAATCAAATCCTAAAGTTCCAAGATTCCTACAAATATAAACACACAGGTTAATACACCATTATACAACCTCTTGACTCCAGATAGGACAAGCAACAAAGATAAAACACTGTATCATGATCACTGGGATCATACTGTTAATACAAATAATGGCTATCACAATTCACAAACCAGCTTGTAGATTAGACCAGATCACGAAGCCAGAAGCATTCAATTGTAAAAAAAAAACCTTGAAAGAAGGAAATTCAATCGCAAAATTGCCTTCTTTACGGATAGAGATGACAAAATGAAGCCACCAAATTACCGAATCCAATAAACTGAAATTGAAGGACACATCAGCTAAGAAAGTATGAATCAAAGTGTAGGCAAGACTTAAAAGAAAATCATAATGTGTATACAATTGAAGAACAAGGAAGAAGAGAACACAACAAAGCAGAAACCATAATTGAACAAAAGACAAGCGAAGACCTTTACCTGTCTATAGACTCTAAACTTGAGAACAGATGGATAGACCGAGCGAAGATTCGTGCGTCTCAAGATCGAGAAGATGAAACAATCTAAAGGGTTCTCGGAAAAATCTAGACTTGTATTGGAACACGATCGGAGTTATGTGTCAGGTCATCATCATCCTTAGCCGTCCATAAATCAACTGCGACTTCTCTTTGGTCTATTATTTTGCAAGATGCAAAAACTTTGTGTTTTGGCTTTTGTCTCACTATATGCTAAAGTAACAGTCCGTGACAGAAAATAAAGAATCTTCTAATTATTCTTTTCATTATCATTCGTAAAATATAATAAAGATTAGGTCCTAAGTAATGATCATTAGCCAATAGCAACTGTATACCAAGAATTTCCTAATATCTAAACCCAAATTGATTTTCATTGTTGACTTTTCTTACCGCGAAACGCGAATCCAAACCACTGTAAGGATAAACGTGGCGCGTTTGGACAGAACAACAACAACTCCAAAGTCCGAACACATATTCTGTCTCACAAGTCCACAGTGGGACCATTCTGGTACCAATTTTTCACATCAGCTTTTCTCTTTGAACAAAGAATGACGCTCCTTTTAAGGCAAAGATTATGTAGATTCATTAGTTTTAGGCTTTTAATAACTACTATAAGATACAAAAATTAAGTAGATACTAAACACAAAGCTACACACTGTACATTAGAATTCAAAAATCAAGTAGATCAGTGCATAGTAATCTCTATTTACATTACTAAAACCTTATCCAAAAGGATACATAGGCTTACAGAAGCACAATTTTAGGAGTACTTTATCAGAAAAGTTATCATCTTCGTGTCTGTTCTCTGAACCATTCCTCCGAAAACTTAGCTTGAGTTGTTGCGTTATCAAGCTCCGGTTCTTAAGCCAAGAAAGGGTAAGGCATTGAGGAGAACTTAGTTTCAGTCTCTTGAACGAACTCTCCAGAGAAAAGATAAGCAGCTACTTTTTCCATCCCTGCATTCACAGACAGTTGAGAAAACATCAAAACCCAAAAAGTTTCAATAAATGCCAATGAGATTTGTATAATGTGATTAGGAATCATTCAGAGAGATAGTCCTGAATATTAACTTCTCTTAGAATTATAATCTACAGAGTTTCAATCTTAAACGGGGATTATAAGGAGAGCTTCAATCAACATTCACAATCTTTGTCAAAAAGTCTTAAACTTGACAACAACAACAACTTTCACACAACCAACAAGATCGTTAAGAAATTGAAAATTCACGTGATGAAGAGAAACAAAAGAAAAGCATCCTAAAACAGTTTGCTTAACACAATGAAAGTGTGGAAACAATTACAAGTCGACTTTTTCTTTTCTTGGCAAACAAAAGCAAATCCAATGAATTGATGTAACAAAAGAACTAGAACAACTGGAAATCTTCATCAAAACTGATTAGAAAAGCAAATCCAAGTAGTATGAAAGATGAAATCTTTATGAATTTCTCAGATTTATACACATACCTTAGGCTGCTTCTGCTCCTATTACTGCTGTTGCTACTGTTACTACCACTCCTCTTTGTACTCGATTCAGACATTCTATTCCACCACTCTTTATCCTCTGCTTTCACAGACTCATCAGAGATCGAAGGTCTCGGTGAAACTTTAGAATCCTCCTCCTTTTTCTTCTTCTTCTTATTCTTCGTCTTCATCGTATCTTTCTTAGATCCTAAGCTAACCGGAAACATCATTTTAAGAAGAAACCCGCCATTGTTTCCTCCTCCAGTCCGATTCGGATCAATCCGTTTATCACTCTTCATCTTCCTCACAACCTTACTCGGCCTAACTATTCTCTTAGGCAAATCATCGAACACCTTCCGTTCATCATCTTGATTCACCTTCACTTCAACAAGATCCTTCAATGAAAGCTCGTAACACGACTCAGGCATCTTACTAACCATTTCCATAAGCTCCCGTTGACCACGAGCGATAGCCTGTGCTTTAGAATCCGGCGAAAGGCTCCAGTAATCTTCCGGCCGGTGATGAAGAGGACTCTTCGGCGGACTGGTTCTCCACAAAGTAGGCGAACAGACACCGGAATCTGAGTGATGATCATTGGGAATACTTGGAAAACATAAATGGGTATTGAAGGATTTAGCCGAAGGATCTAACATCGTGATGATTTTGCAAAAATGAAACTTTTAAAAAAAACTGAGCTTTGTTCAGAAACAAGTCATTAGTATTTTTAACAAAACAAGCAAAAAAAAAGATATCTTGCTTGACCCGTTCATGGCATAGCATATACTGGAATTTATAAGGATTTTTAATTTCTAAGTGAAATAAAAGTTTGATTTTTTTTCCTACTAAAAAATCTTTAAAGATGTTGGGCTTTAATTTGAACGTCACGTTGTTCTCAGAGTGGTTAAATAATAAATATAGTCCCTATTTAATATGAGGAGGATGTTGCTGTCAATTGGAGGTTTAATAGTATGATTTGCAGATCGTACCGGATTTGAGGAAGTGTCAAGGGATTAGAGTTTTTAAAAGTCAAGTGCTTCTAGATATTCCTTTCCCAATAAGTCATCCTTTTTGTTTTTTGGCACATAAAATCATCTTTTTGTAAATTACTCGTCAATTGATATCATTGATTTTTAGACCATTTGTACTCGCCAATTGTCATAAATTGATGTTCGTGCTTGCTCACCATTTAAACATGTTAGAAACTTATTAGAGCTCAGTCACTCGCTCTCTTATAGTAATACATGTCGTTTATACACTAAATTTTTTGGTTCACGATAAAAGTAAAAAGTATTACAATTGGTTGACAATAAAAGTTAAACATTCGTGATACAGTAGAACCTCTATAATTTAATACTCGATAAATTAATAACCTCTATAAATTAATAAATTTCCCCGGTCCCGAGTTGGGACCAGTGTAAATTTTGACATAATTCGATAAAATAATAAGATAATAATTTTTTAGAAAATCCTATGTAAATGTATGGTCCCATTAACATTATAAATTAATAATTTTATAAATATATTAAAATATATTTATAGATATGTTATATGAAAATATTTAATGAAATATGACTCATGTGTTGTCTGTTTTTTCTTGAATTTGCATTAATTTTTGTTAAAATTCCTTTATAATATTTTCAATGCATCAAAAACTTTTGATGTTATTGGTTAGACATGATAACTATTACCTTATTTGTAATTGATTTGAGAAGACTATTGATTATAACAAAAAAAAACTTAACTTTTTAAATAATTTTTTTAAAAAATTTACGAAATAAGACAAATCTCTCTATAAATTAATAATTATTAATTTATCGATAAATTAAAACCTCTATAAATTAATAAAATTTCACGGTCCCAACGTTATTAATTTATAGAGGTTTTACTGTAGTTGCTGTCTTTTTAGGAGCGTTGGCCTTTGTATTTAGTTTTTTAATGTTTGTGAAAAGCATATAATCGATTAAGCCTGTTTACGACTAGAAGACAAACATACAATGCGTGTTTCGTTACTTTATTCCTTTCACAAATTTCAAAGAAATATGCTAATCATTCAACGTGCTCCTCGTTTACGGCTTGTGTATAGTTTTGCTATTTCTTTATTTCTTTTATTTAGTACATAAAAAATAGAGAATTGACTTTTTGTCTACATTTTTTAAGATGTTGTTCCAAATATATAAAAGTTGATTTTAGAAACAATAAAAATTAAATTTTGGAAAGGCCCAATTAAAAAAAAAAACATCTTAAAACTAAAAAAAAAAGAAGCCCAAAAAAATTGGGTTAGATCCACCACAAGGGTGGAGAGCCTTAACCGGATGTGTTTAAAAGACCCGAAGGTCAATCCCGTCTCTGTCAGAGGAGATGCCAACCATCTCTCCTTTCTACGAACACAACCACACTTCTTGTCTTTTTAATATATATACACAAACTAAATAACCTTTCTACTCGATGTGGGATAAAATTGCTAATTTCTAGGGGTTTGAAGTTTGACTTAGGATTTGAGTCAGATACTTCTCGGGCTCTTGCATTCTCTACCTGGGTTTAAATTCGTTTAAGGTAAGAAGACCAAATGTTGGTAACTAAATCTAAATTCTAAATTCTTTAAAACTCAATACCACTTTTAGGATTTTTTGTGTGTGGTAATTTTGGATTGTGTCGATCTGAAATAAAAAGGATAAATCATATCATGTAACTGAAAAAGATAGAAAAATAGAAAATCTAGCATTAAATTCTTTTAGATATTGATGAAATTTTTTATAATTATCAGTTGTAAGTCTATCACCATTTTAAACATATTTCTTCTAAATGTCAATCCTTTAATTAATTATAAATATGAAAAAATTACTCTAGCAAATCACAATTTGGTACATCTCAAAGTCCAATAAATGGTACGATCTTCATGCGTCAACTATTTTCTTTTTATATATAGTATGCTTTTAATTGGCTGAGAAGTATAAATATAGATGCATCTTAGATTCTTAATCAAGAGACCCCTTAATCAATCATTAATATAAACCTACCAAAAACATTTTTTAAAAGAAAAAATAAAAGAGAGAAAACCAAATGAGGATGAAGATCATGAGTATGGTGTGGATCACGATGCTACTAATGGCATTAATTACGATGGAAGGTGAAGCAAAGACGGACGAAGAGTGCCAATTGGAGTGCCATGAGCACTGTCTAGGCACTTCCACTGTCGCAGAGTGTCTTAAATGTCTTGGAATATGTGGAAAGACTCCATCGGTTGCAGTCGGAACCAAGCATCCCAGCGAACAGAAATAACAACAAATCAAATATGATTTTATCCTATAATATATGGAGGAGACTTATCTAGCCGTCTAAGCTTTCTTATATCCAATGTGTATCCATGTAACCTTTTTAATAAGATCAAATCCTAAATTTCAAACACTCTCTTGAACTTAATAAACCGGTGAAAAAATATTTCAAATCAACTTAAAATATATCGATAGGTTAAACACTTTGAATTTTTTTCTCGGGCGAGTTTAGGTCTCAAATTATGGGGTTTCTAATTAAGTTATTTGATAAGTATTACCAAATTGGAACATAATTACTTTGTTTTTTAGTTTGACAAAATTTTGTTTCGGTTTGAGTTTAGGTATAAAATATTGTAAACATAGATAAAGAACCATTTTTCTTATTGACCGTAAATTATGATGTATGTGATATGCTAAAGCTAAACCTTTCACCAAAAATAGTTTCTGTCGGGTCCATGTATTACTTATTTGCCTATGAGCCTTTGTTCTGTAGCTGAAGAGCCATTTCGGTAAATTAGCATTACACTGATATTGTGTATGATCTGTTCATAAAAATAACTAAGAATTTGCTCAAAGGAAAGCATATCACACAACCAATGAAGTTAACAGATGCATTCACAAAATCAAGAACACTCTGAAGTCAGTTAACTTGTTCCCACTTTTTTTTACATACGAGGCACACGAATTTAACCCAAATTAAAGGTTCATCGGAATGTAATAGGTTAAGCCTCTACTACCGATGGGGCTAGGCCAAGCCATCAAATATAAGTTAGGTTGAAGATATCTTTATTGGTTAGGTTAGATGTTACCCATCAATGAATCTTTTTTTTTTTTTTTTGGGTAAAACATCAATGAATCTTAATTTGAGAAAATATCAATTCTACTAAAAGTAAATAAGAGTAAATATCAATATATACCTTCACCATCTAAAAATATATCAAAGCGTATACTGTAACCTTCAACTAATCTAAAAATGGAAATGTTTTCACGTGGTATCAATAGAAATCTTATTTGTTCTATTAAAAATAATATTAATTCACGGGCGTCATGGCAAATTCAAAGAAAGATATAAATGACACGCAAGTAGGTGACTTAACAATTTTGCTATTATTGGATAAAGATCAAAAATCAATAAAAAGCACAGTACAGTTTGGTTTGGTTGTTGAAAATCTTTGAATGATTTTGTACGTAGGTATTGCGACTTCTCTCAATATTTCATTTTAATTTCATTTTCTTCAATATATAGTATTTGTCCACTATAATTAGTGTAAAAAAAAAACTAGAAATCCCAAAAAATGAGGAAGATATTAATTTTAAGACTTTTTAAGAAAAGAAAAAATAAGTTGGAGATGGATACGGATGACATGTCAAGTCCGACAAGGAAATACATGCACTTGTCGTCCTTCTAATCCTTTGCCCTTTAACATCGTTAAAAACAGAGCTTCTCTCTTCCTCTTGTTCTACTCTTCTCCATTTTCTTCTTTTGTCCTTTTTTGTGGCAAACATGGCGATCTGGTTTGCTAGATCCAGACACCTTGTTTCTAGCTTGAGACAGAATCTGTGTTTGTCGACGATTCTCATCAAACGTGATTACTCTCATCGTCCCGTTTTTACAACTTCCCAGTTATCTTCGACGGTGTTTTTGAGTCCCGTGGCTAGCATCCGTCACGAGTCGACGGCCGTGGAGAAACAGCCTGATTTGGTTCAACATAGTGATGAAGAAGAATCCCAGGTAATCTATTTAATTTGTGTTTTTTGTTAACAATCCTACCTTAATTTTCACGTGGTTATGTATAGCTTATTTTAAAATTGGTATTCGCTCATAAAGATTGCATCACGATTATTTCAATTGTTTGTAAAAGGAAATAATTAATTAGTTCTTGTGAAGCAAATCCTAAACTAATTTACTAATTTAGCAGATGCTTCGGTTTAAAGGCGGTCAATCGGGTTCATTATTTCTAGTTTAGGATTTCTTGGTTTATAGTATAAAAATGAAATGGTCAAACTAGTTTCGGATCAAAATTATCTTGTGATGAATCTCAAAGATTTGAACGTAAAAAGAAAAGAAAAATTGCCGTCAAAAAAAAAAAAGAAAATCATTAAAACTCAAAATTAATTTCATTTTTATTTGCGGGTCGTCGGTTTTGATCCAGTATGGGATCGATCAGTACTGAACAACAGTTCACATCCGCACAAGTCATGGTAAAGGTAGGGACAACGTCGCATGAGATAAAAAGTGGAGACCATAAGTTACACCGTATGAATGAGTGCTAATTCAAGTGCTGTATGGGTCCAACTTTGAGTTATCTAATTGAGTACACGTACGTGTCATTCCAAAAATAGTTCGTACAATAATTTGCACTATTGATCCTTACTTTTATTGAACTCTATTATTTATGCCCCAATAGTTTTTGGTCTTTCACACATTAACCGTATTTTGAAATCCTCCAGGAATTGGATTTTCCGGGAGGCAAAGTCGGTTACACATCTGAGATGAAATTCATACCGGAATCATCTTCTCGGAGGATTCCATGTTACCGGGTTCTCGACGAAGACGGACAAATCATCCCCGATAGCGATTTTATTCCGGTACAGCAATTTTTTGAGAATGTAATCAGAATTGGTATGAGTTTGGTTAAGTATTAAATTATCTGACTGAAACTGGAATAGGTGAGCGAGAAGCTCGCCGTTAGAATGTACGAACAAATGGCGACGCTTCAGGTGATGGACCATATCTTCTACGAAGCTCAACGTCAAGGAAGAATCTCGTTTTATCTTACTTCTGTCGGAGAAGAAGCCATTAACATTGCTTCCGCAGCCGCTCTTAGTCCTGACGATGTCGTTTTGCCTCAGGTAAGTCGTCGCGTTTCATCCTCTAATCACATTTGATTCGGTTTTATTTAACCGGGAAATTTCAATTTTTGGGACAGTACCGAGAGCCTGGAGTTCTTCTATGGCGTGGCTTCACATTAGAGGAGTTTGCGAATCAGTGCTTTGGGAACAAAGCTGATTACGGAAAAGGCAGACAAATGCCGATCCATTACGGCTCCAATCTTCACAATTACTTCACCGTCTCCTCTCCAATTGCGTAAGAATCTCTGAAAAAATCAAATCAGTGATTGTTCTTTTCTTTCCTGTTTTTGCTGAATCTGTTTTGTAATTATGATTCTTCAGCACGCAACTTCCTCAAGCTGCTGGAGTTGGTTATTCTCTGAAAATGGAGAAGAAGAACGCTTGTGCAGTAACATTCATCGGAGATGGTGGCACAAGCGAGGTTGATAATCTTTAGTTCTCATTTCTTTCATAAGAATCAAACATTTCAAGAATTGAAATTCATGTAGTTTTTTTGGGGTCTGGTTTTTGGGGATTAGGGAGATTTCCATGCCGGTTTGAATTTTGCGGCGGTAATGGAAGCTCCGGTCGTGTTTATCTGTCGGAACAACGGTTGGGCCATCAGTACTCATATCTCAGAACAGTTTAGAAGTATGAAACTAACTTAACTTCCTCTGTTTTAATTACAAACGAGACCAACCAATTCCTCTGTTCTAATGTGAAGTTATGTGGTTGATTACAGGTGATGGAATTGTTGTGAAAGGTCAAGCTTACGGAATCCGAAGCATCCGTGTTGACGGTAACGATGCACTCGCGGTTTACAGTGCGGTACGTTCAGCTCGAGAGATGGCTGTAACAGAACAAAGACCTGTTCTCATTGAGGTAAAAAAAAACATACTAGAGATTTGTCTCAAAGTTTATAACTTTGACTTTGGTGAAATGAGATTTTGTTGTTGCTTTTATTTGTAGGCAATGACATATAGAGTAGGACACCACTCTACGTCAGATGACTCAACCAAGTACAGGGCGGCCGATGAAATCCAGTACTGGAAAATGACGAGAAACCCTGTGAATAGATTCAGAAAATGGGTCGAAGATAACGGATGGTGGAGTGAGGAAGATGAATCCAAGCTAAGATCTAACACGAGAAAACAGGTAACGATTCCGAAAACCGCTACATTCTTGTTGTTTAAGGTTGAAGTTATTTAACCGTTCTAGTGGGTTTTGTGTATTGTAGCTTCTGCAAGCGATTCAGGCGGCGGAGAAGTGGGAGAAACAACCATTGACAGAGTTGTTTAACGATGTATATGATGTTAAACCGAAGAATCTAGAAGAGCAAGAACTTGGTTTAAAGGAATTAGTTGAGAAACAACCTCAAGATTATCCTCCTGGTTTTCATATCTAAAAATCTAGAGGAACTGTGAAGTCGAAGATCTCATTCTCGTGTATAATGTATCATGTACATATAGACTTCTCAGTGCATTGGACTTTGAAGCATTGTCAAAATGGCCTTGAGAATGTAATTTTCGTTGTTAAATAAAATTTCATGGTCCGACTCTGAACTGGTTCGAACCGGAGTTGAGAGTTAGTTAGAAATGAGCAATTTAGAAATCTTTAACATAATTGAGGATCAATTTTGATAATCTTGCGAATGGAAAAAGACTATGATGTGAGTGGGTTTAATTATGAAATGTAACTATTTTATAAAGCTAATTAAATGAGTGAATGTTTGTTTATGCATTTGAGGGTGCTTGAGAATTGGTGAGAGCTTCGTTTAACGTAAAACAAAAACACGTGCCTACCTATCCAAATGACATCTTCGAAATATAATTAAACGATGCTTGAGTGATTTTTGTTTACGTAAAAATGTTTCATTGTTTATCATCAACACATGGTATTTACTATTTATTAATTACAAATCTACAAGTTATTTAAAAAAAAAATTTATATTACTTTTCAAGAAAAAGTTTGAATAAGTAAAAAAATATCCTGAATGCATAATTTTATTAGAGACTGCCACAGTGTCATGGTTCATTCATTTGTTACATGTGTTAATTATATATAATTGATTTATTTCTTTTCAAAATTTTTTAGAGCAATTAATGATAAGATGATCTTATTCAAGTAAATAAATAAGTATGATAAGATTTTTACAAGGATGAGAATATTTAAACAACAAGAAAATTGGTCTGCATTTTTACATATACTCAGTTGGCAGAAAAAAGAGTTATATATATAATAAATACATAAGTATTGGAAAAAAAAGTATTGAATAGAATATGATGTGCTTAAATTTCTGCCAATTGTCAAAAAAGTCATAAAATACAAATGTATATGTGAGTGTTTTTGGAACTTATCCCATAACTTAAATTTGGAATGCATACTCCATATTGCATAGAAATGAGTGGACCTCATTAGTTGCGGTTTCGATTTTTATCACATACTACAAAAGTTGTCCACTTTTCGATTTTTGACATACACACATTCACTCATCTCCTTCTTCTATTTTATCACTCAAAGAATAATTCCTACACAACCATTACCGCATCAATTCAGTTAATCATTTGTTTCAATCCTTTCCTTAAGAAATATTCGCGTAAATGAATGTTTAAACATGGAGTCATTGGCTTGGAATCTACTACTATTCAAAGCATTTTCGATGGCTCATGAAACAAAGTATCTGCCACTGCCAGTCATCATAATACACGTGTCAGCATACGCGTCATAAAGCATTACCCACACGTTTCTCTTGCCTCTTTCGGTCTTTCCCTTCCATTTTATCCAAAGCTTTTATTTTTCATTTATTTGTTTCTTCTCTTGCTCTCTTTCTTCTGGACAATATAGCTTTGTGTAAAAATAATATATTAAAAAAAAATTGTTAATTAAGTCGAAGGTAACAAAAAGAACCCAGAAAGAAGGACGAAGAAACTAATTCAAAGGTATGTTCTAAAGCCCAAAGTTATGATCTTTTCTCTCGAGAGGATTTGAAGCAAAATCCTCTGCTCTTACGTTAGTCAATGAATACTTGAAAAGAAAAGAAACAAAAAAAGGAGAAAAATTGGAAGATATATTCTTCCACTTCTGGAATGATCTAGAAACCAGAGCAAACTATGAAATTTAATTTTCTATTACCTCTTTATTTTTGTTATTTTCTTTAAAGAAGAAATTGAAGTTTCTCTTCCTGAAATTTATTCAGAGTTCTAAATAAGAAATTGAAAGCTTGTATTTTTTTTTTCCTGCATTTTATTTCTTTACTCATACACAGTGCTTTTACTTTCAAAATTCCATAATTTCCAATCTTTTATCGTCTTTCGAGGTCGGTAAATGGCAGATATTTATCTCTCTCTCCTCCCTATCTTTATCTCTCTCTTTATCTCATTGCTTTGTGGGTGATAGGATCAAGAGACCGCTTACTTAAAGATGGTGATGGGAGGAGAAGCATCCATGGAATTGGACCAGTGTTTTCAGAAGATGAAGATGGAAGGAATCTCGATCAAAGAGTGGAAAGACATCCCCGTGGAGCTTCTCATGAGGATCCTTTCCCTTGTCGATGATCGTAATGTCATTGTTGCTTCTGGTGTTTGCTGTGGCTGGAGAGATGCTATCTCTCTTGGTCTCACTCGTCTTCGTCTCTCTTGGTAATACTCTCATCTCTCTAACCTTTTTGTATTTAGGGCACAATCATCTCTTCTTTGTTTTGGTGTTTTGGATTTGAAGTAGGCCTTGAGCTTCCGGAGTCTTGGTTTATTGTGTGGTTTTTGTAAAGATCAGATCTTTTTTTGTTGCTTTGTTTTGAGGAACATTTCATTGATGATGATTTGGATAGATGGAGAAAATGTGTTAAAGCTGTTTAACTTTTTGATGAGAGACCCTTTAACAATAGGAGGTAAAACTAAGCTCTTTAATCCAGAGGAGTAGTCTGAAGATGACTCTTGAATGTTTGAATCATTAGAAGCTGGTTTTTGTCACTTCCAGTGTATTCAGATTGATCTTTTGTCTTCATTCTCTGATGGTGTTTAATTCTTCTTTTCTACCAGGTGCAACAACAACATGAACAGCTTGGTTCTTTCTCTTGCTCCCAAGTTTGTAAAGCTGCAGACTTTGATATTGAGGCAGGACAAACCGCAACTACAGGACAATGCAGTGGAGGCCATATCAAATAACTGTCATGAGCTACAAGAGCTTGATCTCAGCAAAAGCTTAAGACTTACTGATCGTTCGCTTTATGCACTTGCTCATGGTTGCCCTAACCTCACAAAACTCAACCTTAGCGGCTGCACTTCATTCAGCGACACTGCTATTGCCTATTTGACCAGATTCTGCAGAAAGCTTAAAATTTTGAATCTTTGCGGATGTGTCAACGCTGTATCTGACAATGCCTTGGAGGTGAATCTTTGTTTTTTAAAATTTTCGCTTCATTTAGTTTTATTGTCTTAAGAGTATCAGAATTGATAGAATTTGATTCATCTTGATGTGTACAGGCTATTGGGAATAACTGCAATCAGTTGCAGTCACTAAACTTGGGATGGTGTGACAATATCAGTGATGATGGGGTAATGAGTTTAGCTTATGGCTGCCCAGATCTCAGGACCCTTGACCTCTGTGGCTGTGTTCTAATTACAGGTAGGTCACATAGTTTCGGTTTCTCCTCTGCAGAGCACTTTGATTCATAATCGCATTGAACTAAACTAAACTAAACTAGAAGATAGGTTGTTATATATAGATGGACCCAGAAAACCATTCAGTTTTTATTTTCATGTATTTTGCAGATGAGAGTGTGGTAGCTCTAGCAGACTGGTGTGTCCACTTGAGGTCACTGGGGTTATACTATTGCAGAAACATAACAGACAGGGCGATGTACTCGCTAGCTCAAAGCGGGGTAAAGAACAAACCAGGTTCATGGAAATCGGTTAAGAATGGCAAATACGATGAAGAAGGACTGAGAAGTCTCAACATTAGCCAATGCACTGCCCTTACACCTTCAGCGGTTCAAGCCGTTTGCGATACCTTTCCCGCTCTTCACACATGTTCGGGAAGGCATTCGCTTGTGATGAGCGGTTGTCTGAACTTAACATCTGTGCACTGTGCTTGTATTCTTCAGGCTCATCGTGCGCACAACGTGGTTCCTCATTCGGCTCATTGAAACAGAGGAATAGATATGTTGTACATAGAAGCATCATGCTGATGAGATTAGTAGTATTATAAACGAAGTAGCTTTTGAAGGTGTATGTGAAACCTTTGAAGCTTTTGAGTTGTTCTTTCTTGTCTTGAAAGATCTTTAGTATATTTTGATACATATGTTCATGACTTTCCTAGTAAGACCTCTCGTTATTACTACTTACCATTTGAAAGCAGAATTCCTCTTACAAAAAGAAAAAGAAGAACCTTTCTTAAGATTGTTAAAGATCCATAAGAGTCATAATCTTTGGTTAATATGGTAAGACAAAAATGAGCCTTTATTATATGTATGTGATAGAAGCAGTGGATCAAAAGGAAAATAAAAAGGAAGGTCCTACCGGGAGTCGAACCCAGGTCGCTGGATTCAAAGTCCAGAGTGCTAACCACTACACCATAGAACCTTTTTGAACAACTTAAATATTTTAAAGTTTATATATCAAAATGACAGCGCTCTTTAAATTGCAGCTGATCAGTCATTCTGTAATTGAGGTTAAATAACGTGATTTTGTCTCATAAGGTAATAGCGGTCTTCCTTGTAATCGATACAAACTTGGAATGAAACAGTTTTTTTTTTTTTTTTTTTTTGGTGTTAGTTGTTACAAACTTTATTAATGTGAAGTTAATATACAAAACAATCTCCTTTAACAAGATATATGTTGAAAAAAACGATGATTTTTTTTTTGTTTTCTTTGGACGAGAAGCTTTTGTCTAATTCTCTTGTTGGTAGTGGTGATCTGAGCCGAGTTATAAGCATAAAGCACTCTATTGGAAATTCTACAATTGAGTTTTATTATGGGCCTACTTTTTGTCTAGCCCAAGTGTATATATATCGCAGTAAGATGGGAAGTGACGATATATATGCTCAAAACATCAAAATGGTATTTACGCGGCTCCCATTTAGAGTTTTAAAGTTTTAATTAGAATATTTAGGCCAAAATGAACGAGTAATTGTTATGATGATTCACCTAAAATAGTTTTTTCGCGTAGGACGGTTTGAACACTGCTTAACACTTAACAGCTTCGTTTGTCAATCTCAGGTTTCTAATTGTGGACACAGACAAAAACGATAGTAAGCAATACTATGCCTTGTAATAATCCTATCCCTACCCTACATATCTATTAGGTGTCATGCTTCATTTTTTTTCCGCACTCGTACGTAAGTACGAAACTTTTTAATAGTCTACTGTTTAGGGAGTGGTAAACTCGAAAAATAATAAGTTTTTGGAAAAGGTTAGATGTGATTAAGAAGTTATTGAATAGACTAATTAAGGAAATCTTAAAATGACAACCGTGTGTTGACTCAATCTAATTAGACTATCACAAAGTAATCACTTGCCAAACTAGCCAAAATGATTATGAATTTTCCAACATATCCTATGATTCACCACTTAGAGTAATCAACTAATAACTTAAGTATATATTTAACTCCAATCATTTAATTACCAAAAATTTTCAGTCATGTAATATATATATATACCCCCCACTTAAATCCCAGTTCTGACAGAGTAAGTACAGCCTTGCAATTGCGTTAATAAACACTACAACGCTGACAACAACAACAAAAATGGTGAAAGAAGAAATCAAGATTCTGGTTCTCATAATCGGTGCAGGACCAGCCGGTTTAGCCACATCAGCTTGTCTTAACCGGTTGAACGTACCCAACATAGTGGTGGAAAGAGAAGATTGCAGTGCCTCTCTCTGGAAAAGAAGGTCCTACGATCGTCTCAAGCTTCACCTTGCAAAGCAATTCTGTCAACTCCCGCACATGCCATTCCCTCCAAACACTCCTACCTACGTCTCCAAGGTAGATTTCATCAATTACCTTGACGAATACGCCACACGTTTCCACATAAACCCTAGGTACAACCGGAACGTCAAATCAGCCTACCTCAAAGATGGTCGATGGATCGTTGAGGTGGATAATGAAACGAAGATGAAGAGAGAAGTTTACTCAGCAAACTATGTCGTTGTTGCGACGGGAGAGAACGGCGAAGGTGTGATTCCGGAGATTCTGGGGCTTGCAGAGAGCTTTGAAGGAGAGTATTTGCACTCAAGTGAGTACAAGAGCGGCGAGAAGTTCACCGGAGAAGATGTTTTGGTCGTCGGATGTGGAAATTCCGGCATGGAGATTGCTTATGATTTGTCTAAGTGCAACGCTAAGGTCTCCATCGTTGTTCGTAGCCCGGTAGGTATATCTATATATGAAATCATAAATGGAGAAAAAAAAAAGACAGATATTCATACTAATAGAACTTTATAATATAACATTTCAATTTTGTAATTGATATATAGGTGCACGTGCTGACGAGATGGATCGTACGGATAGGAATGTCGTTGCTCAGGTTCTTCCCGGTAGAATTAGTTGACCGTTTGTGTCTCTTACTCGCGGAGCTGAGGTTTGGTAATACTTCGAGATATGGGCTTGTAAGACCCAAGAACGGCCCATTTATGAACAAGCTTATCACCGGCCGGTCACCTACCATTGACGTCGGTTGCATCGGAGAGATTAAGTCCGGCAAGATTCAGGTTGTGCCGTCGATTAAGCGTATAGAAGGAAAGATAGTGGAATTTGTCGATGGAAACACTAAACATGTTGACTCCATTGTCTTCGCTACTGGTTACAAGAGCAGCGTTTCAAAATGGCTTCAGGTATATTTCCAATTTCAAACACAGAAAGAGAGAAAATAAACTCTGTTCTTGTGTTTAATGGCTCTGATTGTGACACAGGTCGATGATGGAGATCTGTTCAACGAGAATGGGATGCCGAAACGTGAGTTCCGGAATCATTGGAAAGGGAAGAACGGTTTGTACAGTGTTGGGTTTGGGAGACAAGGCTTGGCTGGTATTTCAAGAGATGCTCAAAACATTGCTAGAGACATTGCTTCTCTGGTTTTACCGGAGAAGCAAGAACAAGCTTTCCTAATCAATTAGAAATTTTTGAGTTTTACATGTCAAAAACACAATTATTGAATATGATACAAAGAGCTTCATAACAAGTCAAAAAGAATCTCATGATACAAAGAGCTTCATAACAAGTCAAAAAGAATCTCATTGCTGATTACATCAGAGACCATTGCCCATGAGCTTCCATTGTGGCCAAAGTTTGTCAGAATCTCATGATTTTGTTTCCGCAAGAGCGTTTCTGAGGTTTGAGTACTTGGTTTCGAGCTCGTACCATGAATCCAAGTTCACCAAACGGTTAAACTCCTCGAAAGTAATCATCTTTTCTAAGTGATCTTTGGTGGTTCCTTTCTCCTTGAGAATCTTGAGCACATCGACAAGAACTCGAGTTGATGCATAGAGCGAGGTAAGTGGGTGAGCAATCAAATGAAAACCCATTTCTTTAAGCTCATCAGGCGTATGCAATGGCGTGCGTCCACCTTCAAGCATGTTACATAATCTGTAACCTTTTGTGCGTTTTCCAATTTCCTTAAGCTCATCGTCATCTCTCGGTGCCTCTACAAAGGAAGCATCAGCTCCTGCCTGCACATTGTTCCAATATATCTTTATTACCCACAACCAATATTCTGCCTTCTTAAAAGTTAAAGCTTTTAGTGTTGTTAGCACAACATAATTTAGGAGTAACCAACCTCCATGTAGAGATTAGCACGGTCAATGGCGTCTGAAAGTCCAGTTTTTGCGGAAAGAGCACGAGCATCAGTCCTAGCAATGAGGAAAAAGTCAGAATCTCCAATAGCGTCTCTTGCTGATGCTATTTTAGCAGCATGCTCCTCCGCATGTATGACCTGTTTCAGAGTTAGAAGCCAAATGTTGTAACTTAGAACCTCACATCGATTAAGATTAGAACTAAAATCATCTGCACTCATCCACTATTAAGCAATAACATTCAATCTATAGATTTTGGGAACAAACAAAGAGGAAATGAAACCAATACCTCTTTGCCACGCATATGACCTACACAAAAGACAATAGAGAGCAAAAGAGTTAATCACTATTCGAAACATTTGACAATTGGCTTACAGCAGAGAAGGAACAAGAAGATGATGTCACTTACCACACCTCTTTGGCCATGCCTGGTCCTGCAAGAAACGCGAAATTTCATTAGCACAAACTAAGATGAACAGAGGAAGAAACTATCTTGTAGTTACTCAAATGAACACAACTAAGATAACACAAGAGAGTAACATAAGACTATGACTATTAAATCCAACACAAATGAAACTACATTAAACAAAGCTGAGTCAGAATCACTAGAGATTCAACCATCAGTAGAACCAAAGTTTACCTCGAGGAAGCAACCGGCAGCACCTGCTGCGATTAAGTCCTTTACAGTTCTTTGAACATTGAGGGCATTTCCTCCACCAGTATCTGAACAATGTCAAAGAATAAAATCTTTGACTTGAGAGAAACATTACACAACTTGTGATATTCTTCAATTGTTCAAGATATTCAATAACCAAAACATTTAACATTCCAGAGTTAAAGCAACAGTTTATTAACTCACAGTAAAGAACAGTGAAAATTGCAATTATCTCTACGCAAACAAAGACCAAGTAATCAATTATCAAGAAACTCACAAAGACCAAGTAATCAATTAGAGCACCAAGAGATTTCAGATTCTGGACGAATCGCAATTACCTCAACGAAGACAAAGACTAAAGTATCAACTATCATTAAGTTGAATTAGACAGCTAGAGAATCTCAATTCTTTCTATGTAAAGTAGTGATTTTATTAAGAGATTTTCAGGTTCTGCATACTTGCCTGCATCGGCAATGATTGGAATCTTTGGAGCCGCAGCACACACTGATCTCGCCGCTGCTGCCATTTCCGGTGGTCTAAAACGACAGAAGAAAACGAATAAAACGACAGAAGATAAAGTTTCGACTAAAAGAAAGAGGCAAAACAAAAAAAGAATCAGGCGCACGTTATCAAACCGAAATCGGGTTTTCCCAAAGTTACGGCGGAGAGGGCATAGCCGGAGATTAATGCGGCGGAGAATCCAGTCTGCTGCACGATAGCCGCCGATAATGCGTCGTAGACTCCGGGAATTAGGACGGCGCCTTGTTCTTCAATCAGACGGTGAACACGTGACTGCATTCTCACCGTCGGATAAGCTGATCTGACGGCGCGAGGGCTTTGGTGGATTCTAGCTGAAATTGAAGGGTTTGGGTTGCAGAGTGAAGTGGATTTGGCCGCCATTAACATGGACATTGTCGAAGCTTCGAAGGTTTTGTGGAGCCGTTGGAGAGTGATTACGAGAAAGAAGAAGAAGATAACTTCCTTTAGTTCAATAATTTCCACGTGTCACATGTTTTTGAGCTTTATAACTGTACGTACTAATTAGGCTCTAAATCCAGAATTTAGAAGGATATTAATATACTAAAAAACTTTATGAAAAGAGTAATAAAGAAAAAAAAGTGTTGCTATAAAAACCCATTAGGCAGCAGAAATTGAATCGAGAAATAGATTTAGGGTTTCCACCGTCTGCTTGGATCGCAATGATATTCTATGATTTTTTCCCTTGGAGTGAACCTTATACTGGTGAACCAGATGATCCTATTCATGTGTATAGAAGCCGGAAGAAGCGCGTCCGGAGTGGTAATGATGATAAGCAAGCCTCGGCTGAATCTGAAACTCAGGTAATTATTAAATACTGAAACCAGTAATTGAATTTTTCTGTCTAGCTCGATCGGCTTATTCATATTCATTCTCTTGTAACACAGGTGGAAGACTTGTCTGAGCCTACTACCACCACTTCCTCAAGGTTTGAATTTTCCTCTTGGCTAATTAAGCACTAGCTATGGTGATCTGGTTAATTTGTGTTAGCTCATACATACATGTGTTTTCACTTTACTCAGCATGATGCAGACAGCTGCTGCTCCTCCTCCTATCAAGTTGGAACATGTGATTCCTCCACGAGCTGCTTCTTTTAAAAACAAGAACAAGAATCATTTAAAGAAAAAGAAAAACAAGAAGCTTGTCAAAGCCAAATAAGGAGGCCTTGTCCCTCTTTCTTTTTTTATATTTTATTTCCCCAAAGCACTTGTAATGCCCTTGTGACTTTAACCTGTTATGTTGTGACCTTAATGGATTTCTCTTTTTAATGTGAATTTCCTAGACATATATATCTAGCTATATAATGTGAATTTTTATACCTATCCAAAGTAAGTTCAAGTAACTATATATGGCTAGACATGGAGATAAAATATTCCAAATAATAACTTTCAAATAACTTTCAAGTAACAATGAATCGCCTCCATGCTCACTCAAATAACTTTCAAATTAATTAGAAGAAACATCATTTAAATTACGATCCAAAAGGGAATTAGGATGTCGCCAAGCTTAACCATTACATCTATCCAAAGCTAAGCGTACTAATTAGTGAACTAAGAGTAGTGTGACTCATTACCTCTTATCAAAAAAAAAAAAAAAAAAAAGGAATTAGGACTGAAATTAAAAAATATTCCAAATAATAAAAGAAATTCAAGTGACAAAAAAAAAACAAAATAAGAAAACAAAAGATTTTAAAAATTAACGATGAAAAGTTTGATATATTGATCTACTTAGTGACTCATGTGTTTAAGCCAAAGAAGTAAAGATATTTCAAAGATACTAAACGAAAATCACTCTAAAAAATATTATAAAGATATTTCAAAGATACTAAAAAAAAATCACTCAAAAAAATAGCAAAATAATATTTTTTATTTTAACAATTTCCAATTATGTTATACAAATATCAAGAAAACATTCTTTATTCTATTAATTTCTAATATATTATATCATGTTATTAACCAAGTAATAGGTGTACAAAATTAGCACTATATGAAATCATGTTAACTAAAAAGTCTTACCTCTTATGCAACTTTTCGAAACAGTATGTGTTTTGCATAGTAGATCAAAAAAAAAAAAAAAAATTAGAGTTAAGCCATTGTATGGTCTAATCAAAATATAATAAGTTATTTCAAACTAATTAGTATGATAATGATGAGAATACATTTCCACCAGATTTTTCTGTAGTTCTCTCAGGTCTGTACTTCTCTATTTGATATTTCATTAGTTAATTTTTATTTAGTTTGCCTAAGCTACTTCAATGGCTATTTTTGTATAGGTAATATGCTTAAGTATCCATTGACACATGTTATTCTTGCGGACTATTCTAGCAACTGGAACCCAGACGCAATAGTAGTCTTATAAAATATTTTACGCCAAAACGTATGAGGATTGATTTTGTTTCAGAATCAGTCAAGGGTCCAGGTACAATAAATATTTCAAATGCATATTTTCTTATGACAAAATACTCTTACTGTATCGTTTTTCGCTGTTTCAGAGCTCAAAAATGAACCATGGTGTAACTCGTTCTACATGGAAGAACAAATACCACCAGGTTTTAAAGAAGCATGGAGTAGTACTTACTTCTGAACTAAATCCTTCTCTGTTTTTTCCTTCTCGAAATAAGTACCTTCCAACTTCCTTCGAGCTTAGAGACCATACTCCTATAATACAAAACTTCATTGCACCACTAAAGTAGCATTCATCGTATAATTTCTTAGCATGTTCACGGAGATTCGCATTGTTTAAGGGATTATTTGTTACAAAGTGCAAATACAATACAAAATAATTGATTTTAGCAAAATGAACATACATGTATAAGACAACAAAAAAGTATAGCTTTTACCACAAGAGAATCTATTGAATATATGCAATTTATTATATTTATGGGCCTTGAGTTATTCAAGACGGATAAAATCTATTTGTTTGCGTAATTGAAATTATGAAAAAATGATTGAATTACATTAAAATTTTAAGAAATGTTTAACACTAACAAAGTTAAGTTGACAGAGATGGATATATCTCCTAAAATCTGACAAACCTGAATCAACGATACATATTTGTGGTTCCACACAATCGACATCTAGGAGGGATGCAATAAAAAAAAAATAGAATTCATAGACAAAGGATAGACAAGTCAAAACAACCTAACAAAGGATGGAAAAAGAAAAGAGAAAGAATTTGACTCTAACAAAAGTATTTTTTTTCTGGACATATAATGTTAATGTTAAGTTTTTTTTTTAACTATATATATCTAACTATATAAAGTGAATTTTTATGCCTATTCAAAGTTGGTTCAAAGAACTCTGGCTAGACATGAAGATGAAAAATAGTATGTTTACTACACATTTGAATCGCCTCTATGCTCACTCAAGTAACTTTCAAAGTAGAAGAAACAAAATTTAAATTACGATCCTAGGGGATTTAGGAATACAATTGAAAATATTTCAAATAACAAGAGAAATTCAAGTGACGAAAAACAAATTAGAAAACCAAAGATTCAGAAGCGATGAAAAGTTTGATATGTTGATTTCCTTAGTGACTTATGTATTATAAAAAACCAAAGAACTAGAGATATTTTAAGGATATTAAACGAAAATCACTCAACAAAAAAAAAAATAGTAAAAGAATATTCTTTATTCTACCAATTTTCAATCATGTTATACAAATAGAAAAGAATAGTCTTTATTCTATCAAGTTCCAATATATTATAGAGAATCTATATTAAATGACTACAGAATTGAAAAGAATTAACAAAATGACTACGGGTGAATAGTCCATGTCGGAAATGGTAGAGAAGTTACAAGTCTGACCTTACGGAAATATTCGACAAACACTGACACTGAATAGTTCCCTCAAAATATATCTTTGCTAGCCCCAAGCCCAATCCAAAACAGTAACTTACAAGTCTGACCTTACGGAAATATTCGACAAACACTGACACTGAATAGTTCCCTCAAAATATATCTTTGCTAGCCCCAAGCCCAATCCAAAACAGTAACTTTTTGTGTGGAGAGAAGAAGCTTTCACAAATCTCCACTTTCATCTGCCTCGTTTCTTCCATCATCGGAGAATAATTTTCTAAGCGCAATGAAATCTACACAAAATCGTTAGATCGAAATCTTCAAAGGTTAGTTTCCATGGAAGAACGAAGTCTCATCTATTTATTTACTTCAAACTTTTTGATTCCTAGTTTGGGGGTTCATTAAGTTAAAAACCCTTACTCTTCCTTCTCCATTATTCGAGTAGATCTACTTCATCTAGGCTCCATCCTTGTTAAAAAGGAGTTTTTTACCCTTATTTCAGATCTAATAGCCGATTTCCACACCTTCAATCCGGCTTCTCTCCACAAAATTAAAGGTTAGTGCTTCGTGTTTCGTGAATCTCTCTGGTTTTTTTTTTCCTTATGTGTTCGTCAGATGTTAAAACCGAATGATGTTGGATTTAAGTGACCCCAGTCCATTGTTTCTGGGTTTATTTTTTGGATTTCTTATGAATTTTTACCGCAGAAGAAGATAAATGTTTTTCTAAAATCCAGCGAAATATTAAAGATATCCAAGTGATTTTTGTAAAGAGGTGAACTTTTTTGAAATCTCATATTTTGTCGCAGTTCAAATAACAATGATTTTCTGTAAAAACTTGTACACTAAATTTAATCCCCTCTATTAAAGTTAATTACATGTGATTCTTGGGGGGGGAGCTTTTTTCCGTCTCTTGTTTTGTTCCAGTTCAAATTACATAGTTTGGAAGAAAAAATCTGTAAACTTTATTTAATCCCCTCTTTTGCTATGTTAATGTCCATTGCCATATATATGATTTTCCCCTACTTTTCCCAATGTTTCAGATGTCTACACAAGGCATGCCTTGTCAAGGAAACTGATTCATTTTCTTCTAACCCGACAGTTAGTTGTTAAAAAGAAACATGAGCTATGTGTCTTGTTTGGGGGAACTCTGATTCGTTTCTCTATTGCAGAGTTTGAAAGTGTGACTGGACTAATATGCACAAAACTTCCCAAATCGAAGAAAAGGATGAGCAAGAAGAAAATAGCAGGGAAATATTGGTTTAAGCTATTTGACCGCCCCGGGAAGGATGCGTTTTAATTATGTAGCATGGTTTTTACAAATAAATCTATAACATAGCTTCTAAAATACAAGTTACATTTTTTCAGTATCCATGGTTTTTTTATATTGGTTGCTTTATTTCTGAATGATATGTTTTATTAAAATAGCACACGTATTTTAAAATAAATTTCATGGTTTTTATATAAAATACATGTTAATTCTTATAATCACAATCAACTTTTTCATGTAACATGATATTTTTTAAAATACCAACTTTTAAATCCTATGTTTGGGTTACCACTGATAGAATTAGATTATACTAATAGGGTGTAGGGTTTAGTATATTGTCAATATATGAACTGTTAAATCCTATGTTTGGGTTGCCACTGGTAGAATTAGATTATACTAATTGGGGGTAGGGTTTAGTAAATATTCAGTAAACGTACTGTAAAATCCTATGTTTGGGTTGCCAATGGTAGAATTAGATTATACTAATGGAGGTAGGGTTTAGTAAATACAAATGAAAAGTACTGTTAAAAATCTCTCGATAAACCGCATGCTTTGTTTTATCTAAAATGCTTTGTTTTATTAAAATGCTTTGTTTTATTAACATTTGATAAGTACAATACGAATGACATGGAATTTTCGAGTAAACCATAGCCACGTGTTCCTTGATTCACCGTCAATCCAGGCCAACATATAACCTGATTTATTTGTGTAAAACACATACACGTCACTACATATGGACCCACTTTGTCGGACAACCCAATCTCCCGCTTCTCTTACGAGGGTAGGCATGACTTTTCCATACACCAGAAAACGTTATTTACCCAAACACTCTGACACCAACGTTAGTTTCTTAATATTCGTGTTTTATTTGGTCATTCTCCTAAATCGCCCTATATTATATCATGTTATTAACCAAACAATTGGTGTAAGAAGTCAGGTATTACGTGAGATCATGTTAACGAAAAAAGTTTTACATCTTTTGCGGAATTTTTCGGAACAACATGTGTTCTTCATAGCAGATTAGAGTTAAGCTTTTATGGATTCTTCTCCACTATCATACAACTTTTATTTGGAATTTTACCCAAAAAAAAAAAAAAAAAAAACTTTTATTTGGAAAGGCCATAACAGTATCTTGTCAAACTACTAGCTAAGCGTGAGTAATTTATTATGATGTCATGTAACTTATATCCCTTAAAAGATTTTCAGACACATTTCTCCAGGAAACAGAGGAACAAACTCTGTTCTTGTGTTTAATGGCTCTGATGTGACACAGGTCGATTATAGAGATCTGTTCAGCATGAAAGAGATGTCAAGACGCAAGTTCTCGGATCACTGGAAGGGAAAGAATAGTTTGTACAGTGTTGGATTTGGAAAAGACAAAGCTTGGCTGGTATTTCAAGAGATGCTCAGAACATTGCTCGAGACATCGCTTCTCTGGTTTGTCAGAGAACCAGAGAAGCATGAACAAGCTTTCCTAATGAATTAGAAATTTTTGAGTTTTACATGTCAAAAACACAATTATTGACTATGATACAAACAGCTTCATAACTTTATTGACGATGCATTACTGATTACGGCAGAGACCATTGCCCATGAGCTTTCATTGTGGCCAGAGTTTGTCAGAATCTCATGATTTTGTTTCCCCAAGAGCGTTTCTGAGGTTTGAGTACTTGGTTTCGAGCTCGTACCATGAATCCAAGTTCACCAGACGGTTAAACTCCTCGAAAGTAATCATCTTTTCTAAGTGATCTTTGGTGGTTCCTTTCTCCTTGAGAATCTTGAGAACATCAACAAGAGCTCGAGTTGATGCATAGAGCGAGGTAAGTGGGTGAGCAATCAAATGAAAACCCATTTCTTTAAGCTCATCAGGCGTATGCAATGGCGTGCGTCCACCTTCAAGCATGTTACACAATCTGTAACCTTTTGTGCGTTTTCCAATTTCCTTAAGCTCATCATCGTCTCTCGGTGCCTCTACAAAGGAAGCATCAGCTCCTGCCTACACATTTTTCCAATCTATCTTTTAACCACAACCATTCTGCCTTCTTTAAAGTTAAAACTATTAATGTTGTTAGCACAACATGATTTAGCAGTAACCAACCTCCATGTAGAGATTAGCACGGTCAATGGCGTCTGAAAGTCCTGTTTTTGCGGAAAGAGCACGAGCATCAGTCCTAGCAATGAGGAAAAAGTCAGAATCCCCAATAGCGTCTCTTGCTGATGCTATTTTAGCAGCGTGCTCCTCCGCAGGTATGACCTGTTTCCAAGTAAGAAGCAAAATGTTATAACTTAGAAATCCACATCGATTAAGTATAGAACTAATATCATCAGCACTCATCGACAGTGAAGCAATAACTTTCGATTTATAGATTTAAGGAGGAAAGGAGTAGGAAATGAACCAATACCTCGTTGCCACGCATATGTCCTACACAAAAGACAATAGAGAGCAAAAGAGTTAATCACTATTCAAAACATTTGACATTAGCTTATAGCTTTGCTGAGAAGGTACACAGAGGATGATTCTTACCACACCTCTTTGGCCATGCCTGGTCCTGCAAGAAACCCGAAATTACATTAGCACAAGTTAAGATGAGCAGGAGGAAGAAACTCAAACGAACACAACTAAGGTAAGCACAAGAGAGAGCAACATAAGACTATGACTATTTAATCGAACACAAATAATAAACTTAACTGAGTCAACCATCAGTAGAACCAAAGAGTCAAAGACTAGTCTAAGAGTTTACCTCGAGGAAACAACCAGCAGCACCAGCTGCAATTAAGTCCTTTACAGTTCTTTGAACATTGAGAGCATTTCCTCCACCAGTATCTGGACAATGTCAAAGAATTAATCTTTTTGTACAACATAAGACTATGACTGTTGTAATATTCTTCAGTTCTCTTCAATTGTACAAGATATTGAATAAAACAACATTTAACATTCTAGACAGCAAAAGGTTTTCAATCTCACAGTAAAGAACAAATCGCAATTACCTCAACGAAGACAAAGACTAAAGTATCAACTATCATTAAGTTGAATTAGACAGCTAGAGAATCTCAATTCTTTCTATGTAAAGTAGTGATTTTATTAAGAGATTTTCAGGTTCTGCATACTTGCCTGCATCGGCAATGATTGGAATCTTTGGAGCCGCAGCACACACTGATCTCGCCGCTGCTGCCATTTCCGGCGGTCTAAAACGACATAAGAAAACGAATAAAACGACAGAAGATAAAAGTTTTGACTAACGAAAGAGGCAAAAAGAAAAAAAAAAGCAACAGGCGCACGTTATCAAGCCGAAATCGGGTTTTCCCAAAGATACGGCGGAGAGCGCATAGCCGGAGATTAGTGCGGCGGAGAATCCAGTCTGCTGCACGATAGCCGCTGATAATGCGTCGTAGACTCCGGGAATAAGCACTGCGCCTTGCTCTTCAATCAGACGGTGAACACGTGACTGCATTCTCACCGTCGGATAAGCTGATCTGACGGCGCGACGGCTTTGATGGATTCCAGCTGAAATTGAAGGGTTTGAGTTGCAGAGTGAAGTGGATTTGGCCGCCATTAACATCGACATTTTCGAAGGTTTTGTCAAGCCGTTGGAGAGTGAAGACAAGATATCAGTATCATCATCAATCGTATAAATAAGAAGAAGAGAAATTTCTTATATGTCCACGTGTCACATGGTTATTAGCTATTAATTATGTACTTAAGGCTCTAAATCCATGATATAAAAGCATCAATGTAATTCAATATGATATAAACCTCTTATGAAACATGTTGTGATATGAAAGAGTAATAAATAAAAGGGAAGCAGTGTTGCTGGGAGAGCCTATGGTTAGGTAGGCACGTTTATTAGTTTTAATTATGGTTTTCAAGCTATTTTCTAACCAATTCTACTTTCCATTCATTAAGCAATTACATGGAAGCCATTGTGTTTTTTTGAGCTCATGATCTAAGTTTGTTTTTTGAGCTCATGATCCCTTCAAGTTTCACGTAATTGTTTGTTACTCGTTGATGAGTTGTGCGGTCTTGCTTCTTTATCTACTTTTTTAGCGTAGCTAAATGCTGATTTCTAAATACACTAATACGTATTTTTTTTTTCCCCTTTCTCTGGTTTCATCTAGCTGTCCAAAAAAACAAGAGGGTTTTACTTTTAATGAGTACCGAGTCCATGGGCCTAATATGGGCTTACAGAGATGGGTTATGTACACCATGGAAAATTAGATCCATTACGAATTTGGTTCAGGTTAAGCCGTTAAGATTAAGTTTTTTCTTTTTTCGGTTGGAAACATTTTATTATATTCTTTATTAATTTCTAGTGACATTCAAGGATTTCATATAAAAGTTTCGACTTTTAACTTCTAATAGTATCTTATGCTTTTTTTTTTTTTTTTTGTCAACATTTGGCCCACAACTGGCCGGCCCATTAGCCTAATTTCTACAATTAAATTGTAGAGTCGGGGACTCGATCCCTGGTGTGATGGTGTCTGTCTTCTGTGGACTTATCATTTGCCACTAAACCAAGATCACTTCACATCTTATGCTTTTTTTAATGATCTGTTTCCGGTATAACTCATATATATGCATTATATCCTTACATAGACATATTCATTCGTTATGTTTAATTTTAAGAGTGAAACGAGAAAAATCTGAAAGAATAAAATAGATACAGAAGAATTTCTTTTTATTTTTGGATACTATTTTTTTTTTTATACTGATGTGTTAGCTAATAAATTGTTTTTTTTACTTTTGTTCTTGTACAGAAAGCTTTTGACAAAGCTGACTTTCTTCGAACTATCGCATTTTACTTCTTCCGAGGATATGATGCCGGTATTTGCTCAGTGCTCCGCCTTGCATGATTTCGAGATGAAGAATGCATCTTTGGGGTTTTCAAAATGTAGTGTAAGTTTCATTCTTTTGATAAATAAATTAGAAAAAAAATTTATAATTATTTATCTTCTCTTTTCTTTTTTGGTAAACCAATTCCACTTGTCAATGTGATGCAAAACTTGGCTACACATTATGCACACCTGGAACGTTTAGTCTATGATGACAATGCAGATGGCTACCTACCAATGGAAGTTAATGATGATATCTTGTTGCAATTTGTGCAAAATTGCCTGGCGGTCAACCATCTCGGCTTACGTGGCGTTTCTTTATCAGACATCCAAGTAATAGATGTACAAAATTAGTACTATATTCTCCGTAAGACTTTTATCCTTATATGAATATTAAAATTTAGTAATTACTAAATTATTAGAACTTTTGAAATCATGGGACATGCTGTCGAAGACTCATAAATATGAATCCAAAACATAATTCCATGTCGCATCCGGATTTGCATGCCTTTAGGACCTAACATCCCACTTCCTAGTGATAATCTTTTCTTAATACATAAATGGAGAACTAAACCTGATAAACATATGTACCATCCGTATCACTTAAGCGTACATGTGATCATCAATTTTATTCGTAAATTCGTAATTTTTATTTTTTAAATACATAAATACGAGGTTCGAGAATTACATATGTGTTACAAGTAATGAAAATGTAATACAGACTCTCAGGAAAACGTAATTGGATTTTTAACAAGCTTTCTAATAATCTTCAAATCTCCAATGCAGGCTTTTGTTACAGTGCAGAAGATTAATATTCTATTCACACTTTAATACTTCGTCAAAAGAAAAGAAAAAAACCATCAACCAACTAGTAACATCATTTGTTAAAGAAACTTCCATTTGAATTCTAATGGAAACATTATATCATACGAAAGCACCTTTAGTCAATGGGATGTATAATCTTCTTTTAGAAATTAAATTTGGTAGAATGGTTGAATATTAGTATTGTGCGTGAGATAATCCATGTATTATGTTTATGTATATGTACTTAAAAAAAATGGAAATTAAGGATTTATTGCATCAAATAAAAATAGAAGTTACGTAGTGGATAAGATTGAGAGAGAGATGTCCTTTGTGGGTATTGCGAGGATAAGGTTGATAAAGACTCCGCGTCAAATGTTAAGTAGCCTCATTCTTCACCATATTTTAAATTTCATAAAAAAAACTCTGGTTAAAAAAAAAAAATGTGTCAAGATTCTTTACACATTGATTAATGATTAGTATTACTTATGCGTTAAACAATCATTTTACTTGGAGACTTTCATCTGTCCCACTAAACTTTGGAAACTTGTATTTATAAATAATCGCTCAATAGTGTTTAAGTAACTAAATAAAGCTATTGCCAAAAAACAAAAGAAAGGACTTTGTAAAATAACATATTTTAAAACACCTTAATATAAATATAATAATGATATCTAAGTTAGGGTCAGTGTTCAACCTAAATTTATGCTGTAGATTTACATTTAAAGATAAGTGTACTTTTGTTCAAAAAAAAAAAAAAGATAAGTGTACTTAAACGTTTGATGAGTAGCAACTTAAAAGAGTTTTTAAATGTTGACTTAGGAATCTATTTTAATTTGCGTTGTGGTATTTTTGATATTTCTAGAAAACTTGTGACATTTTTAATTTACAAACAAATAAAACTAAAACTAGTATATATTCGACTGTTGGAAAAAGTGGTATTACATGGGTTTGATCAGATAATACAACAGTAAATTTCTGGTAAAACAAAAGTAGTTTCTCAAGTTGACAAAGAAAAAAAGAGCGTTTGAATATTTCAATAAGATTCAACACGTTAAACTGCACTAACAGCATGAAAATGTGAATAATATATTATCCAATGTCAATTAGTGGGAACTGTCGTACGCACCCTCGTCACCCCACGATCGCTTCCGTCATAATTTCCAGGCATAATCCAACGGCCAATATTTTTCTTTTAATATAACCAAATAAATATGATAAATACAGCCGAGTGTGACAAATTAAATGGTCAAAAGAAATCGATCAAAAAACCAAAACGGACACGGAACTGCTAATTCTTTTTTATTCTTTTCCAGTGAGATTTTTTAAGATTATAATTTATTAATCCCTATTTCAGTTACCTTCTGGAACAGTAGAATTTTCCAAGAATTTATAAAATCTTCTTGTAAGCATTGCATTTTACCCCAAAAAAAAATAAAAAATTCCGGTCTTATTCAGAAAACAATCAAAATCCTTTCAATCTTCATTTTGGCTCTTTATTTTTGGAACTTGTAAAATCAACTAAAACCTAACACCACACGAGCTAGTCTTTAAAACTAAATGCATCTTTCTTTTAAAGTTTAAACACATCGTTAAACAAAGACCACAGACACAGAGACAAACCAGGAAGATCAGAACCCCAAGCGTTTTTTTATCATTTCTGTCTTCTTGTGTGTAAACAGTAGACCCAAAAGGTCAAACCTTTAAGGCTTTTCTTTCTTCCTTTGCCTTTTCCGACGTTTTAAATCAGGTTTCTTCTTCTCAATTTCTTCATTTGGACATCCCTAGGTTCGAAGACCGACCCTTTTGCTCTAATCTCTCCTGGTAATTGACCTTATCTGCTGATTCTTCTTTCGTGGTCCTTTAATCCATGCTTCTTTGTTTTTGGATTTGGCTTGTTTAACTTTTAAATCTCGTTAATCTGTTTGATTGTGTTCTTTTATTCTACTCTAGACCCTAAATCCATCTGCTAGCTGTTTAAATTTTAGATCTTTCTGCTCTGATTACTCTGAATTGTTGACTATGAAAGTAATTTCTTGGTTAATCGGTTATGGTCTTGAGAATTTCATAGATTTGGTAGGTATTAAATGAAAGGAAGAATTTTTACACGGATTTGGTGGGAGTTTCTTAACTCCTTTCAATTCTCAGTAAATTTGGATGATAGTCTGTGCTTTTGAGAATCAACTCACTATTTGATGAGATTTGGATCACAAAGCTCCATAATTGGTTAATCTATGATGAATTTTAATAACAAAGACTTTAAATCTTTAGGAAAAATATCTTGCATGTTTCAACAAGCTTTTGTTACTATCATCACTCTGGCTTGACGTCTTTCTGTGTTGTGTGACGTTTTATGAATCTAACATTTAGGGAACATTATTGTTGCAGCTGAATGGTGGAACAAACTGTGGCTAGAGAACATATCAAAGCGAGAGTCATGTCATTGGTGAGGCCAGCTGAGCCATCAGCTACATCGTATAGGAACCCGAAGCTTTACTCGTTGAATGACAATGGTAACAACAATGGTGTCACTTCTGCTCAAATCTTTGATCCAGATAGGTCTAAGAACACTTGTCTGACTGATGATTCTTACCCAAGCCAAAGTTACGAGAAGTACTTTCTCGATTCGCCAACAGATGAGTTTGTACAACATCCTATTGGCTCTGGTGCCTCGGTCAGCTCATTTGGCTCTTTGGACTCGTTCCCGTATCAGCCAAGACCGGTTCTTGGATGTTCCATGGAATTTCAGTTGCCGTTTGATTCAACTTCTACTTCATCTACAAGGCTTTTGGGAGATTACCAAGCGGTTTGTTACAGTCCGAGCATGGATGTGGTGGAGGAGTTTGATGATGAGCAAATGAGATCAAAGATTCAAGAGCTTGAAAGAGCTCTTCTCGGCGATGAAGATGATAAAATGATTGGAGTAGATAATCTGATGGAGATTGACAACGAATGGTCGTACCAAAACGAAAGTGAACAGCATCACGACTCGCCCAAAGAATCATCATCTGCAGATTCCAACTCTCATGTTAGTAGCAAAGAAGTGGTGTCGCAAGCCACTCCAAAGCAAATCTTGATATCTTGTGCTCGTGCGCTATCCGAAGGGAAAGCAGAAGAAGCTTTGTCAATGGTAAATGAGCTGAGGCAGATTGTTTCGATCCAAGGAGACCCATCTCAGAGAATCGCAGCTTACATGGTGGAAGGTCTAGCTGCAAGAATGGCTGCTTCAGGGAAATTCCTCTACAGAGCATTGAAATGCAAAGAGCCTCCTTCTGATGAGAGGCTCGCAGCCATGCAAGTCCTCTTTGAGGTCTGTCCTTGTTTCAAATTCGGGTTTTTAGCAGCAAACGGTGCGATAATTGAAGCAATCAAAGGTGAAGAGGAAGTGCACATAATCGATTTCGATATTAACCAAGGGAACCAATACATGACACTGATACGATCTGTTGCTGAGTTACCCGGTAAACGTCCTCGCCTGAGGTTAACCGGAATCGACGACCCTGAATCAGTCCAACGCTCAATCGGAGGGTTAAGAATCATTGGTTTAAGACTGGAACAACTTGCAGAGGATCATGGAGTATCTTTCAAATTCAAAGCAGTGCCTTCAAAGACTTCAATTGTTTCTCCATCGACACTTGGTTGCAAACCCGGAGAAACCTTAATTGTGAACTTTGCATTTCAGCTTCACCACATGCCTGATGAGAGTGTAACAACAGTAAACCAGAGGGACGAGCTACTCCACATGGTGAAAAGCCTGAACCCAAAGCTCGTCACAGTCGTTGAACAAGACGTCAACACAAACACTTCCCCGTTCTTCTCCAGATTCATAGAGGCTTACGAGTACTACTCAGCGGTTTTCGAGTCTCTAGACATGACACTTCCAAGAGAAAGCCAAGAGAGGATGAATGTAGAAAGACAGTGTCTTGCTAGAGACATAGTCAACATCGTTGCTTGCGAAGGAGAAGAACGGATAGAGAGATACGAGGCTGCCGGAAAATGGAGAGCAAGGATGATGATGGCAGGATTCAATCCAAGACCAATGAGTGCTAGAGTAACCAACAATATACAGAACCTCATAAAGCAACAGTATTGCAATAGGTACAAGCTTAAAGAAGAAATGGGTGAGCTCCATTTTGGCTGGGATGAGAAAAGCTTAATCGTTGCTTCAGCTTGGAGGTAAGATAAAGTGGCAGAGCATATTCGTTATGTTTCATAAAACGCTGTTATGTTTTTTACTGTAATCTTGGGTTATTGTGAGCTGGTTAAATCATCTCCATGTATTATTTATTACCAGAGATCAGGTGATGACAGGTTATAAAGCTAATCTAACACTATTGAACAATTTTTATTTTCGTCTCTATTATATAACAACAATAAGTAGAGTTTTGGTTGTAAACTTATTTGTCTACTCGGTTACTTCTGAATTCTGATGGTTGATAAAGCGTCTTAATATTATACTAGTTCGATCTTGCTGCTCTATCACTCTATGTACGTGGAAGTTCAAATTCGTCATAATACTTGTTATTGGGCTCATCAGTTTTTAGAACATGGGCCTATTAGACCCATAAAAGTCACAAAAGCATCCATCGTCTTCTTCAATCACACTTGTTACTTATCTCAGTAGGAAAGGAAATTAGAAAATCTAACATTTTCCAGCATCATTTTTTACATCCAAACAAAATGAAAAGCAAAACTCTAATAAAGAAAGAGTTAATACGAAATCACTTCATCAAATCATCCTCAAAGCTTCAAACTTGCAGGTCTTGCTTCTCATGAACCACATTTTGCTTATTCTCCTCACCTTTGGTTATCTCCACAGACTTCTCATTCTTTTCAGCATCTGTAGATTTCTCTCCTTTGTTTCCGCAGTAGATGAAGTATAGAATCAATTGCAGTGTCCCTAATGCACATCCAAACCCATTTGGGATCTTCACAACAACAACCAAAAAAACCAAATTCAGAAATCAAGTTTTTCATTTTTCCACAAAGACAACAACGGGAAAAGAGAGAGGAGAATATTGTAACTTACTGCAACAAAAGGGTCACGACCGATAAGACCATAGACGAACCACGAAGTGCCACAGAGGAACGCAAAGAGAGACAAAAAGAATGGCATAAACTCTACACTCTTCGTCTTTATCACCAATCTCTGTAAATCAAATCAACTCAACTCAATAAATCAGGCTCAAAAAAGAGTAAAAAATTGAAAGAGACAAAATAATATTTGATTTGCTTACCATGATGGTGAGTGGAGAAGCGTACATGATGATGGAGAAAACAGTGGCTGCGATACCACAAAAGAGTTTTCTTGAGTTTCCATGGAGGGCAAAGATAGAGACGAGAGCTACTGTTGCGAATACGGCCAATACGCAAGTGAAGATACCAAAGATCTTTGCTTTCTCCTTCTTTGGTGCGTAGAAAAGGAAGATTAACACGTAGATTATCTCAATCGCTGCTCCTGTGCCATTGATTGTGCTCACAAGTAAGTTGTCTTTTGACACAAATGGAAGTCCGTACCTGAAAAACAGAGGAACATCAGAAAACAGAGGAATCAAAGAAACAGCGTTACACTCTAGTGGAAGATTCAAAAAACATTAAAGGTTTAAGAGTGATTTTTACCAAGCGGAAAGGAGACAGTTGAGGAGAGTCATTGGGTAAGGGATACCAGAGAATTGTTCAGTTGATTTGTTCTTGATGATTCTCTTGAATGTTATCCTAATTTCATTCACGAACAAAGCAAAAATAAAGAGGAAATCTTTGAGTTTTTTTCTTGGTGAATCAGCCGTAAACACATCAGAAACTATGGAGAACAGAACAACAAATTAGGCAAAGGAATTGAGAGAATCATCATATAAATCGGTTCACGAGAAAAAGATAGAGAGAGAGGGGATGAGAATACGTACGAAGGAGCCAAGAAGAGAAACAGAGCAGTTGCATTTCCTGTAAAAGTAGAAAAACGACAAATACGATAGCCTCAGAAACTACTCATGGAGAAAGAAGAAGAAGAAAGAGAGAGAGAGAGGTTGAGGAAATGGGTTTACCGAAAACGCCGAAGATGGTGTGAGCGAGATTCATCTTTTGATCTCCAAAGGTGACTAAAGATTTCTACTTTTCTTGTTTGTAAGGCGAGAGAGAAAGTGAGAGAAAATGCGAGTGAATAAGTGTTTCTAATCGGCAAGCGTATTCCTCAGGTATATATCGAGAACCGGCGTGTGCCAACCGCTTAACCGCGAAACACCAATAATTACCAAACTTACAAAATATTTATGAAACTAAGTAAATAATCAGAGCTTTTTTCTATATTTTTTTTTTTGTATTATTAGGAAATTTGAAAAATAATAGACGAATAAAAAAAGAAAAACTTGAAACAAAACTTATTAAAAAATAATATTTAAAAAGAACAATGAGGAACATTTCCTAATAATTTTTAGAGTTTATTATTATGAATTCTAGTATCTACTCTAATTCTAATATTCTATACACTAAACATATTTTTCCAAGAATTTTTTTTGGGAAAACGAAAGGTACGTTCCTTCGGTTAAACTCAGAGCCTTGTGACGGATTTTGTAAGATATAAACGATTTTGTTTTCTTTTTCCTTTTTTTTTTTGTTAGAAATAAACGATTTTGTTAATTTGTACTATAATTGAAATAAACTCCAAAACGTGTTGTGGACCTTGACGATTTTTTATTGTTTTTTTTTCCATTCGCTACAAAAAAAAAGTAAAGTACCTCTGAACAAGCCAGAGCGTTTGAGCGTGATGTTAAAATGTGACTCGAGCCTGCACTTCTGAGGTGGAGTGGCTGGTGGTTGATATTCTTTTTCACGATACGAAATTTTTTTGACAATTCACAATGATTATCGTTACATCAGCGAAACCAAACCTAACAAACTGTCAGGTTTTTAATTTTAGGGCACCAATAATTAAATTAAATAGTAAAAAAAAAAAAAACCGTTTACAGCAAAGAGCAAACTTACACTAAAATTCATTATTGCGTATATATCATTGAGTAGCCTTCCACTGTTCTACATTAAGTGTCATGTTAAATTTATATTTTGTTTCACATTCTTTTGATATATTTCAATACAAATTGTTCTTTATCGCCATCAATGTTCATGTCAAATTCGAGTAATCTGAAACTAAGCATGCCTGTGGTAGGAGTTTTATTAATTCTGCGTTGGACCGAAACTAAAATATCTAAGTGGCATACGCACAGCATTTTGTTCGAAAGGAAATTGAATCCGGAACGTCTATAAGTGTAAGATTTGAGACTAGGATCTTTAAGTCTTTAACCACCTAATCACCACCGCACATGTGTTCAATGTTTAGTGTAAATTTTTTTATGAATGTTTTCAATAACTTTCAATTATTCTATACCATTGAACCACAACCACATGATGCTCTTTAGTGGCTATATCAAAGTATCTTGAGATTCTGATATTTACCTAGAACAAAGTGATCTAAATATATGTACTAGACAAAAACAAAACGTAGAGTAGACTAATATATGATTCACTCTGCAAAATGCAATACTTTAAAACTATGGTATTTTAGAGAATTGACATAATTTTTTAAAAAACTTTTTTTCAAAAAAATTATAAAAAATTTAAAATACATTTGCTCTCCTCATTTGTGAGTGAAAACCTTTAAAATTGTTATCCATAATATTTTGCACAGTTTTACGTTTAAATGTGAATTTATAATGTCGAAGCTTTTATACCTTTGGATGTGGATTAACAAATGGATTATTATGTTCCCACAAAGTAGGCACGAACGATCTGATACAGTTATATAAAAAGACCATAGAATTCCACCGATTTAAGTTACTATAGAACCATATACATGCAATTATCACCAAAATAAAGAAAATCGCTGATTGAGGTTCGGTTCGAGTCCCACGTCAATGATTGAAAGCAAAAGACTGAACTAATAAAGGAAAAGGAACAAAATTTGAAAAGGTGAAATGATGACGTCAGGATATGATTCGTATCAGCACCACATGGGAATATGACATGGCACAACTCTTCACGAGTCACGTAGCTCCTTCCTTTCCCAGACATATTCGACCTTCCTTCTCTTCTTTTTTAAAATTGCTTTTATTTCTGAATAAATTGGACCACCATTGTGTACTTTTTGGTTAGAACGATCGTTGGTATCGAAATATCAGAATGAATAAAACAAGCGGAATTATAAATAATAACTACATTTTTTTTCTGTTTTATAGAGTTTAATATTTTATATTCTTTTCAATTTGATTTTGGTTATACTATATTTTATAGACATTTGGCACATATTTTTCCCAGACAAGAAATCACCACCTATGAATTGTCTTCTTTTCCCAAAAAATACAAAATATCTATTTTATAAATAGTTTTCTTTCTTTCTTTCTTTCTAAAAAAATATATACTTTGGATGGGTGTAGTTTTTGGATACGTGTTTATTTTCGTTTTCCGAAAACCCATCTAATATATCACCCAATCAAAATTTGAAACTTATTATTATTTCGTTTGCTCAAAAATGATTTCTACTTTAAGTGGTACAAGGAAAGAAGATCAATTTTATTGTAGTGCTAACACATCAACATTTGAACTTCATTTAAATAAGAGTTTGAAACATCATATTTTTGTATTCCCTGTTCATAATAAAGAAATAATAGCTTAGATTGGTTTGCCAAATCCAAGTGATCAAACGAAACTTCTACAACCTAACGGATAAACTCTAGAGACGATCAATAAATGTACACAATCTCTCTCTATCTTCATTCTTGATGTAACAATTCAACAGATAATTTGTTTTATTTTTTGTTTTTATCGAAGTTGAAAGGGTTTTCTTGATACGATCGAATCAAAGTATCAAACGATAACGATATATAGAAGAAGGTTACTGACATTCATCGATTGGGGACACATTTTTATGCAGAGATTGATTATAACTTCTCAAAATTAAATATTGACTTGCCCTCAAAGGTAGGGGAATTTAAATATTAGCTTGCCCTCAAAGGTAGGGCTCTCTTCTCGACCTTTCTAACTTTCCATAATTAACTGCATTTCTTTGAAAACTTTGCACCTTGGAGTGTAATATAGTAATTATGTCTTTGCACTCTTCTTACCTACTTTTGGCTTCTAGCTTCTTATGATCCTTTTGTATTGATTGACTTATAGCTAGTAACCACCAAAGTATAACTCTATCATCACCAATCATCACAGAGTTAAAAGTTCGTCCTCCAATATTTGGAATCATTCACCAAAGTTCTTAAACCTATTAATGCTTTTGGTATGCCCAATTTCCAAAGATTGCAGCAAACAAACGATCAAATCATACAAGAACGTACGTTTCCATGAGCAATATTTAATCAAAATTGCAAAACAACTGTGTTAGGAAGATGTCACATCTTTGATGTTTCATGGCCATAGCTTTGGTAGTTTCCTTAAAGAGGAAGTTCCTATTTGCTTTGGTGAGCTATGTATACACGGAGGCTTGTTTTTTCGATTATAATATCACTGAATAATCACTCCAAGTAAACAGATTTGGATCCATTCTGATTTCCGTGTGGAACTCTGTTTCGTGGGATTATATTATTGGTTCTTTGTCGGTAGATTACTGTAACAAAACTTTTGTCCTTCCATAGACAACCGTCTCTTTCATCTATCTGGTTTCTTCTGTTAAGCCAAATCAAATGTCGGCCGAGACAAAACTCAGTGTCCGTCTAGATCAATTCGCAGGTAAATAATTACCAGCAGAATATAAATACAGTATTCACTGTGCTTAACTGATCTTCCGGTTTGAATCTACAAGTAGACTTACCTGTTTGTGGCCAGTTTAGTCTCTGCTAAATCTTGGATCCTTCCCATGAGAGATGCTTTTGCTTCATTCAGGTAGTCGTAGTGATAATTTCCACATCACAAGTTTCTTGAAAATGGCCAGTCAAATGTTCCAACACATGGTATATCCTGTTTCTTTCTTGGTGCCTTGTGTCCTTGGCGATATATTCATGGACAGAGTTATCGATCTGAATCAAGCTGCAACCAGGAACCTTTTCCAAACCATGCTCTCTCATTGAGTTACGTTGGCTCGAAGAAGGCTCCCATTTCCCAGCAGAAGCACCCATATTAGAAATCAATGTCAAGTAGCCTGGATTCGCTGGCTCCTGATCAAGAATCTTTCTAGTAACTTCTTCTAATAGTTTAGCGTTCCCATGAAACTTGCAAGAACTAAGCAATGTGGCCCAAATGACGGCCAAGAATATCAACCATGCAACCGTAATGCCCAATATGTGGCTGCATTTGGTATATATTGTGTTGCCATACAGTTAAAGACCTTCCTACCTTGTTCCACTAGCCCACCATGTGTACAAGCGGAATAAGGTAAGAGTTTCATCGAACATGTGGTTATGAACATATCCTGCAATTATAGCATTCTAGGAGAGCACATTTTTAACGAGCATTTGATGGAAAATCTTACTGGCTGATTTGATGTTCAAACTGTATCCTGTTATCAGGCGCATCCACGAGACAACAGATTTCTCTGGCATACGATTGAAAATAGACTGTGCATACCTCATATCACCTAGCTTTAGCCTTTAAGAGACCACCACTGTGACTTTTCCTCACAAAGCAGTTGATCATCGTATTACAAGCAACAACATTCAAACTCTTCTAAGCCCAGAAGACTTTGTACGCATCATGAGGCGAACATAGCTCATTGGCGATAGATTAATAAATGGGTTCGTAATATTTCTACAGAATTTTAGTCAAATAAATTTCATTAAAGATATTCTTGTGGTATGTACAAAAAAATTAAGTTCACAAAAGACTATGAATCTATTTGTGTAAAGATCACAAAACCTTAACTATATCATTGATTTTCCGTAAAAACATGTGATTCTCGTGGAATGTAAAAGCCACTCACGGTAGAGGCATCGGAGGTCTCCAGCTACTGAACTGGACCAGCTCTTTATTCACAAAACTGCCATTGTGCAGCCAAAACGTCTCAGTCGATTGGTGGAAATGTCTCACTTTGCGTTGAAGCTCCCATAGAATCCCTTTAACCGCACTGCACGGCGCTGAATCTGGACTGTACACAAACAAACATCTAATCTTCCTACCGCGGGCTATCATTCCTTCTATTTCTCTATCTGAAAGTCATGCCGGGAAAAGGTTCTTAAATCTCAAGAATCTGAGCAAATCTATTAATCTTGTCAAAGAAAAACCGGTTCTGAAATTCTTATTGTTACCAGATATTGAAGCTAAGTAATCAAGAAGCTCTGTGCCTATTCGAGTTGATGGCCATTTAATGGATACTTGGGCATAGTCAATAACATTCTGGAAAGGCAGCTCGGCGTGGTCAGATAAAAGAACCGGGACACATTCCTGAACAATCAAAAAGACAAAATTACAGTACATAAGGCAAGTTATAACGTGGAACTAAAGGTTGGGGTAAGAGAGATGGGAGATCAGACCACAAAGAATGATTCATAAAAGCGAAGTGTCCATGATGATTCCCCGCGAGGAGCGAGGCAGAACTTAGCGTTCCTCAGATGTTCAAAATATGTCGTCCTTCCAAACTTTTCGGTTCCGCTAAACTTCAAGTCTGGGCATTCCAACTGTTTACAACATCGAAGAACATGCAATAACTTAAGAGATCATTGATATGTATGACAAAATATACGAGGAGTGTTTGAAGAACTAATGTGAAACTAACCTTATCTGGATATTGCTTTGAAAGTTCTATCAATTTAAGCCTGCCAGCCTTGCCTTGCGCACGACCTAAATAATTTGCTAAATACTTCCTCTTTGACACAGGCAAAGGCTGAACATCAGGTTGTCCACTTTTGGTCATAGCATCATCGACGTTTCCTGGTATGATTATATCTTTCCATGTATTAAAGGCAGTTGTGTCTTTCTTGTCAGTCCGGTCAGCCTGCATCCACGATCATTGAAGCTCTAAGAACCTAGCTCAATGATTTTATTGTATGATTTTATAAGTAGGCACATAGAGCAATCAATTTACTAGAAACCAACCATAAAAAAATCCCAATGAAAATTCTGAAAGTCAGAAGAGACAGGATATGGACCAAAGAACTTCCAAATTGGCCCTTCACTACCAAAATATACTTCAAAAAACAAGAAACTCCTCAGCAGAGAGCAAGCTAAGTACCTCAGGAGTGAGGATAATAGAGCGGTTGATAAATGTTGACCAGGATCTAAACAAGTGAGCTCCAGCACCACTACAATAGCATAACAAAGAAACGTAATGTCAAAGATTGCACAAAACAACACCCTTCATCGAAACAACTTTATTAATTGATCAAGTTCTACATAAGTAAATAGTTAACAATAACAACTAGTGTACCTTGGAAAAACAAATATATGATCACGACCCCCGGATCTTCGGAAATACGGCATTTGACTCAAGACCTAGTAAAACAGAGAACAATGTGAAACAGAACACATCAGAATCTACAATTTGAATCAGTTGAGTTGACGATTTCTTTCACCTTGACATAGGTTTGATTGATCTCCTTGTCATTAAGACCTCCCAACATTCTCACACACTTAACATAAGCTGGCACAAAGAACAAATCCGCTTCATCTTTCTTAATCGTCCTAAATTTGGACTCCAAAATCAACTTGTGAATTTTAACCTATCATCATCATTTATATCCGCAAGCAAAAAAAAATCATAAGAATCACATTAACAAACAATCAAACACCAGATGCGATCAAGTAGCTAACAAATTCACACATACTACATTGCTAAATCCAAAAATTTCCAGATTGAATCGTTAATTCAAAGTAAAATTAAGATAATCTTTAACAGAAACCGAGAGATTCGAAAGAAGGTGAGTCACCTGAGATCCCCATTGGCCTTTCAAGCATGCGGTGGTCTTAACACTACCATCTCTACCGTACAACAGCTCTTTAAGACCGTCGATCTCATTCTCATCATAGACGTAGATCTTTAGCGAAAGATGAGACCCATAGCCTCGCTCCGGCCACAGTAGAATCCCGTTATCAGTCGTGATTCCGGCAGAAGAATAAGTACGACTGAGATCAATCACCGGAGTAACGGAATTGGAGTCTGAGAACCACTGATCAAAAAGCCTGGTGACGAAGAAGGTGGAGACGACGAGAAATAGAGCCCCAATCTGGTGCGTGCGGGTGCAGGGAGTTGCGTAGTGACTGTACGCACCGAAGTTTCTAGGCTTACTAGTTAAGCTCGCCATCTCTCTCTATCACTCACTGTTTTTTCGTTTGCTTCTTTCAATGTTTAAAGCAATTTTTTGTTTTAGATCTTGCAAAGACGACTGAACATCATAACGTTTAGTGTTATGGAAACGACATCGTTTACAAGTGCAAAATAAAATTATGAAAAGGCCTATTATGGGCTGATATGAAGAATTAGGACCCGGCCCAAGTTTTATATATATGATCATGGGGTGACGAAAAAATATTGATGCATCAAGTCCATGGAAAGATAGTTATTGTTCTTGATAGTTGCATGAAATAAAATTAGAAAAGTCTTAGGAAAGACTTAGGCCATGAATGGTTGTTCGTTTTAAATAGTTTTTAGATTACTGATTTAGTTTTTAGTTTTTGGTTTTTGATTTTTGGGATTTTAGATTTTGTAATAGATTTTAGTATTTAACAAAACTTGAATAGTGATTTTAGTGTTTGATTATTTTTCTTTGATTATTTAGAAACGAAAAAAGAAAAAAAGTGTATGAGTTTTTTTTTTAGATCTCAAATTAAGTGGATTCTAGTTTTTATGAGAAATTATAAAGAAACATTAAAAATAGGAACAAAATCCAAAATCTACAAAATCTAGTGTATAATTTACTACCGTTCAATGCCTTAATTAAACTTTATTATAGCCTCTATTCGCTTTACCGAGCTGTAGATTTTCACAGCTCGTCATAGTAGTCGATCTCGGCGATGAAGCATTCATTCGTAATCTAGTAGACCACTTCTATGAGATCATATGTACGTCTTTGCTTTACCGTCATCGGATCATGACGTTTTGATAATCGTCGCCCTATGGTTAGCTTCCTAGAGAAATTTTGTCACATTTCTCATATGTTCTATCTTCAATTAATCAAGCTTATTTGGTATGTATTTCTCGGTAAAAACGTCTTTTACCCCATTGTCCATGCTCTTCATCTCTTCCTTTTTCACAAAGCCAATCCTACAAATCAACAGTGTATCAAATATTATAAATGATGTTAAATTATAATTTTTATATCGATTATAAATAAGTAATTTAGTACTCCTTCCGTTTTTTATTGTTATATGTTTTAGAGATTTTACACATATTAAGAAAACATTGTCTTATTTTTTGTGATTTACAATTTTCAACAACTTTAAACCAATAGTATTTAGTTATTTTAAAAAAAAAATTACAATTTATCATTAATAACTAATAAAAATTGTATTGATAACTTAAAACATACATCTTTTTGAACAAAAAAAATTCTAGAACATAGATTAATAAAAAACAAAGAGAGTATTATTTAAAATTTTGATGCAATTGACTCTTTTGGTTGTAGTGCTAATTGTTGTCTTGAAAAAGGAAGATTGGTCTTTAAATCATTGAATACAATATAGTTACTTTTTGTCTTCTTTTAAATATGTTTTGAGCTATATTAATTATTTTAATTTCCAAAAGATTTGTTTTGAAGAGTTTCAAACCATTAAGAAAACGATATATAACTACTAAATTTTTCAATCTAATTGATGATTTCAAACAAGCTAAAAATTGCTTTTGGATTTGATACCACAAAAACACCATAAGGTTGAGTGAATTGAAATACAGTAGTGTGAATTAACATCGGAAGGATGAATTTGGTAGAGACATGAATGAAAGGGTTTAAATATTGGCTATTGTGAAGAAGAAGGAGATGCTTCGACAACAGGTTTGCCTTTCTCTCTAAGTTTAGCAATGGAAGCCTTCATTTCCTCTTTGCGCTTCTTGCTCGCCAATACCTTGGCCTGAACTCCGCTCACGGTCGGGTCTTTCTTCTCCTTAGGTGGTGGTGGAGGCGGCCGTCTTGCTGCTGCCATTGCCTCCTCCTTACCGGTCAGAGCATTCCAACTCCATAGCGCACCGCCTAGCCCCACCATTATTGTCCTGCATTGATTCCATTTAATATTTTGTTTTAGGAATCTTACAACGATCATGGTTCAAAAAACCAAACCCCGAGTCGAACTGGATGTGAGGTTGATCCGGTCCAACCGGTTTGATCGGGTTTGCATCTTTTTCTTCTTTTTTTTTTTTGTCAACGTTTTTTTTTTAATAACAAATATAGTAAGATATAAATCGTTAAAAAAACATAACAAATATTTACGTTGCTAAATGGTATACAAAATTAAACAGTTTGACAAATATGCTATAAATTCAACATCAATTTAAATTAAACCAACCCAGTCGATTTAGCCGGTTTTAAGAAGAGTGTTTTGGGTTGATTAGCAATGTGGTTTTGGATAATACCGGGACCGGAGAGACGACTGGTGCGGATTGGATTTTTAATCATTACATTGACTAAAAACTTAAGAAATCTAAACTAGTACTAGTATATAAAGAAAATTCTCTACATGTTATCAATTTGGTTTTGGTATGGAAACAAGCATAAACATACATAGACTTAGAATAGTTTTTTCCAACAGTAATCAATTTGATCACCTGCGATTGATTGGTGGAACTTCAAGGACGACGGGAGAAGTCTGCGGCAGTGACCGCGGTGAGGGAGAGGAGAGTCTAGTGGCGTGAGCAGCCGGCAATAAAGGAACGAGTGAATGTGCCATGGCTAATCCAAGAAGAGGTAAAAGCAAGCGATGTAACAAAATATTGGTAAACACTAATAGAAGATAGAGTGGGATAGTGTTGTGGCATTGCAATTTATATCCGCCTGCTCATTGGCTGGATTTGGATAAGACATCAGAATAGATTTTTCATTTTTGTTTGTCTGTCTACCAAGAAACGAAGACTTTCAAAAATCCAAAACGCTGCGTTTCATTTTAAATGAACAACAATTTGAGGTTCCAAAACGCAGCATGTCGTTATCCTGTTTTTTGTTATTGCATTTTCTTTTATTTTAAAAATTTAAACATTTCAAACTCGAACGTATGATTAAACATGGCAATAATAAGCTCCCGTAGCTGTATTCAATCCAAACTATTTCAAATGCATACAACTAAAAGTAGATTTTGAAAGGAAAAAAAAAAAAAAGTATGAGAGTTTTGATCTAGATGATCATCACAAACCTATAATAAACCAAAGAAAGTGGAAATTGTCTCAAACAAGTACAGAACCTATCTGTTCACACAAACACATCTTCATCATAAAAATCAAAAGCTTCTCCTTAAAGAAAGATAAAGCAATCCAAATCAATCAAAGGATTGCCGACTTCTTCAAATATTGGAACCACTGGTTCCTTTTGGTTTGCTATTACTTCTCTGATAATTGTTTCGTCGATCTTAGAACTTATACGATGAATCCGAGTCTCTGATATGTTCCTCTTATTACAAGTCTTGGAACCAGACATATCTAAACTATCTTTCCTCACACAAGAAGAGACTGAATTTACCGTCAAACCAGCCGCTGCCATACCAAATCTCCGGCTTGGAGATGGTGATTTCAAGACATTGCCCTCATATCTCCTGCTTGGAGATGGCGATTTCAAGAACTTGCCCTTGGTTAAAGAATTTGATAAAGTAACTCTTTCTTGATCTTGACGAAAGCTCTTTTGTCGTGTCAATGCACGATGGTTTGGCGATGGCTCTCGGGTTCTCTTGGATCCATTGGATCCTCTTTTCGGATTTTCATCTGCTCTGTTTGGTGTTGTTGAATACCGGTTTGGTATAACCGGGGAATCAAACCGGCTAGAGTATCCCGGTTTTGTGGTTTTCATAGATAGAGAAGCTTCTCGTAAGGAATTGATCCGAGCAACATGTGAATTCTCTTGGTAACAAGCACGCAAGAAATCGTTGGAGAAAGATCGCTCCTTCGAAACCGAGATTGAAGAAGCGGTAGAAAGTGACGAGCTTGATGAGCTGAGAGAAGAGTTGCTTGTGGTTGAAGGTTGGATTGGAGAGAAAGATGCCAGCTTTACAGGAGGAGAAGGAGGAGGGAGTTTATCGGGGATATGGATAAACTTATCTGGGACAGGGATAGGGTTAAACCGGCTCTTATCAGGAAGAAGAAGCGGAGAAACACGACTTGGACAACGCGACATGAACAGCTTCTCTGGAACATAACAGTACTTCTCATGAGGTTCTTCTGCTTCTTTGAAATCTTTCGTCTTTGGAGAGAATTTGCTGATGCAGCAACCCATTTCTTAGAGAGTGAGTTTGATTTCAAATTAATTTGAAAAACCAGCATGAGAAAAAGTAATATTAAAAGGGATTGGTTTAAACAGGAGATGGAGATGCATATTGTATATATAACGTGTGTTTTGTGTGTGTGGACTTTTTAGCAATGCGTATTAATATAAAAAAAGGATTAAGGAAGAAAAAAGTGGAAGAAAGAAAAAGTGAGGTAGTTTTCGAAATGTGTTTGGCGGGGATCAAGTATGAAGCCGTTAGTGTTACTGTTATCGATGAAGTATAAAGCCCAATAAGAGGAATTAATTTTAGATGCCCGTATCTATTTACGTTAGTCCATAAACACAATTTACACAATTTTAGGCAGGGTGGTGTTTTTTTTAATAAGTAGGGGTGGTGTTATCTCGGGTTTTAGAGTGTTCAAACGTATCAATAAAGTTAATTATCTAAATATACTTATCCTTTTTAATTCGTGTGTTACTTTTAGTTTCAGTAATGCCAAACTCAAATTGACAACAAAAAAAAAAAAAAAATAATGCCAAACTCAAACATCTTTATAATATATGGAACAAATATTTAAGCATGAAAGAAGATATGTATCCTACTTGATAATTAAGGAAGATATTTTACCGAACAAAGGAAATTTAACTATTTTTTGTAGGAAAACATGAATATGCTTTCCAATCCAATCAAAATCGGAGATCCAGAGGCAATGACCAGCACTGACGAAATTGAACTTCTAACACGTAACTAGTGACGAAATACCTTTATACTTTGATATTTGGTAGGGCCCCATGTCCCCTAGTTCACAAACACACAAAGGATTTTGTTTTCTTTTTTCAACAGCATGTATATCTATAAGTTTTTTTTTTATTACTCTTTTTATTATGTTTAATGTTAATTACAAATTTACAAGTTTCAACTCTTTGTTTTTACCTATACTTTTTAATTGACATACATAGTACATTATACAACTTCATTCAAAGAATAGTCCGTTAAGTTGTAGGGAAGTTTTGTTGACAAAAATATGTAAATCATAATGGCGTCTTTGGATGCAAAAGATCCTCAAGTTTTTGGATTTCGGATACTATCCAAAATAATTTAAGTTTTCAAAAACTCTTAAAAGAATAATAGAAACATAAGCCGACCGACACATCCACAAGTCCACATATAAGACAATTCTTGGTCCTACGCAGATCTTATGCATAATTTGCACCCAGATTAATTTCATATGAAAATTCCTCAATGTATCCCTTTACTTTCTCATATTTATTTAAAGTACTTTATTTTCTTACACCTATTTTTTTTTTTTCTTATTTTTGTAGATACCTATTATCCAGTTAATATTTGTTAGTACATTCATGTCTTTATCCAGTCTTCACTTTGTTGGTCTCTTTTTTGTTTTCTCTTTCTTATATCATTATCACATATTATCCAGTTAAGTTCTGAATTTCGAGACAGCACGTTTGCATATTATATTCGAAACTAAATCACATGACAATCATAATAAAAACAGGGTATGTTTTTGTCCTTAATACTATGATAAACAGAGTATGTTTTGATCACAAAGCCTCATGATCAAATATACTTTAGTTTTACAAAACACGAAGATGAAAGATATTAGTCCATAATTCATCAACCCATTACCCCCTCTCTTGATGACTTGAAAAAAAAAACCCAAATAAAAAACAGAGACTCTTTTGGCTAATTAAGCTTATAAACAAACAGAGGAGGAGAAGAACCCACTTAAGATCATGACAGCTATAAATATCTTCAACCCCATGAAAAATACATCGATCAGGGGCGAGTGGGATACACGCGCTTCCCGCCGTGGTCACAGGATGGCTCAGAACTCGGTTTGTCATCGCAGGAGCTACAGAACAAAGAGAAAATGGCTTTGACGGCTTTAGTCTTCACCAACTCTCTCTCCTTGGGGATCACACTTCCTTCTTTCTTCTTGAACGGCTTCAGTTCACCGGAACTCATCTTCTTCAGAGAATATAGATATTCAAGAATGTATGTGTTTGTGTGTATGTATATATCTGTGTGTGTTGCTTTGCAATTTTGCAGAGATGCAATATTTGAGGTTTATATAGAGAAGAGACTCACCCAAGAAATGAGTATGTTGATGGAAGATTAGAAGACTTGTGCAGTTGTGCTCTAAGTAGCTCCCGTGTTCACACCAAGTGACACGTGTCAGTCACTCATTTAACGCATAGACGAACTTTTGTCAACAACTTTTATCAAGTGTTGTAGCTTCCAAATGGAAAATTAAAGTGAAACTTACAGCTAATTTTCATAACATTTATTTGGATATTTATATAATGTATTTGTGTGATAAAAAAAATATATATATATATATATATATAACTAAATAATCAACCCCCGCCACTCTAAATGAAAGAGATTTATAATTATTATACGAAAATTCCACGTATCCCCGACAATAATAATCAACTATCTCTTATTAATGTATTTCAGTTTTCATATACTCGTGAAAGACACAAAATTTGGAACTAATAAGGCTCACTCTCTCATCGGTGCAAGGAACTTGTACAAGAAGCCTAGAAGGTTTTATCATTAAGAAGAAAAAAAACTTTAAACAGAAGTTTATATTTTTGTTCATGACTCTTTTTGATTAATTAATTAATCAACAATTAGTGAAGTTTCGAAACAACAAGTAAAGTTAACTGTTAACTGAAGAACAAGTACAAAAAAGTCCTGTTAATGTGACTAGACCTGTTTTTCAGCTTAGCTTTAGTGTTTTCGCTCTTTTGGCATTTAAACATAAATCCAAATGTTTATGCCTTCTTACCACCGAATCCAGTTAATTTTTCAATATACGAATTCATAACCATATCTTCAATATACGAATTCATAACCATATCTTCAATACACGAATTAATAACTATAAATTCAAATTCTCTTTGACGTTGACTATTGACCGAAAAGTTTGTTTTTTCTTTTGGCCAAATTGACTTAAAGATTATATTAAACAGAGATGCACTAAGTAAAACTTAGAGATGAGTCTCAATCTAGTCGATACTTTGTGGAAAATAAGTGCGTACATATCGTTCAATGAATCTAAACAACTTTTTGCCAATTATATCTGGATATATAGTTTAAAGCAAGCATCCCCTTATATCATAGGCTGTTGCTATATTTGTGTTTATTTTTCATTTTTCTGTAAATCTGCTTTTGTTGATTTCTACTATAATATTTTTCTTCCTGGCCTATTTTCTTACGCTCGGTTCAAACCATATATAATAATCGTTTGATCTTTGAGAACATTATAAAGTTAAGCGAAAGGTCATTTTATTTTGAAGAATGTGGATATATATGTTATTTTATATTCATATTATACTATATTATGTATGTAAATATATATAGAGAGAGAGAGGGATTAGATAAGAGATTAGCCAATTTTGTTGTCAAAGATGCCGTAAGATGTGAGTGTGAACGTTGAACGGGATAATTTCTAAGAAATTATAATTATAAATAACAGAGGAATCTTTTCTTTGGAGAAAAAAATAAAGCCATTAATAATTTGAAAGATGCGTATTTGGTAAACAGCTGTGGAGTCAAAGACATGACCCTTTCTTTTTTAATAGCGGTAAAGACAGGACTTTCTTTTTAATGTGAAGACCAAAGACCGAATGTCGAAAATAATTAGCCTGCTCCATAAAATCCTTTTTCTTCTATAGATTCGAAAACTGTGTTAATTCATTTTAACATCAATGTTAAAGATCTAGTAGAGATATATCCTGGTTTATGTTTGGTTTGGTTTACTAACATTTGTTCCTGGCTCAGTTTTGTTAATTACTTAACTCTGGTATAGTGTCTTCGTATTTAAGGTTTTTCGTAAGTTTATATTAATTTGAATGAAGACAAATATTCTCCGGATTTTGTTTTTCTCTGTCTATATTTTACTATAGATCCAAAATCCGAAAAGATCATGTTTATATTTGCAGTACTCCTTAATAATTCTCATGTTGTAAATTTGTAAGATAAGATAAAATTCAACAGTTGGAGGTTGGACGTACATTGTGTTACATGGTCTTATGAGGATATTCAGCAGACAGCTAGCAGGCACTAACAAAGTTACGGCAGCCTGTAGATTTTTTTTTGTGCTCTTTGTTTAATTTTATTGAGAGTTAAGGTAAAATAAAAAAAAATCGTTATTTCTTTAAATTCTTTTAACAAATGTAAGCTCTTTTTTTTTTCCCTTCTGTTCGCTGAGGTAAACAGTGAACTTGATTATTAAAAAGATTATCACAATTGTAGGGGAGTTTCCAAAAACAAATGAGGAAATTAATAAAATTAACTTTCATTATATAAACTCGTCAACATATATATAAATTCGTCAAAAGAATCAACAAAAAAAATTTCATTCACACGTACATTATGTCTATACTCTATATAGTCAAAAATCGATAATTATGTCAAATATACTCACGCACATATGTCTATATTCGACTCACGGACAGTACAACAAAATCCCACGCACATGCTTTAATTCCACACACACAGAACAAGTCTAGTCAAAAGAATTTTTGAGCTGCTCACAATTACTTTCATGATAAAAACCTACTCCAAATTAACATTTACAAATCTTGATTATCGAGACAGCACGGTGGCATATTGAACTAGAATGTTAATTAGAATCCATCGATATGATTACATATTTAGATGATAACAAAAGGAGCGTTTTAAGACTAAATACCACCCGTCATAAGTATCATAACTTAGTTTTTTTTTTACAAAGGAGAATATCATAATCATTCATCAGTCCTACCGGAAATTGAACTGTAGAAACATATAAATTTTAGAAAAAGAAAAAAAAGAGAGAAGCATAATTACCAAAAGCTTACATAACGAGAACACCAGCGTTTAAATATATGAAACATCAACATTTAAGAAAACCCAGAAATGATCACGACGGCGCATATTTCTTCAACCCCAAGAAAAGGACCGATCAGCTAGCGATGATTACTGGGGTACACGCGCCCTCCGTTACCGTTTCCGTCGCCGGTAGAGTCAGAGCTCCGGCCACAACCCGAGGGAGTGAGGGCAGAGATGATGGCTTGCGCGGCCATAGTCTTCACCAGCTTCCTCTTGACGGGAATCACACTCGCTACTTGTTTCTTCACCTCCCTCTCCGCTGTAGACCTAGAGCCTTCTCCTTTAGCACTCATCTTTAGGCTGTTTATGTAGATGTGTGTATTTGTTTGTATATGTGTCTGTTTGTTGCTGTTGTAATTGTGAAGCCATGCACAATGTGGACTGGTTTATATAGAAAAGAGAATACTCCTACGTGAGTATTTTTGAGAATCAAACTTCTGCTTGAAGTTGCTCCATGTCCAACGTGTCAGCCACCCATTTGCTGCAAGGAGGAAACTAATTTATATCTTCTACTTCATATATAATTAAGTGAAACTTACATTTAATTTCATAACATTTAGATATTTTCTGGGATATACGTTGGAGTCGTTGATACATTTACCCCTGAAGAAAAGAAAATAAGATAAAACATTATAACAGAAATTTCCATGTATCGCCGTTATTTGATTAATTAATAATATTTATATGCTTTGTAGATGAGTAGGCGCCAACTTGGGACCGAAGGACCAGTCTACCGTTAGCCCAAGGCACCAGGGAAGACAACATTCGACACATATGTTACTATATTTGTTATCAACGGACGCCTCTTATCTATATAACAATAATTAACTATAAGTCGTGTTTTAGTATCTTAGACCCCTTTATCTATACATCTCCAATAGAGTCAAAAATAATTTATTATGCTATTTTGGCTTTATGATTTTTTTTTTTTTTATAACGTGGCTTTATGATTTATTCTTATTATATTCTACTATTTTTTTGCTAGTGATATAATTAGTAAATGCTGTCTTAATTAGTATTAATTTTTATTACATAATAATGATAATTTTTTCTTGTTATTCTATCAATCATTATATTTTAAAGAATAGTATATTCATCCTACAATTTCTTTAATCAAATGTATAGTTAAGTACTGATAATAATCAAAACATCTTCTGTTTTAATTTGTTAAAATAGAATTGTCATAAAATCATAAAGTTCCCGTTTTTTTTGTTTTTTAACGTCCAAAATGTTTTGTCCCACTGAGTAAGATTTACAAGGAGAATCAAGAGATATACCTTGTTGACAATAATTGCGTAGAGACATAACTATATATGTAGATTCTATATCGTACAACGAATCTAGACAATATCCTTTTAATGTAAACGTGTCAGGATAATTAAAGTATTAGTTCCTTTTCTACATTTTGTTTCTTTTATTTCCTATCTTTGTTTTCTGTTATTTTTTTGTCTATTTTAAAAGATTTTTGTGTTCAGACCACAACATATATGCTTGGTCGTTAGGAACAATATAAAGATCGGTCAAGGGCCCATTTTAATTTACCTGAAATTCGCTTATGATATGATCTGGTGATTTAATTTTCAAAGATTTTGTGGAAAAATGAAAGAGTATGATGGAAATTGGATTACAGAGAAAACACAATTATGATTTTTGTTAGTTTCATACGACCACAAATAATAGCGGCTGCGAATTTGCGATGCTTTTTTTCAGATAAAAGAATAAAAACCCAAATATAATTTTGGAAGATTCCTATTAACAATACCGTGAAACAGCTGTAGAGTACTAATCAGATGTAAACATTAAAGTAATGAAGTGGTTAACCAATAATTTATTACTTTATAGTTTATACACCATGCTATATTAATAAAATGGATGAACCAAGACAATCTTGTGCATAAGTTTTAAGTTTTACATCACAATCTATATACCCCAGTTAACGAAATATTTAAATGTACTTTATTAGACTTCGAGCATAAATAAATGAACTGGCAAAGGGTCACAGTGCAATAAAACCTTTTTTTTTAAGGACTATTTTATTTGCAATTGAACTTCTTTGCCAAGAGAAAACGTTAAGTGGTTTATAATAAAGACGAGACTACATACATGATGTTATTTTCAATTTATTTATCCTGTTAATGAATTCAATAGAAAATATCTGTTTATTTGGACCTTAGGACGACTTTATATTTCGTGCGTATTGATTCTATAAAGGAAGTTGTATAGTATTGCATTTTTTTATAAAAAAAAAATGATCACGTTGGTGTGTCATAATGGCCACCAACTTCGAAATTAGGGTTGAATTTCCGCTGCAAACAGCAAAAGGAATTGAAGGTGGGCAAAGGAAGATAACAATTAATTAATAATTATCAACTCAATTGTGATAATTGTTATGACCATATTTTTAGTATTATAAGTCCATTTTTTTCCTTATTACAGACCATAGCGGCATATCTTATTTCCATTGGTTTCATTAAACGACCAATGATTAAATTGTCTGCAATTATATGATACTTTTCCTTAAACGTGTTATGTCGAAGAGATTTTGGGAAATGACTACTAATAATTTGGTTGGTTGTTTTTAGTTAATGATATTACTCATTAGAAGTGATCGTCCAGTGTTTGGCTGTATTGAGTTCTAGGTTTATGATCAAATCTCAGTAAGAAATTAGAGTGTGATCACTATTTGTTTTTGTTAATTGAGTGTGAACACTTTCCAATTAATTCTGTTGTTTAAATTTTTTTGCATACGGATTAGCAATTTATTACTCCCTCTGTTTTTTTTTTAATAGGATTTTCTAGTTTTTCAGATATAATGACAAACATATTAAAATACATTATTTTTTGTGATTTATAATTTCCAACAACTCTAATTCAATAATGTTTAATTATTTTTTTTGAATTCTATAATTTATTATTAACAATTTTATATAGAAAAGTGAAAAAATCTGTCTTGTTTATTATATCTGAAAAACTAAAAAATCCTATAAAAAAGAAGAGAGAAAGTATTATTCTTGACACTTATGGATTGGATTCTGATACTATTAGTTACTAAGTATTAAAAAGATATTAATGATGATCTTTCAAAGTTGGTAAGTATATGAAATAAAATATTATAATGAATATAAAATATAATTTTTTATGGAAATATTTTTTTTTTAAATGGTGTGGTTGTTATGTTGAATCAAAATGATAAAGAACATCTCTTAAAGTCTAAGAGCGGTGGGCCTTAATCTCCGACCCTGGTCGTTGTTTTGGAGATCTACATTTGCACCTCAATTGTTTCAAACATCTAATTATAATTATTAAGGTGACATGAAAAGACCGCAAGAACATGTAATGTAAAAAAAGGTAAAATCATGTAATTTTTTTTTGATAAATAAAATCATGTAATTTGATTTTATTATTGGATTCGACTGTTTTCTTTTTCTGTTAAAGATATTGGATCCGACTGTTGAACTAAAACGTTAAAGACTTTTTTTAGTAAGAACAGCAAGCAATTGTTTAATTTGTTTTGGTGGGTATCCTTTTACTAATGTAGTAAAGGAAGGGTTTACTGTTTTCATGAGCCACATCCATTGGTCTACTATGCAGGAACTGGTCTCACCTAATTCGTTTAAGTTGATGGTCAGTCACTTCATTTTAACAGAATATTTGTCCTTAATTAATTAAAATTCCCCTATAGTAATCGTTAAAAAACTTTCAACAAAAAAAAACACAACAATTTACACGCACATATATATGTCTATTAGAAAGCAAGAATTATGTCAATATAGCTAGATCCGCATTACACAAGAAATATACAACAAAAGCCCACATGCTTCCGTTATTCCTAGCATAAAGAACAAGTCTGGTCAAAAACATTTCATTCTGCTCCCAGTTTGAATTCAGGTTAAAACATAATTATTAGCCAGCATAGTGGCATATTGAATTAGAAGGTTAATAAAAACTATCAATATGATAATGATAAACAAAAAGAGTATTGTTTTTAACTGTAAAACCATAATCACAAGATTCACAACCCGTCATATATAATTGATAGTGTTATTATGCTGACTGTTTTAAGAAGCCTATACAGATGTTTTAAGAAGCTTATACAGAGACCTGAAGCAGATGCTGAAACAGAGAAGACGAGCCGATGCATATACTGAGACAGAGAGCTGATGCAGATTCTAATACAGAGTTCTAACAAAGGTATTGACACAAAAAACAGAAGGTTGTTGTGACGACAAATATAATGGAGATTGGGAGTTATGTTCATCATTTGTTGGAAACTTCTTCCCCAAGAAAAACAAAGGAAGAAAGGTCGTGTGGGCCAAAACTCAAGGTGTTTCACCAGGAAGCAAGGACTTGGCGTGAGCCATAAGCCGCTGCGTGTCAAGTGGTTTGCTGAGCTGGTTAAGTTGCGAGAATAATGGCGTATATTCTCTGCAACGGATTTGGTAAGTCCTACAACTTGGAGATCAAAAAGAGATCAAGTTGTATCTCCGGAAATATGCCGCGAAGATTCTATTCCAGGGTTAAGCGGGTATTATAAATACCAAGGGCGTGAGCCATAAGCCGCTGCGCGTCTAGGGTTTTATCGAGGAGAGGCACACATGCTGTGTGTGGGCGTCGCCCTGCTAAGAAGACAATATGAGAGGATATGTAAGTTCTGATTAGCAGTATTTGATTTCCATGTAGAAAGGTTGTAACAATTATCCTATTCTAGTGGAATCATTCTGGACTAGGTCCCGGGGATGTAGGAAAAACCGAACCCCGTTAACAAATTCCGTGTGTCGTTTACTTTGTGCTTATTTACATGCTTTACACACGGATCTAGCCACATATATGCAATTACAATAATCATCACAACTTGGGTACTATTTTTACAAAAGACGGTATCATAATTAATCACCATAGCAGAAACAGAATTATAAAAACTTTTCTTTAAGTACAAAAAAGGAGAAACGTTACGAAAAGCTTATACGACAAGAACCTGTGTACACCAGATTCTATATATAGTATTAAACAACAACATAGCAAATAGAAAAGCCCATAAAAGATCACGACGGCGCATATATATCTTTAACCCCAAGAAAAGGACCGATCAGCGACGAGTGGGGTACACGCGCCCTCCGTTACCGTTACCGTCATCGTTTCCGGAAGAGTCAGGGCTCCCGCTGCAACCGGAGGGAGAAATGGCAGAGAAAATGGCTTTCACGGCCATAGTCTTCACCAGCTTCCTCTTAACTGGAATCACACTCGCTGGTTCTTTCTTCACCGAAGAACTAGATTTTTCTCCTTTCGAACTCATCTTTTGTAGATGTATTTGTGTTTGTGTATGTATATATCTGCTTGTGTGTTGTTGATGTTGTTGTAATGATGAAGCCATGCACAATGTGGATTGATTTATTTATTGCCCAAACTTGTAAATCATATTTGTGTTATTTTTAGCCTTTTCTATTATATGTGTGTTACTTTTAGCTTTTTCTCAAAAAAACATGACTGTCCATTATAATATATAATTTTTTTTTGTGCACAATCACGATTTTTCTTATATTTGTTTTTTCTCAGTCCATTTTAATAGATTTATAAAAAGCTAGCTCCGACCATAGAATATTTGTCTTAGTAGTCGTATCAGCACGATCCCGGCCCATTATATTTTCTGGATATTTTTCTTTTTGTTTTTAATTTATTTTCTGGATATTTAATTTACTTTAATTTCCGATCTAGAGATTTTATAGTAAGAGAATTAGCTTACAGAGAAAATAGAAGAGACGTAAACGGAGATTAGCTTACAGAGAAACTACAGTTACACTAATGGCAGGTGTAAGTTGTGACGAAATAAAAAAAACCATAAATCCTCTGAGATTTTAATTTCTATTAACATTACCGTGAAACAGTTCTACAGTACTAATTAGGCGTGGAAACTACAGTAATGAAGAAGTGATCCAATCATTTATAAATTTATATTTCTTGAATATAATATATATTCTGAAAAAAAAATTTTTTTTTAATGAATGTGGTGATGTGCTTAAGAAAATACTGATAAAATAGAAATTGATAGGGTGGTGTGCTATATTATGATTGTTGACCCAGAAAAAATAGCACGATACGTGACTCAACATATATGATGTTATTTTCAACTTATTTATTTAGTTCAATAAAAATTTTAAATTATTTTCTACCTTAGGGTTTTATATGTCTTGACATTTTAATATATAAAAAAGTTTTCTTTGCAAACAGCAAGAGATAAGAGTTTCATAGTGTTGAATAATAATATTTTTAACAAAAAATGAGGGTTGTATTAATAAAAACTTGTGTGTTATATGGAGACTTGAGAGGGGGCCACGGGACACCAACTTGGAAATTACGATAAATGTATGGCCTGCAAACAGCAAAAGGAGGATAGCACACGAACATATTAATTAGTTATCAATTCTACAGTGAGTATTGTTATTAACAAATACTAATTTGTATTACAAGTTAGCTAAATTTGATTAAACGACCAATGGTTATATTGTCTTCCCTTTATTGATTTTGATCTAAATAGTAAACGTATTATGCCGATTTTGTTTTTTTGAGTATATATATATGCACACACTTTTATACAAACGCACGTAGATGTTAGTTTGATTGTTAATTTCAGACTTTTATAAGAAATAATCATGTCCAAGGTTAGGATGTATCATACATGTGGGAATATATATTTTGTTGGATTTGATACTTTAAAGTTTAAAGTCAGATCAGTAATGACTATGACTTTTCTTTTTTGTTTCGTTGAAGTCATAGTCACTAGACTCGTTATCAACATTAGACTCGTTACTGATCTCAACTTAATGAAAACAACATAGAGATAATTTATCAACATTATTTGTGGTAAATTATAAATCTTATATTAACAGTAGATCACGAGGATCATTTACAAAGAAACTAGTGAACTTAGTAACACATACACACAACACACACCGATCGATTTTTCTTTAAGAAAACAAAAAAAACACACAAATCACACCTTGAATACAGATATAAACATTCGGGAAACATGACTAATTAACATGATATATTCTTTAGTACGGAAAAATGATTTGTCTAAGACCCATAATATTATTACTCCTGAAATATCATCTGAAGGGTTACCGGAGCGTGGACTGCACGCGCTTGTTCCTCGGAAACTCTGCTATCTTCTGGGACTTTAAAGGAGATCGAGATGAAAAGAGAGTCTTTATAATCATTGTCTTCACCAGCTTCCTCTGTTTTGGGAACACACTCCCTTGTTTCGACTCCAACCGCCGCTGCCTCCACTCTCCATCCTCTACCGCCACCACCTCCACAGCTTTCTCTACCGAGCTCATTGATATTCACTCTCTATCTAATCCTCTCTTTTTGTCTTAAGGAGAGAATAAGTTCTTAGATTTGCCCTCAATTTATCAGTTGATGAGACTTATGGTATAAGCTATCATGTAAAACAATAATAGTTAATTTTATGAATCTTGTTATTTCCCTCACGTGGCCTTGTATAATAAGTTTCATTTGAAAACCAATTAGTTATGCTGCAACTACGTATTTAACTAATTGAGATACTGATTAAAGCCATTTATTCTTTTCCCGAGTTGATCATGATATGAATTATTTGCTTCACTCTCCTTTTTTCTAGCTACCTTTACCTTTCGGCCGTTAGAATAATTAATTAATGAAAACAGTAACATATTAATAATTAAGTATACATAACTTCGGCACATGAACCACGAGTCGATATTTTTTTTTTTTGACAACTGTATATTATATTGATTAGCTTAAGAAAGCCAATTTGGCGGAATGTGGTTTACAAAAGTAACACTATGCGGTAGGACACGAACATTCCGTGCCAACTTATCCGCTTGAACATTCTCGCTTCGATTAACAAAAGATAAAGAGAAGAATAAAAATTCTTCCCTATCGGCGGCGATGTCTTCTAGATAGACTGCAAATGCCGGCCATTCATTTGGGGAAGACACCATCTTCACCAGGTCCGAGCAGTCTGTCAAAAACGCGACATGTTGATTTCCAGCGCCAATCATACATCGCATTGCCCACATCAAAGCCTCCAATTCCGCATGTAAGGGTGTCAAACTTCTTCGCCGGTTGGCCGCTCCCATTGTTGATGCTGAATCAGAGGAAGTACAATACCATCCATAACCTGCAAAGTTATCCGTCTCTTTCCATGATCCATCCACATAACACCTAAATCCCAAAAACTGGATTGGAAGTGATTTGGCCGTAAGAGGGATCCAGGGTGACGCACAGGGAACCACGAGTCGATATTTATCCATATCATTTGATAAGAAAAGGAAAAAGTAAAACTGTGATTAACTTAGTGCGTTGTGCTGTTGATGATTAATATTATATATTATGAAAATAAGGGATTATCGTAGTGATTAAATATTATATATATTTGTGTGCTTGCAACCATTTAGTTTTGCGCTTTATGTTGACAATCACTTTGATAATCCCCTATTTGCTAGTGGTTAAACGGTTTTTATTTGCTAGTGATTGACAAGTATTCAATATCAAAGATTAAACAATATAATTCGTAATGTTATTTTTACCATCTCTGAATAAAAAAAAAAAAATCATTTACATTTACATGTAAAATAATTATCATAATTATATCAAGAAATGATATTCTTACATCATTAAAGAAATGATTTAAATGTCCATGTATCTGCTACTTTGGTTACTAACTTAGTAGCACTCCTTTAACAAAAAAAAAACTTAGTAGCACTCCTATTAAACATTTGTTGGATTAAAAAAAAAAAAAAAACCATTTGTTGGATAATGATAGCAAAATAAAACACGTATGAAGCGTACCTTTTATCTTCGCATCTTTAAAAGTTTTGGAGCGGCGGACCTGAATCCTTCTTGGGTCATGGTCGTTGTCTGGAAATTGGGATCCACGCTATAATTTTTTATTAATTATTTTTGATCACTAATGATTAAAGTGAAACGATTACACGGCAAAACCATGCAATGTAAAAATGTTGAAAAGAAAATACATGTGGTAGCGTCTGAGTAAATTACTAATATTAGGAAAATTAATACTTTAATAATTTTTTTTATATAAACATTAGTCACATTCTTATAAGATGTGTCAAATGAGAAACGGAGGTGCTTTTGAACTTATCAAATTAGTTGTTTTTTATTATAAAAAATCTCTATTTAGGATGTTATAAAAAAAAAAAATCTCTATTTATTTGACAAATTGTGAGAAATGTTTTTTTTTGTAAAACCCAAGATGGTATGATGGGGCCTTAGGGGGATTCATTTGATGTTAACGGAAATGATATACTAATTTTTAAATTTATATTGGGTGCAAATGCACTATCATGAGCATGTAAAAATAGAAGCATTAATATTTTACATCTTTCTGAAGAATAAAGTAAAATTATGTAAAGTTTTTTTTGTCAAGTTCTGACAAAGGACTATATGAACATGATAATCATAATATAGATAATCATCACCATTCATCATTCGCATTTCATTAATATTGAAAATACCACGAAAATTACTAATGTGAAAAGGTGGGCTCTGGCTTCCTGTGGTTTCCCTTCATCTTAATTGCTTGGTTCAGGATTGTTTTCTGGTTGACGTGGTTCGGTTATTGAGCTAAAATTTATTATTTGGGATAATTAAAATCGCTTTAATTTTTTTTATTTAATTTAGTAGAGAAAAACGTTTAGTAGAGGTGAAAAGCGAAAACAAAAGCAAACAATGCGACAACAAGTTGCATTTAACTATCAATACAATAAAATAACAGTTTGTTTCTCTCCTGTGCTGACACCTCAGCATTTGTACTGAAGGAGGAGTTGACACATCAGTAAAAATTAAGAGCCAATCAGATTATAACAATTAATCTGAGTCAGCTTTATTTTTGCCTAGGTGTTCAATTGTGTTTTGGGTCAATTCGTGAAATAAACAGACTTAGATATGGTCTGACCAAATCAGTTTCCAAATCGCGTGGTCGAAAAGAAAATTTTGGCTGAGTTCATAATCGATCTTGGTCGAAACTCTGAGACTGTAGATGAGTTCGATAAGAAGCTTAAGGAAGAAGGTGCAGAGATGCCTGATTATTTCGTTCGATCTTTGTTAACTGTAATCCACGCGATTTATCCTCCGAAGCCTAAGTCTGAGGCTAATATAGCAAAGACCAAATCAGTTTCTAAATCAATCAAACCCGGTCTTCAATTCCCTATGGGAAGAATCACTCGTTTCCTGAAGAAAGGACGATACGCTCAGAGACTCGGTGGTGGAGCTCCGGTTTACATAACCGCCGTTCTTGAATACCTCGCCGCTGAAGTAAGTTAAACCAGATCTGTAATTTAGAATGTTATTCTCGAGAAATCAATTTCTGATTCGAATTTTTTTTATTTCAGGTTCTGGAGCTTGCTGGTAACGCTGCGAGGGATAAGATAATTCCAAGGCATCTTCTTCTTGCAATTAGGAACGATGAAGAATTAGGAAAGCTACCAACTCATGTATTTTTCTGCAATCGAACTAAACCAATCAATCAATTCTTACTGTATTGAGTCAATGTCAATCTGAAGACTTTGTCAAAGTAGAGGCTTTACCTTAATGTGGTTTGATTCTGAGTTTCTGAGTTTGTGATATGATTCTTAGTTTATGAGTTTGGGGTTTGAATCTGAGTTAATTCTTAGTTTGGTCTTTGATTGCTCAAATTGTATGCTTCTGTTGTGTGCAAATTGCAGTGGCAACGATTAGGAACTTGAAGATAAAAACATCAACGTTTAAAAGGATTGTGAAAGAGCTTCACTCTTATGAGAAAGAAGTTGAGAGAGAAGCTGCTAAAACTGCTGATATGAAAGACAAAGGAGCTGACCCCTACGACCTTTAAACAGCAGGTGTAAATTCATGATCTTCTTCATTTTTATCTCTGGATATTCACAAATTAGAACAGTCTTTGTTTGTCAGATAAGTTTATCCGGAAATGCTCATTGTTCTGTGATGATAGTGTTGGGATAAGCTTGATGGAAGCTTAGTGTTTTCCATAAGAGATTAGGAAAACTATTCCTAGAGTTATTAGGAATACAAAACACATTAGGAGTTATCTAATATCACCAAATAGAGTTAGGATTTGGTGATGAGGTTTTCATATAAAAGAGTGTGCAGACGTGTTGCATAACTTAGAGGTTTTGAGATTGAGAGAATTGAGATCTTTAGTTTTTAAGAGATTTTTCTTAAGTTAATAATAAGAAGAGTTGTTCTTATTAAATCGTTTGTTCTTACAAAAAACCTGCAATTTACAAAACCTACAACAACTATAGTCATTTGTATGATGTAAGCCTAATTGTCTATATGGTGATGCAGGAGAATGTGTTGGGTGAGTCAAGGATGATCATTCCGGATTGCCACAAACGTCTCGAGGCTCCACTTGCTGACCTCAAGTCCATTTTTCCATCGTTATTGCTTGCTAAGCATCGGTCTGTGTTGTAGGCTTGTAGCTGCAACAAAACGATTTGAATTAAAAAAATTATTAATCATTTAATTAAAAAATTTATTATTAAGAACTATTTTTAAAATTTTACCAATAATCCAAAAAAATGAACAATGGGCTTCTAATTGTTCTACATATCGAAAAAGCAAAACAAAAAAAAAAAAAAAAAAAACATGAAGAGCATGAGACGTTATATGGGCCAATGAAGTCACACTTGGCCCAATGCTTCATTTCTCTTGCGTCTCTTTAGCTGAACATTCACCTGGGAAGAAAAGATAATAAAGACATTTGTTAAATTAATTAATTTTAACTCAAAAAGAAAAAGAAGATTAATTTGATGTATAAGAATAACATTTCAACAGAAATTGCATAAAATCTAATAATTGATTTATAAAAAAAGAAAGATTAATAGAGTTAACCATAAACACTGAGTGATCTGATAAATAAGACTAAATAATAATTTAAAATTAACACAAAGGGTAAGCATGAGAAAGGAAATAGAGAGCCGTGTTAGTGTCATGAAAGAGATTCATACATTGAAGAGGTCAATCACCGAGGAGGAAAAGAAGCCTTGAGATCAAATCCCTAAAATGAATTTTAGGGCATAACCAAATAAATCAAGAGGGAGTATTGGAAATTACTTTATCATGCAAAGGAGAAATTGAAAGTGAAAGATGCGATGATGACAAAGAACAAAAAGGAAGCATGAGCAGATGAACTGGTGGTGTAGTCGTAGAGGAAGAAGAAGATGAACTGGTGGTGTAGTCGTAGAGGAAGAAGAAGATGCAAAAGAGAAAAAACGTCACTTGGTCACTAAAAAAAAAAGGTCATTGGACCCTTAATGTAGTAAAGGTACATATGTACTCTAAACACCTAAAGTATTCTAAGAGATCTATGAATAACATTCACAATGTAGACATTAAACACTAAAGAGTAATCTCTCTTAATGTTCTAGCTGGTTTATGAGTGAGAAATAAATCAAGAAGTAAAGATTTGTAATCGCTAAACTTACTTTTTAAGTAATAAAATTAAAAATATATTCAAAAAACAAATGTATGCAATTAATACTCAAAAATCATACGATGATGTAAATAATAATAACAACAACAAAACAAGATTACCATTGAAATTATCAAAAGTTTAGAAAAATTGATTCCAAATAACATATATTAAATTATAAAATTAGAAAAAAACCAAAAAAAATATTAAAAAAAAGCAACCCCGCGGCGTAGCGCGGGTTCCAACCTAGTTATTATTAATTAATCACAAAAATTCTGATGTTTTTTGCCGTACGTAGTTGTTGTTAAAATTCAGGTTCTGGGCCATATCACGGGTTTAAAGACCCAATTGTAATAACTGACCTAGCCCGTTTCTTTAAGAAACGGCATCGTTTTGCTTTGTAAATTTTGTTTCATGGACTTCTTCAAGAGTCAAGACAGGGACTTAGCTATTTGTCTGAGCAAAAACTTCTGAATTTTTCCAGTCGAAGTCTTGGGTAGTTCCTCCTGAAAGATCACTTTCCTCGGAACCATGTACTTTGGTAACTTCGTCTTACAAAACTCCCTTATCTCTCTCTCAGTCACTCGAACCGACCCATCACCGTTGTTATCATACTTCAAGCTCACAAAAGCACATGGTGTCTCTCCCCACATCTTATCCGGTTTAGCCACCACCGCAGCTTCCTTCACCACCGGATTTGTATACAGAACCGTCTCAACCTCTGCGCTGCTTATGTTTTCTCCTCCGCATATGATCACATCTTTTGACCGGTCTTTTATCTCCAAGTAACCATCTTCGTGTATAACCCCGATGTCTCCGGAGTAGAACCACCCGTCCTCTCTCATACAAGCCGCGGTTCCTTCCGGGTCTTTGTAGTATCCCAACATGACTGAGCTGCCTTTGAAAACGATCTCTCCGACCGAAACTCCGTCGTGTTTCACGCTCTTTCCCGTTTTGCGGTCCCTAACATCGACTTCCGCAAATCCGAGTGTTCTTACTCCTTGCCTTGACTTCATCCGGGCTCTCTCCAGCGGATTGAGATGGTCCCACTCAGGCTTCCAAGCACATGACACAACCGGACCGCTAGTTTCTGTTAAACCGTACGAGTGACTGACATTGAAACCAAGTGACTCCGCTCGGGATATAATCGTTGCTGGTGGGGGAGCTCCGGAGGTCATAACCTGATAATAGAATTCAAATTTCATAAGCCAAAACGGCGAAACAGAGAGAAACTTTAGTTTTATAAGTTTTTTCATCACTCAAAATCTCAAAAGATTTTGTAATAAAAGCTTAAATAAAATAAACTAAATTAACCGGCAATGAACAGGGAATCTCTCTTAATACCTGAACCGGGTTCTTGAGCGGCTTACTGGATGGATAGTTAATTAGCATGTTGAGGACCATCGGTGCGGCACACATGTGGGTCACATTGTGCTTATCGATCAAATTATAAATTGTCGGCGCATCGACTCTACGCGTGCAGACGTTGGTGGCTCCAACCGCCGCGGTGCCCCAAGTGTAACCCCAACCATTGGCGTGGAACATCGGTAGAGTCCACAAGTAAACTGGCCGGTTTGGCAAAGACCAGTCAAGCAATGAGCTAACGGTTAGCATGAAAATTGCTCTGTGGCTAAGCACTACTCCTTTGGGGGACGACGTCGTCCCGGAAGTGTAGTTGAGAACCATTGGCTGCCACTCGGTTTGAGGACGGATCCACTTGAATCTCGAATCTCCTCTCTCCATGATTCCTTCGTACGTGTCAAGAAAATCCGAAGCTGACGAAGAGTCGTTCTCTTGGTCGTCGAGGAGGACGAGGTGAGGTCGCTCGTGTTGTCCCAAGAATGAGACTGCTTCGAGGACTAAGGATATGGAACTGTGGTCGACAAAGACAAGTTTAGATTCGCTGTGACGCAGGAGGACGGAGAGTGCGTGTGCGTCTAAGCGAGGGTTGATGTTGTTTAAGATGGCTCCGGACATTGGGACAGCAAACTGAAGCTCGTAGACGGACGGGACGTTGGGGCCTACGACGGAGACTACTTGACCTCGGTTAATGCCGATAGAGGAGGAAGTAAGAGCCGAGGCGATTCGGAGACAGCGGTTATGGGTGTCGGACCAAGTGTGGACGGTGTTTGCAGTGTCGAGGATGGACGGGCAGTCGCCATAGACTGAGGCGGCTCGGTCCAAGAAACCGAGGACTGTGAGAGGTGTTGAGTTTGATGGGTGTGGAAGTAAGAGTTCCATAATATAGCTGCAAGAAACTCTATTATCGTTTTGCCTTTGTAAAAACACTCGATTTTCTTCTATGATTCCAAGAAGAGGTTTCACTTTTGAGAGTTGAGTTGTCAACTTGACATTTATAATACGTTGTAACCATAACTACATTACATATGGTCCCCCACGAAATCAACTTGATGAAATGAAACAAATTTAAATTTCTTTAGCTTCTTACATATAAAGTAGAATCATTAGTGTTTTTTTTTTTTTTTTTTTTTTTTTTTTTTTTTTTTTTTAATAAAACAAGGTGAACTATAATAAATTGTTGGTGGGCATATATAATAAAGAGTCTAAAGACAGTTTACATAAATTTGTAAAATTGTAATCACGATCAACTAACAATTTAGGCCCAACTAATTCTACAGTTCTACACACAATCCAATATTAATTTTGACCTTACCACTATCATCTATACTAAAAACATATCTTAAACTGATAAAGTTATTTATTTTAGTAATTATATATTCTACCGTACTTAAACTCTAGAAAAAAACAAAATGAACAGCAGATTGAATAACTCTGACTCAACTCATCAAAGTCTAGGTTTAATAGTACATCGTAAGGGACAAACCAATAATTTATTAACCATTAGGATTATTCGGAAATGATGTAGTTTTTCTTTTAACTTTTAAAATTCCCAATAAGACAAGCTCGACTAAGTACTTTTCTTGCATCTCTCTCTGTTTTAGTATCTCTCTCTGTTTTGACAATTATTTTTAATTCCTTATCGCCAAATACATGAAATTCATACCGGAATTAGATTTGGGTAGTCGTTTTCTTCGTCTTTATAGGCTTGATTCAGAAGTTATTCTTAATTTTGGTTTGAATAACACTCTGTTTGGAAGGGTTTTTCATATAGTTTAAGTTTGTAATTTAAGAGATGGGCATTTCTTATAACAATAATAGCAAGCATGTTTCTCAAGTTTGGAAACTAATCCCTTCTTAAGGGTACAATAATACATCACGAAAGATAAAGTCTTTATTTACTTTTAGTGTTGTTTCTTCATATTCTCAATAACTGAAGCGGATGATCTTTAAGGCAGGGACTTAGCCATTTGTCTGAGAAGAAACTTTTGGATCTTTCCAGTGGAAGTCTTTGGAAGCTCCTCCTGAAAAATCACTTTCCTCGGAACCATATACTTTGGTAACTTGGTCTTACAAAACTCCCTTATTTCCCTCTCAGTCACTGATCCATCACCATTATTACCATACTTCAAGCTCACAAAAGCACATGGTGTCTCTCCCCACATCTTATCCGGTTTAGCCACTACCGCAGCTTCCTTCACCACAGGATTTGTATACAGAACTGTCTCAACCTCTGCGCTGCTTATGTTCTCTCCTCCGCATATGATCACATCCTTTGACCGGTCTTTAACCTCCAAGTAACCGTCGTTATGTATAACTCCAACATCTCCGGTGTAGAACCATCCGTCCTCTCTCATACAAGCCGCGGTTCCTTCCGGGTCTTTGTAGTAACCCAGCATAACCGAACCGCCTTTGAAAGCGATCTCTCCTACAGAAACTCCGTCGTGTTCCACGCTCTTCCCGGTTCTCGGGTCCCTAACATCGACTTCCGCAAATCCGATTGTTCTTACTCCTTGTCTTGATTTCAGTCTAGCTCTCTCCAATGGATCAAGATGATCCCACTCAGGCTTCCAAGCACATGACACAACCGGGCCTCCGGTTTCCGTTAAACCGTAGCCATGACCAACTTTGAAACCAAGGGATTCTGCTCGGGAGATGATGGCTGCCGGAGGTGGAGCTCCAGCGGTCATAACCTATATTTAGAAATTGAATTTTATAAAACCAAAACAGAGTTATACCCAAAACAGAGTTGATTCAAAAGTTCTCTACATGATTGTGAAACAAAAGTTTAGATACAGCTGACACTAAACCAAGAACCAAAATATCTATAATAAATACCTGAACCGGGTTCTTGAGCGCTTTACGAGAGGGGTAGTTAGTTAGCATGTTGAGAACCATCGGTGCGGCACACATGTGAGTCACGTCATGCTTATCGATCAAGTTGTAAATAGTCGGCGCGTCGACTCTACGGGTGCAGACGTTGGTGGCTCCAACCGCCGCAGTGCCCCACGTGTAACCCCAACCGTTTGCGTGGAACATCGGTAGAGTCCACAAGTAAACTGGCCGGTTTGGCAAAGACCAGTCAAGCAATGAGCTAACGGTTAGCATGAATATTGCTCTGTGGCTAAGCACCACTCCTTTGGGGGACGACGTTGTTCCAGAAGTGTAGTTGAGAACCATTGGCTGCCATTCGGTTTGAGGACGGATCCACTTGAATCTCGAATCTCCTCTCTGCATGATTCCTTCATATGTGTCAAGAAAATCCGATGCCGACGAAGCAAAAGAATAACCGTCCTCGTGGTCGTCGTCGAGGAGGACGAGGTGAGGTTTCTCGTGTTGTCCCAAGAACGAGACTGCTTCGAGGACTAAGGAGATGGAATTGGGGTCGACGAAAACGAGTTTGGATTCACTGTGACGTAGGAGGACGGAGAGTGCGTGAGCGTCTAAACGCGGGTTGATGTTGTTTAAGATGGCTCCGGACATTGGGACAGCAAACTGAAGCTCGTAGACGGACGGGACGTTGGGGCCTACGACGGAGATGACTTGGCCTTGCTTAATGCCGAGAGAGGAGGAAGTGAGAGTCGAGGCGATTCGAAGACAGCGGTTGTGGGTTTCGGACCAAGTGTGAACGGTGTTTGTGGTGTGGAGTATGGACGGACAGTCGCCGTAGACGGAGGCGGCTCTGTCTAAGAAGCCGAGGACAGTGAGAGGTGTTGAGTTTGAAGGGTGTGGAAGTAAGAGTTCCATAGTTTGATTTTTGTGTTATGTCTTGTTTTGGTATAAGGTTTGTCAAACCACTCGATAGGGGTTTGTATTTATAAAAAAAATCTTGAAAAAGGTTTCAACTTGTTTTGGTATTCATGTCTTTTTTTCTTTTTGGTAACTACAATTGATTACATATGCCCCACGAAATCAGCTTGATGAAATGAAGTAAACAAATCTTCTTTAGTTTCTTAACTTATCATAGTACTAAATTTGGTTAATAAGTAAGGAAAATCTCTCTTTTTTCTTTTAACCAAAATATACAAATTAAGTGACGTGAGTCTACAAAAAAACGGAAGTGGACACTGAATAAAGACAGTTTACCAACTAACAATAGTTGGACCAAACGAACTCTATTTTTAATGCTTCCAAGATTTCGGCGACAAGTTCTTAGTTTGAACTACGGTCGAAGGAACTAACTAAAATAACGATTCTTTTTTTTTTTTTTGGTAAAGGGTTAAAATAAAGATTCTTCGTTCCTAATAGTGAGAATTGTATAAGGTTTTTACTTTTTACTATGATGAATATATGTTTTAAGACTATAGGGTATTAATTATGCATGCATGGTTACGCTTCAAATCAAACGAGTAAATTATTTCTAGATAATGATCAATTTAGAATATTATTGCGTTGTCTTAGTAGTATTTTCACAGTTGGTACTAAGAGGAGCATCTTAAATGAAACTAATTGAAAACCTTATACGTATTACTGTATTAGCCATGTTCGTTAAGCTGATCTTAGCATTGATTTTTCTACTGTCAACGTCCACATGATGTTAGTTTTGCGTACGGGTATGAGTACGCATTTGTGAGGATTGGTTGAGCGACTTGTACTTTCTGACATTAATGTTTGAATGTTGATGTTGAGTATTTATTTGTTTTTCTCCAAAAAACTAAATATATAGATATGACTAACCCAATATTTTCTTTACTAACTTTTGACCACTTGAAGTTTAAACAATTATTCTAAATTAGTTAACCATTTTTACACTTTTGTACATATCTACACTATATATAGATAATATAATTATCAACCATATTTATTTTTTTGACAATTTTATCATTGTACACGAACTGATCTGTCTGAAACAATACAAGATGAACGTCACTCTCAAACCCCAAACTCTAGCTTAGGATATGAAAACCCCACAAATTCGTGTTAACCCTCAAGTCTTTTAAATCATATATCGTCCGCCAGAACAATACTATTATAGAACATTTGTTATCGTAAAAAAACAAAATTACATATGCAAAGACACAACTTGTACAATTTGAAAAAAAGAAAAGAAATATCAACAAGTTTGTTCTTATCATAATTGTCAAAAGCTGAATGATTCATGTGACACTGCGTGTACACAAAAACTTTTGAACCCAGCTGAGAGATGAACATTGGCACTGGATGGTGAGATGATTAAATGTAGATAAATTTGGGTAGTTTAGGAGTTATATCGATATTTAATGAATCTCTGTATCACCCAACTTATACGGATCCATTAAATTCATATGTATGGAATCATATGCCAACGTACTTGCCAATTTTGGCATCATAACATTTTTCTCATTTGAGATGAAACTATTAGCTTTTTCTTAAACAAGTACTTGTTTACCCACATGGCCTAGTTTCAGATAAAAAGGTTACATATGTCATGCTCGATCGAAAAATAAATATCTACTTCACATTATTACCAAAAAGCAAGAAAATAAATACCTATGATTCCCAAGTTCTGTAGCACCACATATAGATTTAGAGTCCTCTAAACTTAAAATTTCACTAAACCAGTTGTACTATATGGGAACCAAATATAATCAGTTCCTGTCGGTTTAACTTTCCCGGTTTAACAGTATGAGAAAAGCTTAAACGAATCAACCCCAGAAGCTTCCAATTAGAAATACATAATACAATCATATGAAACAAATTGTCAATTCATGATCTATGGTATCAAGCAGCCCAATATTATACACTATGAACACATGAACAAATTAGCAGATTACAAAGAAACTGTTTGGATAAAAATCGAATTTTTAGCTAACCCAATGGGAGACATAGATATAGTACACAATGATACGCTAAACAGTTTTTAGCCACAACACGGTTTGATTCTCATACGTTTTGTATAGGATCATCCATACATATACATACCATTTCATTACTAAAAGTTGCTTACTGTAAAAGACTAAGTTGTAGTCCTTGTGGATCGATTTAACACATTCACATTTCTCTGGTGCTCAATAAGCGTAGTTATAACTTAAGAGTCCATATTATATAATGATTAATATTCGGATTCTTCAACATAACATAGGTCATTAACTTTAGATTGAGATTTTATCGAAATAGTAGAATTGTCAAAAAAAAAAAAAAAAAAAAAAAAAAACTTTGACCAAAATCAAAAGAGAGGATAATTCTCTCAAGAAACTCCAACATTTATACCTCAATCACCTAAAATCAAAATCTATGTTCAGGCGAGAGACAAAGAGTGGTTCAACTGCCCATGCTCTCATCCCATTATATCAGATAATGTTCTCTAGTTTCTTGTAAAATAGTTGACTAACTATTTCAGTCAAGTAAAACATGCAAAAGTTTGAAAAAAAGAAGAATCACATGTGGTGAAACTGAGGGAGTATGAATTGGTTATGCATGAGTGTGCTCTTGGAGAAGAAACAATAAGGATTAAACTTGGATTTGTGCTTTCGTATGAAACTTGGATTCACTAGTGTAGAACTGTTACAAGTTGAACAATTTGGGGAAAAAAATTCTTAGGACTTTTAAGCTGATAAAAATAGCACATTGAAAAAAATTCATCCATACATATACATACCAATGGCTTAGTGAGAAGAGCCATTTTTCATTACCAAAAGTTGATCACAGTAAAAGACGTAGTTTATACATTGACACATCACATAAGTATATATACATACTTTGCAGTTTTTACGCATAACACATAAAAACATGTAAGATGCTAGACTATACACACACACAAACCTGTTACATGTGTATTCTCATCATTAGACATGTAGGATCATGTTCTTGAATTCTTCAAAGTCAACAAAACCATCAAGATTCTTGTCATGAACTCGAATCATCCTCCCACAATCCCACGCCTTTGCCTCCTCCTCGAACCCTAGCCGTTCCAACACATCACGGAGCTCCTCCGCTGAAATATAACCATCTCCGTTCGCATCGAATACATTAAACGCCCTCACAATCGCTTCATCCTCATCAACAACGACATTATTGTTCTTCGTTCCTTTGCTATCTAAAACGGTGTCGTAGTAGAACCGAAGGAACTCGTCTAGATCGAGGCTCTGTTTTCCAACGATCAGTTCGAGCTCAGCGGGAGTGTGTTCGGCCCAACCGAGTTTCTCTAGAATCCAGTGGAGCTCGTCGAGGGTCACGAGCCCGTCTTGGTTCTTGTCGAGGTTCTCGAACATTCTTCGGAGATCGTTTGTGCTTATGAATGAACAATCCATAGATTTGTCTCTGTTTCTGATCAAGATTCAACAAGGGTAGTTTTGGACCTTTTGGGTTATATAGGCTAAAATGGGTATGTATATCTGTTTCTGGAGAAAGTTTCAATCTTTATCGTCTACAGACATTATACACGTACATCTATATATATGATGAGTGTACGGAAGATATTGAAGCGGAGGAAGTTTCCCAGAAATGAGAAGTGAAAATGACTAATTCATTTATCAGACTAAAATTTTCTAAAAAATGACGTTTCTAGAAGAAAAGTCCTTAAAATATGACATTTAGCTAATTTTCTTGTGTCAACTATAACATATAGCTAATTTTATACGAAACTTAGATTATGGAAGTTAGATATTTTATGACTCGTCTAGTTATGATCTTTGATTTTATTTTTTGGTTCTATTTAAAATTAATTTGATTAGATAACTGGATATAAACTCTTTTATTTTATGCTATATATACAAAAAAATGATATGTCTAACAGTCTAACCTAAATCGCAATTTTGCACTGTCAAAAAAAGAAAATCACAATTTGCATAATGTGTGATTAATAATAAACAGTTGTATCGTTGATGAGTTTACATTGGAAGCTTTTACTAAACTAAATTGGTAGGATTTTGAAAGATTAATCAACAAAAAAAAAACAGTATTGTAGTAGAGTGTTGTCAGAAAAAGATTTGGACATATGGAACGTTCGGTAATGTTCTCGAGTTCCGGCGCATTAAGACGTACGGTCCACATTTATTAGATACTATTTATCACCGGCCACATAGATGCCTATCGTCCAATTTTTCAATGGATTTTTCCCTGTGGACAAATAAAAACACACGATAATGCTTTATTTTTTCATGTGGATATATATAAAAAGGGAGAAAACTATACGTTATCTTTCATTTCCATTTCCACCATTGCTATTCGCCTATTCCTATCACAATCCCTTTTTAGTTTTACTGTATTTATACAAAAATAATGAACAAAATAAACAAACCTGAGCCCAATTTATACATTTGGGCCTTATCCTTCAGTTGGGCTTAATATGAAATTATCGATACACCAAAAGCTCTCTTCCCGATTTTCGCGCTTTATTACTGTTCTCATACAGACTCTACAGTGAGTCGGAATTTGAGCTATGGCGAGATGTTCGATGAGATAAGTGAACATTCTATTCTAGCCACAAAATTTTAGGGTTTCTCTTGATCGAAATTGTCCTTTTTGATGATATTCCTGTTTCATCAGTAATGTATTTTATCTTCTGCACGAAAGATTTCTCACTCACTATTTTGATTGGCTGCTGAGGAATTTCTGGAATCTCGGTAAGTGATCCCTTTCCACTCTACTTGTACTTTTCTTCTTCGTTTTCGAATTTCGATTTTGTGTGATCTCAATTTCTACCCCTGCATGCGCTCATTTGGTGATTTTGTTTCTCTATTTTGAATATGCAGAGAAATCATGATACAAAATCATTTGGTGTTTTGTGATTGAAGTGATTTTTTTTTTTTTTTTTTGGACAAATGTGATTGCAGTGATTAAGATGAGAAATTTGATGAATTCTACTGCTGGTATGAGACCTGTGACTGTGAAGAAGGAGAACGATGACGACGAAGATGTTCTTTGTGGTGAAGTGGAAGTAGAGTATATGATGGATGCTGAGAAAATTGATACTTCTACAGATTCTGACGAAACTAATCCATCCAACATGCAACAGAATGTTGCTGATGATTGGGTTACCAAAATTGATTATCAGTATAAGAAGTTGTTGGATAGTTTCAGAGAAGATGGAACTTCAGATCTGAGTGACAATCCACTAAGGTCTATTAGGTATGAAGTAGATAACGGAGGTTACGACAAGCGCGAATTCAAAGCACCGGTTACAAATAAGCGGAGTAGAAAAGATCGAAACACTATTCGTGTGGCCAAGAAGAATGTTGAGTCAAAGCGTCATGTTCAAGCAAATACAAAGAAGACAACAACGAAAGAAGCCGGTTTCGAATTAAGGCGAAGACAGAGTCTTGGGAGTGAGAAGAGTGTTCATGTGGAAAGAAACTCACAACATAATGGCGATGCTAGCGAGAAGGAGGATTTGGAGGACCACATGGTTTTAGATGAGAGTTACAGATCTTATCTTGCATGGTTAGTGGAAAATTCCAAGAGTTCAAGAACTACTCTTGAAAAAGAGATACGAGTAAAGTGTGAGGAGGATTATACAATGTCTTTGTCCGATTCTGATTCTGATGTCGTTGTGATTGGAGATCGTCCGTTTCTTGATGAAGATGATTCTCCATTTGTGCCATCTAAAAGTTATAAAGTGATTGTAAGTATTACCTTCATTCACCTTTGCTTTTGTTTCAAACACATTCCTCTTTTCTTTTCAAATTTTTAATCTTTTTGACATTTACTTACTTTTGTTGGAATGTTTTAAGGATTTGGATGATGAGAGCGGTGATCAAGGCAGTTCTTGGTTTAGGAAGAAGATAATGAATGTTCTGAAGCAGCCATACACTGAAAAAGAGCTCAGGGAACTTCACAATGAAGCATCGGTGCATAGAGAGTCGACCAGACATATGGAACTACGAGATGGAAGAGATTTTAGCTTTAATACGAAGCAAGCGAGACCTTCATATCTCGATGGCTATCCAGGTAAGTTACCAGACAGTTTTGCAGGTTTATATTTCGCTTAGTAGAAGCAATATCGTTAAATTATAAAATAAAGTGAATATGCTGAATTGAAAAGGCTAGCTTCTGATTCCAAACAACAACAAAATTTGAAATTTATCTCTTAGAATGTTAGGGAAAATGTTGTTTACTTTCATATTAAGTTTTGCTTTGGTTTACGTTCCACAGACTTCAAAAAGAAGTACATTACATCTTTAGAAGAAAATGATGAACATAAAGCTCTCAACCTGTTGCGCGGGTTTATCTTTTATTTAACGGTAAGTGTGATCTCTTTATCTCTGAAATTCGATACTACTAAAGAGTGAAGATACTTTTGTTATTTATATGCAATTCGGTTATCCTGAAAACTTGTCTTCTTGCCACATAGAGTTGTCCATTGGGTCCATATTTGATCATTACTATATACAAGTGACCAATTAAATAAATGAAAGAATCGTTTGCACTATGGATTAAAATATTTGATGTTGTTGTTTCTCAGAATGTGGTTCGTGATGATGCATTCAAACCATGGCTCGATCATGAATGTTTGAAGATCAGATGTCCTGACAAAAGAGTATCAGCACTTGGAGTTCTGACAGAAGACTACTAGTTCCGTTTCCATGGAAATAAAATTAGGATATGCAAGACCTTTTGTTTCATGAAATAAGTTCCGACAGGACTTGCTTTTATTTGTGTAAAATTAGCCTCATCATGACTCAAGACTGGCCCAGTGGCTTCAGGTTGTGTAATGTTATTATCTCTTCCATGTCCTCAAGTGCAATAAAGCTTCCAAGCGGACTTATTAATAAGAAAAGAAAGATCAACAAGAACAAATTGTATTCCAATTATTGGATCTGTCACAAAGAAATATGTACAAATCTATCAACATCATCGACACAATTCAAGGTATTCAAATTAAAACGTTGATTTCTGTTTAATGAACTAGAAATCACGTTTACTGTACCATGTCTCTATGATACATAATCGACTCTCGAAATAACTCTGTAAGATTAGTTTTGGGAAAAGGGTTCTTGAAGTTCAGAGGAAATTGGAACAAATTGGAACTTGAGATTAGTCGATAAAACGAACCGGACCACACAGACAAATCTCGCGAAGAATGTTATTTAGAGAACGAAAAGTGTCTTACCATTACGTTTGCAGATATCAAATTAAATCACGACCTGTTACATCCAAAATAGCAAAAGCAGAGAAGCAAAGACAACACAAAACCAGACGAAGCATAACCAAAACATTCAAATCCCCAATCTAATAAGATACCGCTTCCTCTGTAACAGCCACCTGCACCACCACCACATCCTCCACCTGCACCACCACTGTATCCTCCAGCTCGCACCACCGTCTCCTCCACTTTGCGTCTACCACTTCCTCTGTAACCGTCACTTTCACCACCACCGCATCCTCCACCTCCTGTCTACCACCACCACTGTATCCTCCACCACCGCTTACCTCTGTAACCGCCACCACCACAGCCGCTGTATCCTCCTGTGTCTGCCGCCACCTACACCATCACCAAAGCTTCTGCCACGACCCCTTCCTCTTGAGTAACTGCCAAAACCGCCGCTGTATCGTCCTTTGCGTCTGCCGTCACCACCTCCGTAACCACCACCTCCACCACAGCCACCTCTGCCACCTCTTCCTCGTGACTGAGCCTTATTCACAGTAATGCTGCAACCTTCGAGCTCTTGTCCATTCATTCCCTTGATCGCATCCTTCATGGATTTCTCATCCTTAAAAGTGACGAATCTTGATCCGGATGCCCCTTGATCTTCCGATCTCACAGCAGATACAAATGCGTGAAATCTACAAAGAAACATTGTGTAGAGGTTGATTTGCTACAGTCAACCCCTAAAAAACTACAAGAGGTATCACAAATCAAAAGACGTGCATTTTCTTTGCATAATTAAGAAAGCGTACCTTGTAGTACTCACTAAAACAAACTGATGTTTCTTACTGCATCAGAGCTACTGGTCTGATTAGATCGTATATTGAAATCGGTGATTCACTAACACTGGAGATAGATTGCTCGGTGGCTGGATCATTGTTATCACCGCCATCATACTCAGTTGCACCAAGGGTTATAAAATCCAGGCCTTCTATTCCGAAAACTTCACTATTAGTAGAACGGCTATCGAATACCATTGGCTCAGACTCGGAAAGGACGTTGTGAAGTGAACCAAAGTAACGCCCACGTGCGTTTTTCTGTAATGGTTCGCTTGGTCTTTTCCTCTTTCTTCCTTTGCTTTGGTTCTTGGGGTGGTGGAGCTTGCATTTTGATCCTTGAGAGCATGATCCAGTAGCTTCAAAAACCGGGCAGATGTAGGAATGCTTCTTCCGACACTGTTACCAATATGTAGAGACAATTCACAATCATACTTTCATCAAGTGTTTGTGAGCAAATTAAGAGGGAGATGTAAAATATGTGACATAAAGCCGGAGCGGATCTCTTTCTCTTTTACTCCTTATGGTATAAGTCAACTTACTATGCTTTAAAGTCGTCAAAAGAATTAATAGAGGATCGAGGGCACTATAAGAGTCACTAGTAGTGCATATGCATGTCAACAAGGGATGGATGCACCAATTGCAAACCGTGCAATATATTCTAAGATGAACTCTTACCTCGTCTCCATCTGAACAGTATCCCTTTAAAAACTCATCACATATAGCAGCGCTTGGGTTGACATGCACATGTCTATATGGACATGCCTCGTTGTTGCATAGGCCTGCATTATAGGTATTAGTATTGTGCGTCACCGCAAAGGGATCTTAGTACATTGAAAATTCTTACCTTGCAGAAAATAAGAACAATCAGGCATCCTTTCTGGAATGACCTGTGGAAGAAACAAGTTAGTCAGTTAGAGATTTCTGTGAAGCACAATTCTGCAGCAAGCACAATTCTGCAGCAATGACTTAGTAGGAAACCTTGTGAGTCAATTTGCAATTTGCATTGGCACACAATCCATTCAAAAATTTGGTGCAGACTGCAATTTTCGAGGGGTCATGAACATAGGGACATTTTCCGTCATCTTTGTTGCATTTCCCAAATCTTGTGAAAAACTGGCAGTACTTCTTCTTTTTAGCCAACCGCAACCGGACATTATGCAGGCTCCATCTGACTTTCTCATTTGCCAACACACGAGTTCGTTTCTTTGGATCTCTGACAAGCTGGTTACCATTTCCGACCCGAACATATCTGCAATATAGATTCAAATGTTCGACTGAGGCTCCAGAGTGTGGAGTAAAAATAAACTCACAAATTGCATTATAAGTTACATACTCTTCGTTGCCGATCACCAATCTCTTTGGAATAAACGGTCTTTTCACACCTTTCCCATTTTCGGAAGATCCAGAGCACGGTGAATCAGCATCTAACAAAAATTCATGTTTAAGTTCACCAGAGATGAGATACATAAAATTCAGATTCATGCAACTAATACAAACAGTTTCAAGCCTAGAGAGTTCTCAAATCAGATCAAGACATTTGTTGAGAATCATCAATCACCTAGAGGGAGTGACCAGGATCTAATACGAGTGGGTGAGTGTGTGTTAGTCTTGGTATATCTACTTTACTTCAACGATATCAAACAATAGCATTTATGTGTTTTTAACTTTAGGATATCCCTACCAGATATTCTCTGAAGAGTTCGCCTTGAAGAGTCCATTTTATAACGAAGGGAACCGAACCTGAAAACGCGCTCTCCTGAAAAACAGAAGTTAATTTAAAAAAAACTTGGGGGTTTGCTGAAACAGAGTCATCCGGCCATCTCAAGAAACAGCAAGAAAATAAATCTCAAAGAAATGGAGTTGAAGCTTCATAAGAACTGGTCAGGAGGCCTCCCCAAAAATAGAATAATTCGTCCAAATAACTGGCCATGGATACCGTGAACCAACTTACGTGCCAGATGGTTTCTGCTCGTTGTCCTAGTATTTTTTTGTCCAGAATGTTTTTCGCTTTCGTTCTTTGAGAATGCAGCCACAGCCAAGGTGGCTTCCTGTACATATATGAAAAAAAAAAAATAGTTGTCTACACCAAAAAAAAATAAAAAATAGTTGTCTACACCACTTTCAGTTGTCCCAAAGGAGCAATTATTCATAGAGGCCGAAGACACTTCAGTTAGGAAACTAACCTCATTAGCTTTTCTCGAGTCTCTCTCAATGGACTTGGACCATTTTAAATGCGACCCACCAATACTTAATACCTTGGATTTTCTAAGCGAATACCCATTAGTTGATCTTGTGTAAACTGTATGTCTCTTCCTCATCATTGACAACTTTCGGCTGAAGATTAGAATGCCCTGTCATCATGTTTGCAACACAAAAAAAAAGAGTTGCATCTCAAGGAATATAAGCACCTTAAGATGATAACATACCTGATGTTGGAAAAAGAACCGTTTCGGTACGCAGACACTGAATTCATCAATCTTTTCCAGTATGTCACTCTTTTCCAAGGAACAAGTTGTGGCAAAATCTTCTGATATCGCATGTGAGCTATGGGCATTCTTGGCTGCGGATCATTTTGCGTCCAAACCAGAGAAAACTTTGATTGCTTAAATGGTCGCATGACAGCTGCCAATAGAAAAGAACGCCACTTATTTCATTTCTTGCTTTTGTGCTCACTAAAATAAAAAAAGGTATATATAAAAAGGGAATCTGATATGCATGATTCTGTAGGAAAAGTGGAAAACAGTGCAAGCAAAATAATCCTTATTTTCAGAAAAGGACTAAGCCAGAGCAAGCAAAATAATCCTTATTTTCAGACGATACCATCCACTGTTTAGGATCTCCTAACGAAATATGCATATCAGAATCAATTTGAACAATCCTGATAAGATGTTCAACAGATATTTACTTCTCTTTACATACCAGAGTCAGAGAATGCTGAGCTAGATGATCTTTCCGAAACCATGTTTGCAGCTGATCGTGTATTTAAAGCAACAGCAGGCAAGGAAATCGACTGATTGACACAGCTCTCTGAATTCCTTACTAGCTGATTTTTACTTCGCTTAAAGTAGCCATCAGAGGATGGAATCTGGTTTGTACTTAAACCATGAATATCTGAAGCTGCAACTAACTGATTTGCCTTTCTCTTGACATATACCATTTTCTTCAAATTTGAAGAATCCAAGTTAGGCGGATTTCTCTTCTGCTGGCAATCTGAAGCGTAACCTGTCTGAATTAGTGTGTCAGATGTCTTGAACGTATCTCCACCAGAATGTGGAACATTAGCTTCTCCGGACGTAGCAGAATCCATGATAGACTCAGGTAAACCGGTGGTGAGGTGATCCATGCTGTAAGATAACGCACATTTTCCTGAAGAAGTAGCTATGGCATTTGATACTTTGGAAGTGCTGCTGTCTGAGGGAGGCTTAGACTGCCTCTCAAGAGTAAGTATTTCTCCTGCTTTGACAAGAGAAGAAGAGTTATCTACTTCAACCATACTGGAAGATCCCGTGCTTTTGTCTTCGACAGTGAAATGATTCAACTGGGTAGCAGATGGAGGCATTCCAAGGGCAACATCAGGAGAACCATGCGAGGGTTTTCGAAGAAGACTATTCCCTTTACGTACGTAACTACTATTAGATTTGGCAGTCACTTTCGGAAACTTCTGTTGTGTAGACAAAGTCGCCGACAAAGGCTTGGCAGCAACAAAAGAAGAAGGAGAAGTGTCGAACTTTCGATGCCAAGTGTGACGCTTTGTGGTATGAATTGGAGGGTTAGCATCTTTCTTAGTGTCAGACACAAAAGGCAAGGAACTGGGGTAACTTTTCTGAGTAGAGTAATTGGATTTCTGCTTCTTCTTTTCTAATTCATACTTAGAACTCATAGATGTCTTACTCTGGGAATCCTGATGTGGCACAGAGACTACATGATCTTTAACATGGGTCAATGCAAATTTAACATCTGTATGTGAGTATGATCTGGACACACGAACACCTGAAGCACCACGAATTTCAGTTCCAGAAACTTTTCCATCAGATGACAATGCTTCACCATCAAATGTATCAGTCTTAGCACTGTTCAGTGAATCTTGAGAGCCAACATTAGATGTTATATCTGTCAGCTTCTCTATTGGATCACCATTTGGCTTCATAACTAAATCACAATGCGCCAAAGAACTACCTGACTGGGTTACCTCATGGGAGGTCATGATTTTCCCTTGTAAAGTATCTAAAAGACTATCTCCTTTTTGACTCTCTTTACCTTCGTGAATTTCATCAACCATAGCAGCAACATGAATTTCACTGCGTAACTGCCTGAAGCTGAGCGTTTGTGAGCATGATAAAGAATTACTTGGAAACACTGAATCCCTATTACCAGCAATAATATCAGTTCCCGGAGTTTTGAGCTTAGAAGTTCCACCAGAAGGCTCTGCTTTCTCTTTAGATTTGCTAGTTTCATCAACCATAGAAGCAACATGAATTTCACTCCGTATTGGTCTGTACCGCCTTGGAGTACTGGATAGAGAATCACATGGAAACACTGAACCCCTCCTAATAGCAACACTATCAGTTCCCGGAGTTTTGTACTTAGAAGTACCACCAGAAGGCTTGGGTTTCTCTTTACCTTTGCTAGTTTCATCAACCATAGCAGGAACATGAACTTCACTCCGTATCTGCCTGACGTTCCGCCTTGGTGAGCTAGATAAAGAATCACATGAAAACAACGAGTCCCCACTACCAGCAATAACATTAGTTCCCGGAGTGCTGTACTTAGAAGTTCCACCAGAAGGCTTTGCTTTCTCCTCTTGAGTATCTACCTCAATGCTTTCAGCACAATTGTTTTCCTTATGCATGATGGCATCTTGAAGATCACTGTAGTTAGTTTGAATAGATGTTTTGTTTTGTATCTGCTCATTCACTGCCACCAAGGGAGAAAAATGACAAGGACTGACAGAACTATCAGATACTAAGCAAGAACTGACCTTTGAAGGATCCTTTTCCAGATTTTTATCCTCAGGGAGATTCCGGACAGAACCAATTGTACCAGATGATACACATCCAACACGATCTTTAGGAAATAGTTGAACTTCGTGGAGACCAGATTCAGTATCGGTAACCATTTCATTACCAGACATGCCATTAATTCCAATTGCAAGATTTGTTTCAGTTACGAACGCAGACAAGCTAGGTAATTTATCACAAAATGTGGCAGCAGTTTGGCTAACATCTCGCTCAACAAGACTCTCACTCGCACAATCAGTAGGATCTTTGCTAAGAGAAACACTTGGCTCCAATAAACAAGTATTTAAACCTCTACTCTCTGAACCATTAAACTGATCCACAGAAGGAATTTCTGCAGGATGATGAGATTTCAAAACAAGATTTTCATCAGGGACAATTCTCTCGGTACTTACATTTTCCATACAGACATCAGATGGCACTGCCATAGCTAAATCTGATTCATCCCTATGCGAACAGCCATCATTCCTCTCCACAGGTAGCACGTTTGATGATCCCTTTACTGCATCCTTTGTCAGAGATGAAGAAGTGCCGTTTACCCAAGTCTGTTTACCTTCATCACACTCCATATTGTCAGCTGTTGCTGCAGAAATATTAAGAGGAGTAGTTTCAATGATGTCTTTTCTGCTAACATTCTCAACTGATGGATTGACACTATTATTTGCATTAGCAAGATCATCCCCTGAAGCACCATTATTTGCATTAGCAAGATCCGTTGAAACATTAGCAATGTCTAGAGAGGCAGGGGAAATTAGACCCATGGGGGGACCCCTAGAGGAGTCATTTTCAGAAGACAAGGAATCTACATTCTTATTGATCCTCTTGTTGTCATTTTCAATACCACCGATATCTGACTTCACCAACACCTGCTGACCAGAGTCGTCTCTATTAAAATAGATGGATGCAGCTAGAGATGACTGAAAATCCTTTCCTCCACAACCCAAAGATCCATCAGATGAACCAATGGATTTCCTTTCTTCAAATCCAGTATTTACCTCCATCATTGATAAAATCCTTGATGGTACACAATCCATGTCCTCATCTTCACAATCCATGTCCTCATCATCACAAAGTTGAGACCCAACACTACACATGGGCCATGATACATGCAATTTAACAGGAGACGTAGTTTTTGTCTTCATGATTTCATCCTTCTCCATGACCTTCGGTATAAGAGCTTCACCTGCATTACAACCAGTGCTCGTTCTGTCCAACACATCTTCATGAGACTTCTGTATACTTTGATTTCCATCAATAACATCTTCCTCAGTGGAGCAAGCCTCCATACTGTTATCATGTTTGACATTAATGTCATCCTTGGCCTCTTTCAAAGTCTCACAAAAACTAGAGATCTTTTCTGCAGCATGTACAGTACTACGAATTTTTGTTTCACTATCATGAGTTGAAGCTTCAGGACCTGTATCAGTAATTTTCACTTTGCTGTCCTGAAAAGCACCATCAACAGATCTGACCTTGTTTAGCTTACCCCCAGAATCACTGGACGACGGGGTAGAGTGATTGTCAGGTTCTTTTTCAACTTCAGATGTAGTAATTTGCCTTGTAGACTGTCGGAAACCTTCAGAAACCGATGCCTCATATGACAAATGGGTTCTCAACTTTCCATTTTCTTCAATTACTGAAGCTTTCTCATTTTTATCAGAAAGCAATGTTCTTCTAGCTTTACTAGACCTAGGTGTCACAGACGCGCCCGAACGGATGCCTGCACTTGTAGGTGATGCTACAGGCTTAGCTACCAGAACATTAGATTTAAATGAAACATCAAGATCCACTGGAGTTCTTCCCCTTTGCTTCTCCACCAGTGCACGTTCAGAGTGACCCAAGTGTTCCTTACCCCTATACGAGTTAGAGTTAAACCTTTTCCCACTATGATGATTATGTTGCCGAGACCAATCATTCTCTCTACTGTTTTGATAGGATCTTGGAGTTTCAAGCCTTAGCAGAGCACTCTTCTTCTGAATTTGTTTCCTGGGTGTTCGATTCAACTCATTGCTCTCCTCTCTCCTTCCACGATCAAAATATTGTTCTATCTCAGAATGATAGTAATCATCTTTTTTCCGGGGATAGAGAGTCCTCCCTCCATTACGCGCTTCATCCAACCTCTGGTTTCTAGCACCTTCATGACTTGCTGATGACCTAGTCATATCACGAGTGACTGTAACACTAGCACCATATCGTTCACTGCCATAACCAACACTAGGAGATAAAACCCTATTTCCCTCATCTAAAACTCTAAAATATCTACCAGATTCTGATTTTAACTGACCACGGTCTTGATAACTCCCCTCTATCCTAGTAGCTCCAGATTCTTTTCTAACATACCCAAGACTACGAAACTCATCTCTAGACCTAGAACTACCATCTAAACCACGATTAATGCTAACACCCGACGAATCCCTCGACGAGCGGCTGTAGTCATACTGATAGTTACGGCTTGGACCATCATCCACGCGGCTTCTACCAGCATCAATTCGACCCGGAGCAGCATCCACTGTCCATGAATCGTGTCGTTTATCATTGAACCCAACCCAATCAGACTGAGCGATATCTCGGGATTCCGTACTCGATGACAACGGCTGTGATATCCTTTGAGGCTCATAGCTAACTTGCTGAGGAATGTATTGAGGATGGTGGTGCTGCTGAAGCGGCGGTTGATGCTGTTGCTGGAGCGGTGGCGGATGCTGGTAGTAGTTCGGAGACTGCTGATTAACCGTCGGCGGCGGCGGAGGAAGATCTTGGCGATGAGAGTATTGATGGTGGTAGTCCTGACGTTGACCATTGCTCTGGATTGATTGAGCATAAAAGTTAGGGCTCTCGGGATGAGATTGACGAGGAGGAGGTGGAGGAGGTAACGGCGGTGGCGGCGGAAGGTGAAGAGCAGAAGGAGGATGAGGAGAGTAAGGAGAATTCCATGGAGCGTAGGAAGGATTGTAATGAGAAGAATCCATGGCTGATTTGATTTTTGCACCAAGAGATTTTTCAGATCTTTTGAACCGCGTCTTCTTCTTCTTCTTCTGAGAAAACACACGCAACACGAAAACGGCGATTAATAGACCATAGAATTATACACGAATTGATTTACTTCTCGAATCGTGGCGATTTTTAGTAACCGGGTTTATGGGAGATTTTATTGTTTAATATATATCTTCTTCGCATCGCAACTCTCTTTCCCCTACTCTTATTGGGCCATGGGATTTGTTATGGGCCGTGTAATTCCACGATGATTCGAAGTAATGTATGTTTAAGATTCAGAATATGACGGCCGTGTGCGCGACGGTTTTATTATCGTTGGTAAGCGTGATTAACGATTTAAACATGTGTGAGGTTGATTTAATCGTTACAATCTACTCCACTAAATCAATGTTTCTTTTGTTGTCCACTAAAACTAATGATAGAATTATGTGATTAATCCTCATCCTAAAATTTAAAACGATAAAACTTTCAGCAATTTTAAACGCTAAAATTATCGTTGTAATTTATCGTAAACTACAACTACAAAGCAAGAAAAATTTAAATGTTGTTGATGTTATCGTTGTTATCAATTGTTGTGAAACCAATATGGCCAACATTATTAACTAAAGAAACATGATGATAAGTTAACAGTGTTCTAAAAAAAAAATCAAATATGATCTCTAGTGTAAGAGTAGAGACTAATCTTAGATTTTAATTTTTTTTTTTTTTTGACGGCACTTAAATTTTACTTTTTAAATGATCATGATCTAGTGGTTTGTTTTAGAGCTTAGTTTTAAATGATCATGATTTGGTTTTTTTTTTTTTTCTTCTTTTTGACAACCATGATTTAGTAGTTTGTGTTAGAGCTTTGTCATGATCCGAATTCATACCTTATTAATGTATGTTGTTGATCAAAAAAAAAAAAAAATATATTAGATCTTAAATATTATAGTAAACAAAAACTAGAAAAACTATAATGAGTAAAAAATGGGTCCATATAAAAGAATTAATTATAGCAAAAATTATTTCATCCGGTCGTGTTCCTTTCAGCTCAATTAAAACATGAATAATGAATAGGACAAAAGCATAGATCAGGGTTTGATCTTCTGTGGTTGATAATAACTCAACAGAGAGTACTTATCATAGAAGATTACTATGATTTGGCTTGAATCCAACTAGAACAAAAGTACTAATAGGTAGACTTACTTGAGAAGCAACGACGAATAAGCCAACTGCAGATTCTTATTTGGGGATGAATAACAATTTGAGAAGGCATCAAGAATCTGCATTGATTGACAGCAAATAATAAAGGCTGAGTTACACCCATGGAAACCAGTTCATCAAATTATCATAATAAAACACACAAACACAAATGTATAGTAAAATGTAATTAGAAACTTCATTTATATTCTCAGCCGCAGCTCAGCCATGGATAATAGTCATAGGAAACCAAAAACCAGAATATCAATCATTCAAAGCTAAGCTTAGTGTGATCGATGAAGCAGGAACAAACACTCACCAGATTCACATAACATCTACAAGAACAGTGTAGACAGCTCTCTAAACCTCTCTAACTAACTCATTTACATAAACATTAATACCCATCAAGAACAGTGAAGCTGCTAATGGTAACTGAAGGATTGATAGTTCTGAATCACAAATGGGCATTGAAAAACCAATACAATCTAAGTACAAATCAAACAAGAATATCATTAAGTGAATATGTTCGACTTGGATCCAAAGCAGAGAGATTTGATGAACAGAGTATTGTATATTCTTCTCAATTTGTTATAATCTAGACAAGAGCAAATTCTACTCTTCTCCACACAACACAGTGACTTGTCGTAAACACCAATTGATAACATCTTTGTAATAAAAATCCAAACTTTCATTCATGGTCGGGAAATTAGTCAACGGAGTAGAGAAAGGTTGTACCTTTAGTGCGAGGATACTCTTAACTCGGTCACCGGAGAACACGAATCACCATATCGTCGAACAAATCAGTCACAAGCAGAGGAAGGATTTGGTATTAGATTTGAATCGATGAATCGGAATCGCTTCAACTCCTCGAGAGTCGGAGTCTTCTTCTGATTTTTCCCCTTCTTCACCGGAAATCACAGACAAGAAGAAGGATTTGGTAATTGATTTGAAGAGATGGAATCGAAGAGATCAAATCCAAGGACATGCAATCGCCCAACTCATCCAGAGAAAGTTGGTGACTTCTGATTTTTTTCTGCGTGAGATAAAACCATAAAACCAATCGCACACTGCCATGTGGCGTTAAGGACGGGAGCAATTTGTCCCAATTTAAGGAACGTTTCTTTGATTAAAGCCTTATTTTGATTAATCTTTGAAATTAAAACACTAAGGACCAAGCAAACAAACGCCCATAATTATGCTCTTACCACAGTCCCCAATATAGATTGACTCAGTCACACATGGTTTGTCTATCAAAAGTATGAGTTAAGATAAGATTGTGCTAAAATCTTTAAGATTGTGATAGGCACTCTGAAAAATAGGGAACGCAATTATTATTTGAAAATTTTTATTCAAGAAAAACATATATAGTTTCTCGAATATATATAAAATTGTATTTCAACAAGATAATGTTATTATTATATTGATTACAGTGAGACACGTTCGAACATTGCAAGACAAGAAAATTCACTTTGATCCATTAGGATCAAGGAATAGAAATTACATGTTGCCCCAAGAGAGTGAAAATTTTCAAAGAGCACCTCAGACAATTGAAATGTGCATATTTATAACCCTAAACCAAGGGAGGGAGGAGGGCCAATAAAACCCACAAATCCACCTCTCATCCACAAGACCACAACCCATGACCATCCAAATGAAAAGAAACTCCTTTTCATATATACACTTCCACTCACTGACTCTCACACACAAGAGAACCCATTTTCTTAACCATCTCACGTTAGTATTGCAATTGTGACTTTGTTGTAGTGAAAAAACAATGGCTCAGTTGAAGCTCGATGAGCGGCTTGTCCTGCCTTTAAGATATTCCTCCACGGAGATGCCTTGCTCGATGCTTCTCATGGAAAGAGAGTCATCTTCCATGTCGAGGAATGCTAGGTTTAGATGTGACTGCAGATTAGACCTCCGCAATTTCTCGTCCTTGAGTAGCTTTGAATCCTCTAAAGGGTTACTAACTTGTAGCTTTGCCCACTTTAGCATCTCAGCGTCACCTTTAAGAAGCTTTAACACCTGCATTTTCACAAGACATGTCATGTTAATAACCGCTCCTCTAAACACTTTAAACTTGTTTGTTAACCATCTCTAAAATGATGGAATTGGCAATGAAATAGAGGATTAAAAATTGACTCACCATTCCCATTGTCGGCCTAGATTGAGGGTTATGTCTTATACAAAGAGTGGCTGCTAACACCATCTTCTCCATCTGGTCGTCATTGTTGTCATCTTGCAAACTCGAGTCCAATAGCTGCAAATATTCTTTATCATCCAGAATTGGCTTTGCCTGCATGTGTACATGCATATCTATTTAGCTATAGCAAAGAAAGCTTAGACCTTTCAATGTAAGAACTTTTTGCGGGTAGTATCCACATACCCACATAACAAGACTGTCTTGAGCCTTTGGAGATTCGCTATCAATTGGTTTTCTTCCAGAAAGAAGCTCGAGGAGTACAACACCGTATGCGTAGACATCTATCTTATTGTTAATCTTCCCATACATAAAGTACTCTGGAGCTAAGTAGCTGCACCAAGAAACATAGAACATTCTCAAAAATTTGTATCTCTTAAACAACTTTCACGTAACATCAACAGAATTTGATTATTATTTCTCACCCAAAGGTGCCTGCGACATCGGAGCAGATTATCTGGGTGGTAGATTCCGACGCCCACTTCGCAAGCCCAAAATCAGAAAGCTGTGAACAAGATTTCACCACTTAGTATCTCACGATTTTTCTCTTTGATATGAAAATTGGAAACTAAATGAAACTTGCCTGTGGCTCAAAATCATTAGACAATAATATGTTTGATGACTTAACATCTCTGTGAATGACAGGTTGTGGAGCACTGTTATGCAGATAGTCCAACGCCTCAGCTATTCCCACAGCCACCTTATATCTCTCGTTCCAACGAAATGCAACCAGGTCTTTTTTGTTGCCTAATTTCATACCATGCATTGTTAGAACCAGAACATAAGAAAATCTGCACATGGCTAAAAGGCCAGAGGCTTACCATGAAGATTTTCTTCAAGGCTTCCTCTTGGGAGATAATTGTATACCAGTAAAAGGTTATTGTTTTCAAAGCAATAACCTAAAAGGGAAATAACGTTCTTATGGTGTAAGGTTGTGATGATGTCAATCTCTGCCACAAAATCCTTCAAGACACATTCAGTTTGCTTGAGAATTTTCACTGCAACCTCTCTTCCATTGGGAAGGTAACCTCGAAAAACCCGGCTGCTGCCTCCTTTTCCGATGAAATTATCTGAAATTCATTGCTTTTCTTAGTTAGGCAAAGCAAATAACAAGATACTTGAGAAAGCTAAAAAAAATGTAGTTTAAATATGAGAGGAGAGGAACGAACCAGGACAGAAATTGGATGTCACTGACACAAGTTCCTGGTACTTGAAAAAATGGCAAGATGTGGAGATCCTTGCCCGAAGACCCTCTACATCCTCTGGAAATCTACTTGAGCTCAAATCAAGAGAACATTTCACAGCCATAGAATCATTGCCATCAGTTAAAAGTGCTCGGCTTTCAGCATTGATGCTAGACAAGTTATCATTATCTTCAGATTCAGAAAAATCAAAACCAATCTGCTTTGTGTCTGAACTTCCAACAACAGAATTGGTCCTAGAGGGCAGCTTCAGCACCCACTGAACTACTGGTATCTTTCTGAACGAAGAACTTCTTGGAGTAGAAGCTAATACATCTAAAGAAGCTACACGACAAAGCAAAGGCCAGCCTGGTCTAAATTCAGGCAGTTCCTTTACCAGCATAGTCATGAATCGGTTCAAATCTTCTGGAAACTTTGCGGGCACAAGTGCCATTGCCTTGTGGAAATCAGCATTATCATCTTGATCACCATCACAACTAGAAGATCCAGACAAATTTCCAGAAGAAGGCAGAGAATTCATACCACGAACCGAGCAATTCCCAAGGCATGCATACACTAAAGACTGCCGTAGACTCTGGCCATTTGAATGATCCTCCTCCACCTCCCCCTCTTCCTCTACCTCCTCAGAATGGTTAATCACTTTGGAATTCTTTCTCAATGTGACAGGCATCTGAAATAAACTAGACAAAGTGTTCCTACGAGCATCGCTTTTTCCTATAACAAATCAAAGCCAAAGAAAGAAGAGTTTCAAACACTAATCCACACACACAGACAAATCATCACATACAAAAGAAATTCATAGAAATGGCCAAACCTTTAGAATGATGAATGGTCGATGATGAACCATCTTTCTGATACATGACTTTCCCGTTGTCAACGGCCAGAACCCAGCAATCTTTTGATACTTTCCTGGCTAAGTACTTAGCCACGGAGACAGATGAATGAATTGTATGGTAACGTTTGGAAATTCCAACAACAACTTTGGACGCACAACACAATTTTGCTTCTCTAGCTAGAAGCTTCCGAGTAGAAGAACCCCGAGATAATTTCAGCTTCAAATCCATCTATTCAAATGAATTCAACATTTCTTAGTACAATCTCTTTAGAGACTGTTGATTTGAATCATCAGGTAAAGCAGAGAAAAAAAAGAGCATGAAAAGTTTTTCACTTTAAAGTGTACCTGTTTCAATTTGCAGAAACCATCATAGACTTCAAGAACAGAGTCAAATTTTTTAACAAGGGAGATAAGCGAAGAGTTGTCTGCTCGATCAACGATCTCTACACAAATCCAAACAGTAAGAATATACATGAAAAATCGTAGCTTTATTGTAACCAAATTAAAAAAACCAGAGAAACAAAAATGTAATTACCATTGCCGAGAATATGAAGAGCGATCACTGTGTCACCCGGTTCAGCAACTTTAACCAAAGCCCAATCGAGCAGCTCACTGCTCGACTCATCGAACTTCACGCCCACCATAACTGTACGGCCTCCACCTCCTCCTCCTGGAACGACGCCGTTTTCCGTCATCTCTCTCTTATTTCCTCACTTCTCCAGTATTCTTCAAAATGTGGTTGACTGAATTTCAGGTAAAAACGTTGTATCCTTCTTGAAAGTGTTGTGATTCCTGGAGACAAAGAATCATCGTAACGATTATATGCCCACAAAGATAATTTTTAATCTCTCTATCTCTCGACTTTGGTTTTGGTTTTGCAGCTTCTCTCAGAAAGAGAAGAGTAAGAATGGAGGAGCATAAAACCAAAATAAAAAAAGAAGGGAGGAGCGAAGGAGCAGACTTCTTAGAATTTCATTTTGTTGCCATTAGATATTACATAAATAAAATACTTTAGTCTGCACAAGTACACTCTCATTAAATATCAACCTAAAAAGAAATCAAATTTTTTTTTTCCTTTTTTTCTTGCTCGTTAAAATTTGTAGTAATAGTTACGAATTAAATTTAATATATATTCAAGAAATAACATTGTTTTTCACACCGTTCATCAATTTAAAACACTATGTAATACATACATTTAGTTTTCTATCTTAATTGATGTTATCATATACTACATTATCATTTCGAAAAGAACACTACCGCCGTATATACACATTAGGGAAGAAATCTACGTATTAAATACGGCAAATATGGTCCACCTTTTTACCCAAAAAATAAAATTAAATATGGTCTACCGTTATCGGTTAATTATAGATGGTTGTACCATGTATATAAAAACATAAATGAGGGGCAATAACATAACAAATATCATAAAGACTTTTCGTAATTATATGATTTTATTCCTTTGTTTTATATATTTCATTCCTTGTCTATTGTGTATGTTTTTTAATAGGTAGGTTGACGATTCAAAGATGAAAAGATTCTTATGTAGACCACAAAAAACCATATACTTACTATATTATATATAATACATATTCAACGTTTGATGCACGTACCTTATCGTTAATTTAATTCCTTTTGACCAGTCTGTCTCACGTTAACCTTCTTTATTTTATCGTAAAATTATTTTTTATTCAAACACATGTTTTATGCAAAAATATGAATTACTATAACACTTTTCAATGTGTAAATTTTGGTTCCAACCTAGGGTGGCATACTGGCATGCATAATTTTAAATGAATGTTTATATTCATCATTTCCAAATTTCAACTGAATTCGATTATTACGTGCCTTTATCCTTCGACTAAATTGAAACTTCCATATTATTGAACACATTCATGGTTTACAAATTACAACTACACCTAACGAATTCCTTAAATCGATCACGGAATTGTTGGTGTATTTTGTTTAGTTTTACGTGTTGTTCCAAGTAATTCTTGTAATTTTAAGGGTGTCAATAAATAAAAAAAATTATGTAAAAAGAAAAAACACTGAATAGGGAAGTTAATGTTTCGGTGGTCACAGAATGGGCCGATGGAACCACCCACACAACATGACTGCTCTGTCGGCGACTTTGACATTTGCCATCCCACTCAGGCAGTCACGTGAAATCCAATCGACCAAACATTATGCAGTACACGTGTCGTTTTTGTCGTCATCATAAATTATATCGAGGTTAGAACAACAGAATACTTGCCGTTTTATATCCCCAAAAACGACAAGCCGGCTAAGTTCTGTAATGCTGCGTCTGCGTCAGTGACTCGGTCTTTCTTTTTGTTTTTTTGACATCAAGTGACTCAGTGTTAATCACACCACCATCCCACTTACACCTTGTTCCAATCTTGAATATGAAAATATCTCCTCACAAGAGTAATACAAAGCTATCAATAATCAATTAAAAACTTGAATTAAACACCTCAAAATTGCAAATAAGCTAGCTTCTCTAGTTATTGAATGTTAGTCCATTAAACTATTGCATCTACACACTTTTTTTAGGGCCCAAAATCATCTAATAACGCATTCATCTATGCTGCTAGTGAAGTACCCCTGAGGTCACAAAACTATCGTTTACCATGGAACAACACATCTTATAGACCCTCCACCGTATCATTGATTGACATCATCTGCTCTCGTATTTCATCCCAGGAGGAAATTTTTACTGACTTGTCGTTTGGTTTCTCCTTGGATTTTTTAGAACCAATTCGAGACACTGAAGTCTCGTAGCTTACTGAGATGTTTCTCCATGTCTTCTCGGGTCTTGGTCCACTCTTCCCTTTCTATTACCGTTGTCGGATCATCTCTTTCCCCCTGAAACAAGCAAAATGTATAAACATTGAAGAAGATGAGTAAAGCTAGGTGAAGGAAGGATTACAGATGCCTGCCAGAAGAAATGGGTGTGGAAATGGAAAGCTACCGCATGTATGATTTTAAAGGAGGTTCCATTATCGCGTATCACAAGCAAGTCATCCTTCCTATCCCTTTTTCTTCCTCCCGGAACTGTCACCTGAAACAATCTAAACCTTAATATGGGCAGGAAGATTGTCTTAACAGCTTTGAATTTCAAGAACTATCAACTTAAGCTATGTGATTTAGAACTAGAGGCATATATAGCACTAATATAAACCAGGATTGTATTAGTGTAATAGCATGAAACATATTCGGCTAAGGGAATATGTCAAAACATCAAAAACACCAAATTGACTACGGTCTAAAATTGAGCTTGGTTCTCAGATTTGCAATGAGAAATTTGTTAATAATGCCTAAATAAATTGGAAGGTAACAATTGGTCATACCAGTACTCTGGCTCTGGTAATTGACTTTGTCTTGGAATCAATAACATAGATCTCTTCAAGATCTAGCACAAATTCTGGATCATTTGACCTTCTGTTCCGGTAATGCTTTGTCAAGAAAACCTGCATAATGTATAAACACAGATGAAGACATTTGTAACAGAAAGTGTAACTACTAAACCAAACTAAGTAGTTTTGTGTTGATGTCATCCTTGATGCGTTGGATAACATATTTTGTGGTTTGCAGAAGTGTTTCCAAATCTAAACCAAGTGCTTCCTTGTTAAAACATGTTAATTATGTTGCTCAAGAATCCCTGCATCAAAGACCTGATGCTTTTAACATCAATGTATGAGACATGGTCCAGTATGTACCTTGGATATCTCCCTCTCAGATTTGTACAGTGGATCTCGGGGAGCATCTATAGGCGGTTCAGTGACATTGTAACATCCATAGTCACTCATTGCACATCGAATATACTGTACTTGTAACATCATCAAGCAAGCCGTTATTAGCACCAAACCAATTACTGATGTAAAACATGCCCAAACATCAAAGGTGAAAGTAATTAGACAACACCCAGATATCACATTCTGACTTTCTGATCATACTAAGTGGTGGGAAAAGCTCTGACCATTTACAGCACTTTTTGAGTTTATTCATACAAAACTGCAGTCTATCAGTGTTAGTAAAAGTTCCAAACAATACCAAACTTGTGCAGATAATATATCATATTTTATACAATTTACAGGTAGAGTGATGGTGAATGGGATGAATAAGCAATTGAGCACAATAAGAAAAGCATTTATCTTTCTGAACGAAAGGAAGTCCCAGAACAAAGCATAAGCATTACAAAATCAACAATTTGTAAGGATAAAAGACTGACCTTTTGAGGCATTGGAGCAAGAACTCTCGGAATTGAGTAAATATCTGTATCCGGAGGAGTAACATACATCTGCAGCCACAAACAAAACGCAGTGTATAGTTGAAAAATGGACTCAGGAACTAGAAGAAATCGAAGAAATGAGCAATTTGAGACACTCAACACACCTCTCTGAAATCATAAACATCGTTATCTGGATCAGGCGGTTTTCTGATAAAGAAATCACAGTCAAGTAAGCTGATTTTATGGAACTCGTCTTCGTTTATCCTGTAATCAACCACCATATCCGAGTCCCATCCCTGTGTCGATATGAAGCTCTTACTCTGCACAAAAGCGATATCTCCATCACCACCGCCGCCTGCAGCGGCTATCGCGGCGGCTAAGGGGTCGTACTCAACGTCATAGTCCTTCTTGTTGTCCACTTCCTCCACTTCCTCGTCATCCATGTCGTACTCGTCCTGTCCACCTCCGTCACCATCGACATCGTCTACTTTAACGATGATAGCACGGCCGCGGCGGGACTTAAGTGTTAAAGGCGCGAAACAACCGTCGTTTCTGAATGATGCAAAAAGCCGCTGCGAGGTGGTTGCAGCGGAGAGAGATGGAGGTTTCGAGGTGAATGAGAGTAGAGATAAGGAAGGAGAAGCGGCGGATGACGCCATGGGAAAGAGATAAAGCTCACAGAGTGTTCTAACTCTGGATTAGATATTTCAGAAAAATAAAAAACACAATAAAAAATAAATAATAAAGCCTTTATTTGAGAATAAAACAAGAAAAATAAATATGGAAAAATAATATTAAGAGCAACATTTTTGGTATCCCGCGCAACTTTCTTCTTCCCAGTTTCAGTCTTTCGAGTCTCCAACATCGATTCGGCAAATTTCACTCTCCTGATTGGTGTTCAGATCGTCCCGTCACGAACCCAGGGTTCAGTTACATAGTGGATCACTGACCCGACCCGACCCGACCCGAATTATTGATGTCGGAAGTGAAGGAGACGAGCGGGGGTGAATCGTTGAGAGCGTCGCCGAAGGTTTTGACGGCCGGTGATAGGAAATTACTAAAGGTGGAGTTACGGCCAGGGGATACGACGTATGTGTCGTGGAAGAAGCTCATGAGGGATGCTAGTAAGGTCAATGGTTCATCAGCTTCGGTGCCCGATCCGCCTCCTAATGCTAACCCTAACCTCGAGTCTCGCCTTGCACCGGTGAGTTTGCTGTTACACGAATTGTACTTGGATATCTACGCGTATGCATTTGTCTGCGATTTTCGTTGATCAAACATTGTCTTGGTTCTGGGAGCTGAAAGCTGTATCTTCTTTTCCGGGTATTTGTTAGGGTTTGTCAAGGAACTTTGCTAAATTTACCGATCCTCAGATTTTTTTGTTGGGGAAAATGCTTAAGATGGATATAGGGTGCGAGGAATTCTATTGTCATTGCCCTCTGACGTCGATTGTCTTAGTGTTCAATGAGCAAACGGACAAATCCTACAGCTATATATATCATCTTTGGCTTGCTTTCTAATTGCTAGCTACATTAGGGTAACTTCATCGTTATCAGTGTGAATATGCCATCGGTTACACTTGATCTGGAATTTGGTTCAGTTAGTTGCAATGAAATCTATAGCGGTGAATATATAGAGAGTTCAATTAGCATCTTCAAGTTCAAGAGATTAATAAAGCATGTAAAAGTGGATCTTTGTTTAAAGAAGGTGTAATATGCTTGCAGCTTCCTTACTTTTTTTATTCTTTACATATGGGTTCAAATCATTGTCGACAACTGTATTTCCATATCCAATGTAGGGGCAGCCAGCAGAACTTGAAACGAATGATCAACCTCATTCTAACCGTTTCAACGCTGTTATAGAGAAGATAGAGAGGCTTTATAAGGTATGCTACTCTTTGTTAAAGCTTAAAATACTTTTCTTTTGGTAGGTTGTTATATGTTTGATTTCCTACAATCACAACATTTTGCGTACCATGCATTAGCACTGTTGCATTCACACATCTCTGAGTAATGTATGCTTACTCCAGAAAATAACTCTCAGGGAAACGATAGCAGTGATGGGGAAGAGTTAGACGGTGCTCCAGATGATGATGAGTATGACACTGAAGATTCATTTATCGATGATGCTGAACTGGTTGGTGTTGATATCTTTCATATATTTTTATGCGAGCAAAGTATTTTTTATAGCTGAGACATCATATCTTTGTTCTTTCACTCTACTCCTTGCAGGATGAGTATTTTGAAGTTGATAATTCAACAGTTAAACATGATGGATTTTATGTCAATAGAGGAAAGTTGGAGCGGATGTGAGTTTTTTTTCCTCTTTTCATTAACTGATGTCTCATAACTCTTTGGTGGCTTTGTCACTTTTAATTTACGATTTACCCAGATCATGTTTAGAATAGGCAACATGTCGTAAGTATTTGAAAATCAAACATATGAAATCACCTCGCTTTTCCTTCCTATCTGGATATATGTAGTTTCTCCCAATGGTAGAATGTTGTTGGTAGTCTTGCTACTATGGCCTCAGTTAATGTCTGTAGGATGATCGCTATGCTACTACTGCATCCTTTGAACTTTTCTGACAGATACCGTTCATATAGATATAGGTCCTGATTTTTGATAGGATAAGAGTTTAACTCAGTTTTGCCTAAACATGCTATATTCCATCTACGAGTTATCTAATCCCCAATTCCTTTTTACAACAGGGAACCTGCAACAACATCAAACCTTCAACCCAAAAAAAGGCGACGAAAAGATTCAGCAAAACCTTCTGGTGATGCTGTCGACGTTGACATAACCGATAAACACACCAAGTTATCTGTAACAGCTAGGCGAAAGGTAGCATCATTTATTGTAAATAACTACGAATTCGTTTTAGAGTTTGAGTCGGTTGACTGATTATGCGATTGGGGAAGTCCAGGATCAATCAATTGCTTCGGGGTCCTCTTTGAAGAGAAAGTATAATGTCGCAAAGGCAACACAGGAGTCACCTTTATCTTTTGGAGCACAAGATGCGAATGCATCATTATCTCTGGATGAGGTGAAGCATCCTGATAGAGCAAATCATCAGTCTAGGAATGCCTCAAGTCACAAGTCAAAGGAAGCTGGATCCTCAAATGCCCTTCATCAGAAATATAGTAACAAAAGCTTACATCAACAATCTAAGTCCCTGCCAGGAAAATCTCCGCCTAATGTTTTTGCAGAAGCAACAGTAGTCCGTCAGAAAGAAAACAATGGTATGCATGAGCTGGCAAATGCAAGGGGAAGCAAACCATCCAGTCAAGCCTCTGTAAGTACATTCCTGCTATGTCTTCAATCACATAAAATACACTCATCTGTTATTGCAAATATATAATTAAGATATTAAATGGTATTTATGTCATGTGGCTGGCATCCATTTAAGGTTGTTGTAGTAGTTTTCTTTCTCTAGTTTTCATCTCGGATCTGGTATACTTCTCTGGTTAATCGTTGTTTCCATGCATTTTTCCTACCACAAATTTTACATCAGACTCGCTTTATAATTCTGCAAAACCTGTTTCTACTCAGAGAAAAGATGGTTCTAATGTGAAGTCTAAAACCTCGACCCTCGAGAAAGCCATAAGGGAATTGGAGAAGGTGGTTGCCCAATGTGAGTTTTAATATTTTTCAGGTGGATGACCAACTAGAATAGCATTTAGTGACTTTAAAACTTATAAATAATTTATGATTTATTTGCAGCAAGGCCTCCAGCTATCACTGAGAATCAAGAAGCTGACACTTCATCCCAGGCAGTGAAGAGGAGATTGCCAAGAGATGTAAAATTGAATCTTGCTAAAGTTGCTAGAATTGCGGTATGAGAGCTTTTCCATTCGTGCTTCTCATTTTATTGAAAACTGGTATGAGAAATACTAGAATGTTCTTATGGCAGGCAAGCCAGGGAAAACTATCGGCAGAGTTAATTAACCGTCTTATGAGCATTGTCGGTCACTTAATCCAGCTTAGGTCACTTAAGGTAATTTTTCTGTCTCCAGCATACTGAGTCTGTTTATTGCTAGAGCAGAGTTGTTAGGATTATCTTCAAGGCGTTTGAATAGTTGGATTTGTTCAGGTTCTATTTGAAAACTCTTCCGTTTCAGGTAAAAGCAAACAAAATATGGGTTTCTTAGAGAAGCTAAAGATCTTAGTCTTCGTAATGTTTATTGTCGCAGAGGAACCTGAAAATCATGATTGATATGGGAGATTCTGCAAACCGAGAAAAGGATACTAGGTTCCAGCAAATCAACAAGGAAGTTCTTGATATGATAAAAGCGAAAGTTTCTTTGATGGAATCACAGGTTCTCTCTCTCTCTCTTCTAATCTATTGTTGCTTCAAATAGGCATTTCTTTCATCCATGGCTTTTCTATCTTATAATGTTCTTGGAAGTATAATTAAGTGTTATGAAATCTGGAGTTCTCTCTAATGGTTTCCCATAGATTAAGCTCTTCTTTTCTTCTGTATCCGGTGTTCCCTGCGGGTCTCTGCTGCTCTTTGTAGCGTAGCGTATTTCGCTCCTATTGAAATGTTGAGGCACCTATGATACTATTGATATATTTTGCACTAACATATTTTGTTCTACAGGCAACTAAACAAGAAGGTGGTACATCAGACGATTTTCAGGACCCTGTAGAAAAGCCATCTTTGAAGAAGTTTGTCATGGATGCGGCATTGGAGGATAAATTGTGTGATCTATACGACATCTTCGTTGATGTAATTATGATTTATTTTTGATAATCTGCTATGCCAATTCTTTAGTCCTAGAATTAGAGTCAACACGGTTTTGTTCCTGTTTTTTTGGCATACCAGGGATTGGATGAAGATCAAGGTCCACAAATTAGAAAGCTATATGTCAATGTAAGCTCTTTGCCATTTCCGAATCTTTCGGTACTCTGGTTTATTAGAGGCTTCATGAATATTCTTTTGGATTTATTTATGTTCCAGCTGGCTGAGCTCTGGCCAAATAGATTAATGGATAATCATGGGATCAAGCGTGCGATTTGCCGGGCAAAGGAGAGGCAAAAAGCATTGTATGGGAACCTTAAGAAGAAGGAGATGGTACTTAGAGAATTTTCTCAACTTTAACCTCCTAGCAATAGCATTCTCTCAATTTACTTTGCTTGATTATATTTTGCTTTAATAAAGGATCAAACTAAGATGAAGAAGAGTAGAAAGCAGTTGGTACCAAGAACAGACTGGACTGCTCAGCCCAACACGGAATCAGTGGTGCAGAGACAACAAAGTGGAGAGAAAATGACTGTTGATCCAAACGCAACCAGCGGTTCCATGGTCACCAGTCAATCTATGGTTGACAGATCAAATCAGCAGCAAGAGAAGCTAAAGGGAAGCTCAAGCTCTTGCAATCCTGCAGAAGAAACAAGAGTGGTCAAGAGAAAGACAGAGGGCGTAATGGCAGAGAAACAAGTCGTTTTGGCCCTGAAGAAGCCGGAACATCCACAGACACGAGTTACCTCAGCTCCTCAGAATCTGAACATCCCACAAGCAACTCCGGACCTGAACCTGCCAAGTTGATATTTATAAAGAAGCTCTTAAAAACCCATAGAAACACCAGAGACAATAACCTCCAGCCTCTTCCTTTTGCATTTTCAGGTGGCACGGCATTAGGTCTGGCAATGCGCCAATGCGGATGCTTGAGTTTTAGCTAGAAAGCATGGTTTATAAAGTTGTTGTCTGTGTTGCCGATGCTTAACTTGGTTTTAGCTACAAAGCATGTTTTATAAAGTTGTATGTATTCTAGTTTCGCTCCTATTAAGTTACTCTATTTACGTGTTCCCTTCAAGTCTAATGTATAAAGTTACGAATTTATGAGCAGCTCTTTCTTTTAACTCAAAATATTTTTTTTTAAAAAACAGCTCTTTACCACTGAAGACTTTTGTGGGTAAATCCTAAAAACTAAATATATAGAGCGTTATCACCGGACCTTGAACAATTATGTAAAATTGATGAATTTACATCAAATGACTAAACATTATTGAAAATGATTTTATATATTGATCCTGTTGACACAAAATATGACTAAATAATAATCAATTTCATAATTATTATTAGGAAAACAAAAAGCCTTCACAGGTAGTATAAATACGCATCATTACCTACACATCTCAACATTCTCTCATTCTCCACAATTTTATCAATACTCGAAGTAGATTTCTTTCTGAAGACTCAACGTAATTTACAATGGCAGACGCCGATCCCTTTTCAACGTCGACAATGGTCAATGCTTTACACCATCTCCCTTTTCCCGGCGCAAGAGAACCCGTTATAGTAGAGTATCCGGCGGCGGTCGCTCCTCCTTATCCACGTGGCATCTCCTCGGTGATTCCTCCTCCGGGATTCACCTCATCTCCGTCGCCTCCTAGTCCCCAAGAACTGGAGATGCGTTTGCGATGGTTGTTCGACTTAATGACTAATAGAGAAGATCAAGATGCGGCTCCGTTTAAAGAGATGATCTCAAGGTTAGACAAAAGAGAGCTTCAGAGGACGGCGTCGTTGCTGACGTCAGATTCCGATTACTTCTTGATGATCGCAAGAAACAAGAACGGCTCCAAACGCATACAGAAACTTCTTGGAAAATCAAATGAGGTGGACGCCTTTTTTCTTACCGCTATCTTGAGCCGCTTCCTCCACATCATCACCGACAGGTACGCGTCGTTCGTGGTGAGACGAGGGATGAGAGTTTTCGATAAACAGATGAAAGACGCAATGTACGAGCACATTCTCCACTACGCGCTCCGCATAGCGTGTGACCGATACGGTAACCTCGCACTCAACCACATCATAACCGACACGGACGATCCTTACTACAGAAACAAGATCTTTGACATAGTCGCGCATAACGCTCTGTTACTCAGCAACAATGCTTACGGGACCTATGTGATCCAACGCGTGCTTAAACTGAATGATTTACGTTGCAAGAAGAACATCGTTGTTAATCTACGTGGACACTGTGTTGATCTCTCGTTTCAGAGATATGGAACCTACATTGTGCAGCAGCTTCTGGAGACGGAGGAGTCAATGGTTGTGGTGGTAGAGGAGCTTCTTGAGTGCGAAGGACAGGGGTTGATAAGGTTGGCGAGGAATGCGTTTGGGAGTTTCGTGGTGGACAAGGCACTGAGAGTCACACAGAAGGAGATGATTAGGACTGATCTGTTTTGGGGTTTGGTTAATAAACTCAAGCCTCTTCTCCATCTCTTGCCTAATAAGTCTAGTGGAATTGCATCAATCTTGGAGTCGGCTTGTTAATACGTCGTCTCAAACTAGTTAACAATGTTCTATTATTACGATATATGCTGAAAGATCTATGTACTAAACCAAAATGGCTCAAGATAAGAGAAGTAGAGAAAGATCAAACATTAGGCATTAAGATTTGGGATAATTGCAAGAAATTTATATGATTGTTGCGATGAAGATATGCAATCCTCCTAAACATTATTATGTGAATGTTACTGTCAAGTTAAAAAAATAAAAATAAATAAAGAACCATGAGGTATTTTTAGGATCTTATTATATAAAGTTGGGTTTTCGAAATTAGCAACTCGCTCGATCATGACACGTGTTGATTTTAACGATCCGAGATTTTAACACGTGTCTATTACTAATTATAGAATAAAAACAATTGTAATTTTATAGATAACTAGATTAGGACCCGCATATACGCGGGTTATTAATTAAAAATTTTATAACCCGTTTAAAAGGAAAAGTTTAGATATTATGTAAAATATTTACAAATTATTTGATTTAAATTTTTTATTTATTTTTAATTATTTTCTAATTAAACATTTTATAATCCGTGTAATAAACCACAAAAATATTGAAACTTGTATATACACCGGTTTATAACTAAAATTTTTATAACCCGTATAAAAAAAATATTAGATATTCTGTTAAATAAATATATAAATTTCTTAATTTAATTTTCATATCTATTTATTAATTATTTCCATATTTCTAATATATAGTTTTTTTAATTAATCATATTTTAAAATTTTCTTAACATTATCTTTTTACATTTTAAATTATTAAATTTTAATCTTCTGTCATAATTATCTTTCTATATATTTAAAACTATTAGAAACAAATATTTGTTTTTTAATTATTTAAATTTTAATCTTCCCTCATAATTATCTTTTTTATATATTTAAATTATTTAAATTTTAATCTTCTGTCATAATTATCTTTCAATATATTTAAAACTATTAAAAACAAATATTTGTTTTTAAAAAAATATTTAAATTTTAATCTTCCTTCACAATTATCTTTTTATATATTTAAATTATTTAAATTTTAATCTTCTGTCATAATTATCTTTCTATATATTTGAAACTATTAAAAACAAATTATTTGTTTTTAAAAAAATATTATTTAAATTTTAATCTTCCCTCAGAATTATCTTTTTACATATTTAAAATTATTAAAAAAATTGTTTGACACGTGTCAAAATCTCTAACCGATAGATATGACACGTGTCAAGATCCAGCGAGTTGCTAACTTCGAAAACCCAACTTTATATAATAAGATTATAAGAAAGTTATAAAAATTTAAATAATTTGAAAAATATAAAAAGGTAATCTTATTATATAAAGTAAGGTTTTCAAAGTTAGTAACTTGCTGGATTATGACACGTGTCGATTTTAACGATCGAGATTTTGACACGTGTCTATTACTAATTATGAAAAAAAACGATTATAATTTTAGAGATAATTATAAGAAAGTTATGAAAATTTAAAATATTTTAAAAATAAAAAAAAAGATAATTATGAATTATAATTTTTAAAAACAATTATAATTTTAGAGATAATTATAAGAAAATTATGAAAATTTAAAATATTTTAAAAATACAAAAAGATAATTATGAATTAGAATTTTTCCAAGTTAGTAACTCGCGGGATCACGACACGTGTCATATCTAACGGTTATAGACTTTGACACGTGTAAAAATATATGTTTTTATAATTTTAAATATGTAAAAAGATAATTATGAAAAAATATTAAAATTTAAAAATGTAAAAAGATAATGTTAAGAAAATTATAAATTAAATAATTTTAAAAGTATAAAAAGATAATGTTAAGAAAATTTTTAAATTTAAATATTTTAAAAAGTCTAAGAAGATAATTATAATTACTAATTATAATTTTAAACTACTAATTATAAAAGAAAAAGGATTACATAAATTAAGAAATTATACAATTAATTAATATAATTATTAATTCTAAAAGAAAAAAGAATTGTAAATACTCACTTCTATATAATCTAAGATTCAAGAAAGTGGGAACCAAGAAATTTAAAAAAATAAAGCTCATAGGGATGAATTTTATCTATGAAAAGTGAATTTTTAAAAAAATTCCGTCGATAATTACGGGTAAATATAGATATATTTTTTAAATTTATCGTCGAATTAATTAATGAAAAAAATAAAACTAAAATTTTCACTGCCTCTCAGTTTCGATATATATACCTTGATAGGTTTTCATATGAGCTCATATGGATTTATTGCGTTTTATTATGGTTGTAAATTTGGAAGATGTGGAACAAACCATATGTATCGATGCATGAAAATTTCGGTGATGTTTCAACTGATTGTTCTAGAAGCTATTATCGTATGATAAAATCGTATGATAAGGTAAGTTTTGATCAAAATCTAATTATTTTGGTATTGATATATATGTTTCAATAATTGGTGTCGAACTATTTTGTTAACGTTTAGTAGGTGGATACCCTATGATATTTTTCATTGGATGAATAAGTGAAATTTTTTTTTAATGTATAATATGTTTTACTTTTGATGTGATGATTTAGGATTAGTGTACTTATATTTTTATGGATGCGAGGATTTAGAGACGTTTGATATGACTATTGTGTTATAATAGAAGTTTTGATATAAATGTGATAATTTCGTATGCTTCTACACGTTTTGATAAGTAAAAAATTCTTTTGCCAACGTTCAGGAGGTTGATGCGTAAAGATTGATTTCAATGGATGAAGATATAAAATTTTAAAACATGATTGATTATAAAAACCGGTGTTAAAAAAAGTTGATTATAGAAACCTATATAATGAAAATATATTAAAATAATTAATAAACAAAGAAAAAATTTTAATTAAATTATTTATAAATATTTTACATAATATATAATTTTGTTTTTTACGGGTTATAAAAATTTTAATTATAAACCACGTATGTGGGCATTAATTTTTTTTTCTTACACAAGTTATAATATTTTTATTTTAAACCCGCGTATACGCGGGTCCTAAATCTAGTTGTTATTAATTATCAGTAATAGATGATTGTATCTGTATTTTTTTAAGTTTCAAAATTTTATTGTATCCAAAAAAAAAAAATTTATTGGCAATAATTTACTAACAAATTAATTAAAAATTCAAAATGATATGACAACATATGCTTGATTTCAAATTTTCTAATATCTATTGTAAATTTTGTAAGCAAATTCCCCAAAAATTATTTACAATGAGGAAACTGTGGGAAATGGGAATTGCATTTTAAAAGAAAAAGTGAAAAACTATGGGAAGTGCAACTTCCAAATAGACTGACAGAGTAATCTATATTTAGATTATTATCATGAAAATAGAAGTTCTAAAAAAACTAACAATTGTAGATATTTTTTTATTTTTTTATTTTACTATGTCAACAAAAATAAAAACAAAAACATTTTATAGATGAAACTGTGTGTCCGTATTTTATTTGCATCTCGAGGTTCTTATACGATTGTATTGAATAAACATTTTTTTTTATTATTATTATCAGAACTTTCCCAAAAATCTTCTCTTCAATCGCGCTGTACCGGTTTCAATCTCAAATCCCGGGAATTGAAATTGTTTCTCTGTCGGAGAATCATCATCGACTTCTGCTACTTCTCTTCGCCATCTCATCATCGTCGTCGTCGCTTTCTTCACCTCTTTGCCGATCCCATTTCGCCTTTTCGTTTTTGAATCCTGAAATCCATGTGGTGCTCTCTCTCCTACTGATCTACGATTGCGCTCCGTTGGTAGCCTTATGAATTAGGGTTTTTCTACGCATCTTTGTATGCGGAGATTGGATCGTGTTCGGAAAACTTCTGGACACTGTCTTCGCTGCTAGATTTCGGATCATCGTCCGTTTTCTTGTTTCCCGGAAATGGCAGCACCAAGGCCGACAGGGGGCCAGGATCTGTTCGATACGTATTTCAGGAGGGCAGATTTGGATGAAGATGGTCATATTAGTGGAGCTGAGGCTGTCGCTTTCTTCCAGGGATCGAATTTGCCTAAACCTGTCCTTGCTCAGGTTCGTCCACGAAATCTACATCTATTTCCTTCTTTTGGTTACACTATTTGTTTATTTGTTGCGAAACGGTGGAGAATACTTGAAGTTCTCTTTGGTTTTGAATTGGGATCTTTGATCTGTGGGATCGTTGGTAGTTAATGAGACGTGTTTTGTCAAATTTGTTCTATTGGAGAATCCATTTCGATCTCGACATTTTCTAGGCTGAGAACGCTAGCAACTGTTTTTGTATTCTGTACTGCACTTTATCAGATTGTCACATCTGGTGATATGAATGAGCTATTATCAGATCAGGCAGTGTGTTTAAGTAGATATGAATACTTTTATGCTTAGATTTTCTATCTGAGAGTATAATTTGAATGCAAAAATAACATTCTGGATAATAGAGAAGCAATCTAGATTTAGCTACTTATCTGCACTGTGCATAAGCCAAGAATATTGCATGCAATGAGGGAATTCTGCATATTTAAGATTTAATATGCGTTACTGGACTGTAGACATTAGACACCATCATAGATTGGTTTGGATATAAGCTCTTTCTGAGCGCCTATTATACAATTGTTCTTTGGATTGATAATCCTGTAACTTTTTTCTTATCGCTTGTAGGTATGGTCCTTTGCAGATTCGAAAAAAGCTGGTTACCTTGGTCGAGCGGAGTTTTATAATGCTCTAAAGTTGGTAACAGTGGCACAAAGTAGACGGGAGTTGACTCCTGAGATAGTAAAAGCTGCAATTTATAGTCCTGCTTCAGCCAATATCCCTGCACCCAAAATAAATCTTGCTGCAACACCCTCTCCACAGCCCAGGGGAGTTTTGCCTGCTACACAAGCTCAGGGAGTTACATCAATGCCATCAGTAGCGGCTGGTATGAGAGGGCCTCAAACGGGTGGAACTGGAAGCACTAGTAACCAACAAGTAGTCCCAGGCCAGCAGAACCAGTTTACTGGGCTACCTCCATCTCAGCCACAGCAAAACTTTCAAAGCCAGGGATTGCCAGCTGGAGGGACTAATGCACCTCGTCCTGCAAACCAACCTATGCCATCTGATTGGCTCAGCAGCAGAAGTGTCGGCCCCTCTGGGAACGTGAATTCTCAAATTCCTTCGAGTCAGAGTGGATATGGTTTGACAGCACCTAATTCAACTGCCAGCCATATACCAAAACCGCATATGACATCTGCAGTAATAAGCTCTACAACAGCCAGACCCCAAGAATCAGCGCCTGTGCATAAACCCCAAGATTCATCTGCTACTTCTGGTGCTCGTGTTTCAGATGCTCCATCCAATCAACTGGTGGCCAAGGATCCCAAGGAACTGGCTGCATCAGGAAACGGGTTTGCCTCTGACTCACTTTTCGGAGATGTCTTTTCAGTTGCTTCCACACAGCCAAAACAACAAACTACGGGAACTGCATCAACAATGGGCATCTCATCTGTTTCTGCCGGAAATGTCACAGCTCCAACAAACTATGCTGTTGGTGTTCAGAATCAGCTTACTGGAAAATCAGGGCAACCATTTGCTCCCTCAGGTGCGGCTTCTGGTCCACCTGGCTCTGCTGTTGGAGTTGGAATTTCAGCTTCCAGTCAGTTGACCCAGCGCCCGCCCCACCCCCACCCCCACCCCCAACCCCACCCCCACCCCCACCCCCAACCCCAACCCCAACCCCGGCCCCAGGTCCAGTCCCAATCCCCTTGGCCTAAAATGACTCCAGCTGATGTCCAGAAATATACCAAGGTTTTTGTGCAAGTTGACACTGATAGGGACGGAAAGATCACAGGGAACCAGGCTCGGAATCTGTTCTTAAGTTGGAGGCTTCCAAGAGGTAGGCTACACTTACTTTTTTGTTGCTTTCACTGTTAACAATGGTTTAGTTTCAATTTCAGCTTGTTTCTATGGTGAACGGGATTATAATTTAGTGACACTTCTGAATATTTGTTTAGATATTGATTAACTGCTGTATCTGATTCATCTTGAGTATTTCATGTTTTGGTCCTCGTTTAGACTATACTATATGTCGATAGAGATATAATGTTTCTTTAGCAGAATTTGTTGAATATTCCATGGGGAATATTGAGGAATGTTTTATGTGTCTCATGCTGGTCCTTGGTGTTACAGAGGCTTTGAAGCAGGTATGGGATTTATCTGATCAAGATAATGACAGCATGCTCTCCTTGCGGGAGTTCTGTATTGCGGTCTATCTAATGGAGCGTTACAGAGAGGGCCGACCTCTTCCCCCAGTGTTCCCAAGTTCTATAATACTTAGTGAGAGCATGTTTACCTCTCCTGGTCAATCTGTGGCACCGCATGGCAATGCATCCTGGGGACATCCACATGGTATTGCCATTGCACATATTGTATTACTTGCCTTTTTTTTTTTTGTAAAGTATGTAAATCATTTATGTACCAATATTGTAGGTTACCAACAGCAACATCCTGGGGCCGTGAGGCCACCAGCTATTCCCAAAGGAAAGCCTCCGAGGCCAGTTCCTCTTTCTTCTAGTGATGGAATGGTCCAGCCCACTCAGCCAAAGCGCAAAATGCCTGTGTTGGAAAAACAGCTGGTGGATCAACTTAGCAAAGAGGAGCAGGATTCGCTCAACTCGAAGTTTGAAGAAGCAACTACTGTTGATAAAAAGGCACTCTCTGGTTTCTCTCTGATTTTAATTTGCTAATGTGGTGAATTCCGTTGGTTACCATGAGTTTTTTTTTGCATTTTACATCTGAAGGTGTTATTTTGCCCATTCATATGGCATTCATATGAAGTATTCGTGGATTTGCGTTGTCGTAGTCAAGATTAGAAGTTTCCATATTCTTTCAACTTATTATTGGCAGTGGCAGTGAATCTTAATTTCATTGGCATGGAAGATATTAAACAGCCTTTGATAACTGTGAATAATTCGTTTGTTTCTAATCCTGTTTTTAGTTTCCCTACTCTATCACATAACCTCTGTACTCTTTCCGCATAATTGATCAGTTATCCATGTATAATTTACTGGCATAACTTAAAAACTTATGTGACTGCCTTTCATTTATTTTATTTCTTGTGTTTTGGTGTTTAGGTGGATGAACTCGAAAAAGAAATAGCTGATTCCAAGCAGAAAATTGATTTCTTCCATGCTAAGATGCAGGAACTTGTAAGTATCTCTGCTTCTTCAACTTGGTCATTTCTTTTAAAATGTTGTCTGTAATCCGCTTATTTATTTGATAACCATAAATAGAGGCAAAAATTGCTCAAACTATGATCATATATATGTGTTGTTTGATCTGGCCTTTTCTGAAGTAATCTCAAAATTTCTAGGAATGTGTCTTCAGGTTCCTCTTACATATAAACGATCAGTTTGTTTCTCTAACCTTTTCCCTTTTGTTCCTTGGGTTACAGGTTTTATACAAGAGCAGATGTGACAACCGGTACAATGAGATCACCGAGAGAGTCTCGGGTGATAAACGTGAGGTATGCAATTTCTGTTGCTGAGCCTCTTTTATGATGGTATAGAGATCCGGTTTGATTACCTAACATAATCAACATGTACTCCAGCTTGAATCTTTAGCAAAAAAATACGAGGAGAAATACAAGAAGTCTGGCAATGTAGGCTCTAAGTTGACTATTGAAGAGGCCACATTCCGCGATATACAGGTAGTTTAGAAGAATCATCCCAGGAACATGGCTTACTTTGAATTGTCTGCAAGCTGGATGTCTCCTTAAAAAAAAATGATAAACCTTCCTTTAAATTTTAGGAGAAGAAAATGGAATTATACCAGGCAATAGTCAAGTTTGAAGAAGGAAAACTTGATGATAGTGTTGTTAAGGTAAGTCACACGTGCTATCTGGTTGATTGAATGTGTTTCGTAGTTGTATTTTGCTGAAGGTTGTCTTGTAGGAGCGCACTGAACACATCCAATCAGGCCTTGAGGAACTGATTAAAAATTTGAATGAGCGCTGCAAACAATATGGAGTACGTGGGAAACCCACTTCTCTGGTGGAGCTTCCTTTTGGTATAGATTTACCCCTTCTCCGCTCTAGTTAAAAATCACGTTTAGCATTGTATTCTTGTGATCAGTGGCAGGATTGGTTTACCATATATATTTTTTTTTGTTAACTTTAGGATCTAGCAATATTCTTATTCTAAAATTTGATTAAACCTTGATGCTTATGTACTAAAGGAAATTTAGTATGTTTGGCCAGTTGACTGTAGAATTTTCTACTTGTACAACTGTATATCTGTATTGTTTTTTTTTTTTTGTTTTTTTTGGGTCAAATCTGTATTGTTATGTATTCCTTTTGTTTATATATATATATATATTTTTTATTTCCTCTGTTTTCTAGGTTGGCAGCCTGGAATGCAGGAAGGTGCTGCTGATTGGGATGAAGATTGGGATAAGCTAGAGGAGGAAGGTATACGTGCTGTTTAGATTCAGATTTTGTTGTCAGATGAGATTATTGAGGAAGCATGGTTTTAGATATAATATCAATATCTTGTGTCTTTATAGTTTTTTTTTTGGGTGACCTATCTTCCAAAATAGGCTATGGATTTTGTAGTTGAACACTTGAACTTTACATCCTATTTTTTCTTCACTTCCAGGGTTTACCTTCGTCAAGGAGCTTACACTTGATATCCAAAATGTCATAGCCCCACCAAAGGAAAAATCATCAGCCTGGAAGAAAGAACTTACTGTCTCTTCAAAAGACGGTGAAGATGTCTTATCCTCAGATGCTGACTCTAAAACGGAGCAACGCAGTGGTGAAGAGTCTTCTGAGAAGGAGCCAACATCTGAACAGTCGGAGGGTAAAACATCCGATGTTAATGCCAGAGATAAAAACGGATCTCTGGATGATTCTAATGTTAGAAAGGGTATTGAAGCTGATAGTTCACCCCGAACGAGGAGGTATGTTTTTTGTGCTAGACCTTGTGTGATTTGGATTGCATCCTTCTTAATTGTGGAATTCATTTGTTTCCGTGAAAAGTACTGCAAAAAGAGGAAATAGGGTATAATAGTATAATACGGTCCTAGAGAGAAGAATGCATCTCGGTGATTTACATTTTCTATGTTAATTGTTCAGTGAAAATGGCCATGATGATGGTGAATCTACTGCTTCTGCTGGCAAAACTGTAAATTATGACTCTCACGACGAGACAGATTCAGTTTCAAGCTTCAACCCTGACAACGCAAAGGTAAACCATATTGCATACCCTAAAGTTTGGGGTTTGTTGCGTTCAATAATATATATTTCTTTAACTTTGTATATCTACATGAAAGAATCGTTCTTGTTATTGTCTAATAAAAAGACACGGTGTTAATTTTCATGTAAATTGTTTTTTGTTATGTTTTAAGCAGGACAAGGATCATGGGAAGTATGACAGTGGTTTTGGCTTTGGATTTGGATTTGATGACTTCAGTATTAAGCCTATTAAAACTGGTTCGACCATTGCAAATGACTTCCTCCCTCCTAAGTTATCTATATTTGCTGATTCCGTCCCCAGCACACCGGCCAATGCAAGCGACGTTTTCCCTGCAAAACCTTCTTTGTTTGCTGATTCTGTTCCGAGCACTCCAGCGACGAACAATGCCTCTTACTCAGGCCAGAAATCATTCTTTGATGACTCTGTTCCGAGCACTCCTGCTTATCCAGGCAACTTATTTGCCGAGAAGAAATCCTTCTTTGACGACTCTGTCCCGAGCACTCCTGCTTATCCAGGCAACTTGTTTGCCGAGAAGAAATCCTTTTTCGATGACTCTGTCCCGAGCACTCCTGCTTATAGCACGTCTGATTTTGGTGGGAAGCCATTTGCTTCAGAGACTCCTCGTTCAGACAACTTGTTCCCAGGAAGAAGCCCCTTCATGTTCGACTCTGTCCCAAGTACACCCGCACACGATGACTTCTCTTCCAACAGCTTCTCCCGCTTTGACTCATTCAACAGCAACAACAATGACGCTTTTGGTTTATCCCGCACAGACTCAATGCGCAGCACAAGCGAGCCTGACCCTTTTGCATCCAGGTTTGATTCTTTCAACTATCAAAGATATGATTCCTTCAATGCACAAAGCTATGATTCCTCTAGCAACAACAACACATCCGAGACACCTAAAGCCTCATTGACGAGATTCGACTCAATCGGAAGCACGAGAGACTCTGATTACAGTCACGGGTTTGGGTTCGACGACCATGACCCTTTCGGTTCAACAGGACCATTCAAAACAACGACAACTACAGCAGAGACACCACGGAGTTCTGATCATTGGAATGCCTTCTAGCCCCCAAGCCCACGTGTGATATGAATATGATCACATATCATATACTTTGCTGCTTTTATAGTTTGAATTTACCAGTCGAAGAGTTATATTTATCTTCATTTCTTTGGTATCACCTGCTTGCTTCATTTTTTATTGTTAATATATAATAGTCTTTTTTCCGATTTTTTCTCTTGAGGATTTTTTTGAAGAGAGTGTCCTTTGGTCTCTGAGTAGTGTTTGTTTTTTTCTTGCGTCTGTGCTCTCTTTGTTATGATGAATAATGAATTTTTATTTGTCTGTGAAACTTCGATTGTATCTTTGTAATCGTATGGATAACTTGCAGATGCTTGTTACTTTGTTATATTTAGATTGTTTAGTGATTTTGGAATAGTCCATCTTTACCATAAAAGTTGATCTATATTCTTTCTATATTATAAAATTTTATTAACACATATCAAAATCTAATCAGTGTCGTATCAGTGTATTTAAGAATTCTGGTGAAGCAGAGTAAAATGAAGAAATGAAAGAGCAAAATGTAAATGTAATACAAGAACTCGAAGAAGACCTTGTATTTTTCTTGCTCATCAAAATACAAATCCCAAATACAAATCTTCAAAATAATGCCAAAATTTAATAGAGGTGGTGAATGTGTGAAACTCACGCAGATTGAGAGGATTGTGGCGCGTGGAGTACACGCTCTTGATCAAGTGTCAATCGAGTCACAATCAAAGTGGACGAAGCACAGTTTATTATTGAAACTCTTCGGCCATGAAGGGGACGAATCCACGAGGTCCACCAAATTCCTGCAAACTTCCAAAACTCAATCTCAAAATATCCTCATTATCCGCCACTACGCTCAAGCGGTTTTTGAGTTTCTCTCATGTTCCTATGCTCTTGCCCTTGCCACGTTCCTCACTTCGTCATCATGAGTCGGCTTTCTCCGGCCACCGGAATCTCTTCCCGCCTCCACTGCCCCGTTGATTGGAGCTCCGATGGACGATTACTTCCGTTCGGGTTCGGATTTCGGAGAAACGAGGTCCCGTTTAAACGCCGCTTGAGATTTGTGATCAGGGCGCAGCTGTCTGAGGCCTTTTCTCCGGATTTAGGTTTGGATTCTCAGGTAACTTTGCTTCTCTCCACTTCTTTCTCTATTATTCATCACTTCATGCTCCATCAATTGAATGAGAGAGACAGAGTTTGCTGGTACATTTTTGCCTACCTTTTGTTTGCTGGTTTGAATTCGATATTCTTCTTTTGCGTACATGGATCTTTGCAACTTTTGCTGCTGAGAATCTGATTTGATTTTTCTGAGGATCTCTAGATTATCGGATCGTTTCCATGATCATTTGCTGATCAGAGTGGCTTATTAGTATTCCGTAGGATGAGTAGCTGTGTATACATGTTTTCTCAGCTGAGCTGATACTGAATTAGTTCTACTCTAAATTATTGATTTGTTTAGTTTTGCATTCTGTTGTTTTTATTTATATATTATGAACTGGTCGACTGACTTCGTTTACTTTGATCATTAAGGCTGTGAAATCCCGTGATACATCAAACTTGCCTTGGATCGGTCCAGTTCCAGGGGACATTGCTGAGGTTGAGGCATATTGTAGAATTTTTAGATCAGCTGAGCGACTCCATGGAGCTTTAATGGAGACATTGTGCAACCCTGTGACTGGTGAATGTCGGGTACCATATGATTTTTCACCTGAGGAAACACCATTATTGGAGGACAAGATAGTATCAGTGCTTGGTTGTATATTATCTCTTTTAAACAAAGGAAGGAAAGAAATTCTCTCTGGGAGGTCATCTTCTATGAATTCATTTGATTTGGATGATGTAGGGGTTGCGGAGGAAACGCTTCCACCACTTGCTGTTTTCAGGGGTGAAATGAAACGCTGTTGTGAAAGCTTGCACATTGCCCTCGAGAATTATCTGACGCCAGATGATGAGAGAAGTGGAATTGTCTGGAGGAAATTACAGAAGCTTAAAAATGTCTGCTACGACGCAGGTTTTCCACGCAGTGATAACTATCCTTGCCAAACACTTTTTGCGAATTGGGACCCTATCTACTCGTCAAATACAAAAGAGGATATTGATTCCTACGAGTCTGAGATTGCATTTTGGAGGGGAGGACAGGTAACTCAAGAAGGATTAAAGTGGTTAATCGAAAATGGATTTAAAACAATTGTTGACCTGAGAGCTGAAAACGTGAAGGATACATTCTATCAGGCAGCAGTTGATGAGGCAATTTCCCTTGGGAAAATTACATTGGTGAAAATTCCAATTGAAGTCAGGATGGCTCCTAAAGCTCAGCAGGTCGAACTGTTTGCTTCTATTGTATCAGATAGCAGCAAAAGACCGATATATGTTCACAGTAAAGAAGGTGTTTGGAGAACTTCTGCGATGGTTTCAAGGTGGAAGCAGTACATGACACGTCCGATCACGAAGGAAATTCCAGTTTCAGAAAAGTCAAAGCGTCGGGAGGTTACTGAAACTAAGCATGGGTTGAGTGTAGTATCTGGTAAGGGTGTGCCTGATGAGCATACCGATAAAGTCTCTGAAATCAATGAAGTTGATAGTAGATCTGCTTCAAACCAGAGCAAAGAATCTGGAAGCAATGAGGGAGATACATCTGCATCAGAATTTTATATGGTGAGCGATCCTCTTAAATCTCAAGTTCCACCAGGCAATATTTTTTCAAGAAAAGAAATGTCTAAATTCCTGAGGAGCAAAAGTATTGCTCCTGCTGGTTATCTTAGTAATCCGTCCAAAAAATTGGGAACAGTGCCAACTCCGCAATTTTCATATACTGGTGTGACAAACGGAAATCAGATTGTTGATAAAGATTCCTTAAGAGGACTTGCGGAAACAGAAAACACCAATGGGACCCTTCTACCTACAAGTTCTCAAAGTTTAGATTCTAGCAATGGGAAGTTTTCAAATGGAAATGTGCATGCTTCTGATAACACCAATAAAAGTATATCGGACAACAGGGGAAATGGCTTCTCTGCAGACCCTATTGTTGTGCCTCCTAGTGATCACTTAAGTCGCACTGTAGGTTCCCACTCTGTTCGAGAGTCTCAGAGAAATAATAGTGCTTCTTCCTCGGATTCCAGCGATGATGAAGCTGGAGCTATTGAGGGAAATATGTGTGCTTCTGCCACTGGTGTAGTAAGGGTGCAGTCAAGAAAGAAAGCAGAGATGTTCTTAGTCCGAACTGATGGAGTGTCTTGTACAAGGGAAATGGTGACAGAATCCTCTCTAGCCTTCACACATCCAAGTACTCAACAACAGATGCTTCTTTGGAAATCTACCCCAAAAACTGTCTTACTGCTGAAGAAGCTCGGGCAAGAACTGATGGAAGAAGCTAAAGAGGTAGACACTTGGCTTTTTAAATCTGAAAGATTCTATTTTCTTTGTTTTGCATTTTAGGAAGTCCATGAAAAGTTGTTGTTCTTTCAAATTTGTTTTCAGGCTGCATCTTTCTTGTATCACCAAGAGAATATGAATGTTCTGGTTGAACCTGAGGTGCATGATGTATTTGCCAGGATTCCAGGGTTTGGCTTTGTCCAGACCTTTTACATTCAGGACACGAGGTACAAAAATAAGTTAAGTGGACATCAGCTCGACCAATCATCAACGGCTCAATTATGATTGACTTTGTTTTGCTTTGTTTGAATATCAGCGATCTCCATGAAAGGGTTGATTTTGTGGCATGCTTAGGGGGGGATGGGGTGATATTACATGCATCCAACTTGTTCAAAGGAGCTGTCCCTCCCGTTGTTTCATTTAATCTGGGGTCCCTTGGATTTCTCACTTCACATCCAGTGAGCCTTTTGACATGTTCTATATCGTAACTATGTCTTAGTATTCTTTTTCTTTCGACAGCCTTCTTGATCTGTTTTTTTTTTTTTTTGCTTTTAGTTTGAGGATTTCAGACAAGACCTCAAACGAGTCATCCATGGGAATAACACTCTCGATGGGGTTTATATTACTCTTCGAATGCGTCTTCGCTGCGAAATCTATCGTAAAGGCAAAGCAATGCCTGGTAAAGTTTTTGATGTTCTGAACGAGATTGTTGTTGATCGAGGATCCAACCCATACCTTTCTAAGATCGAATGTTATGAACATGACCGTCTTATCACCAAGGTTTGTTCCCAATGAGTTTTTCTCCTTACCAGATATACAAAAATTGCTATATCTATAAGCAAACGTGAACATCTCAGTGCATGTTATAAAACTTGCCCTGCATCGAGAAATTTTACTGCTCTTGTGTGTTGACGAATAATGCTATTATAGGTACAAGGTGATGGAGTTATAGTAGCCACTCCTACAGGAAGTACTGCTTATTCTACAGCAGCAGGAGGTTCAATGGTAAGTTATTCAACTTAAAGTTACTTTCAACTCTGCACACATACCAAAAAGTGAACCTCATTAGTATCTCTGAGAACTATCATGCCGTTCATAATACATTTTAGGGATCATGAGTGCGCAAACCTATTCCATTTTAAGATTTATAAAATCCGGAAACCGCAGGTGCATCCAAACGTTCCTTGCATGTTGTTCACTCCAATCTGCCCACATTCCTTGTCGTTCAGACCAGTTATACTTCCAGATTCTGCAAAACTCGAATTAAAGGTAAAGACTTTTAAAACAACTCAATACTTCTCGTCAAATCTGTAGAGCAATACTCTTTGCCTGTTAAGTAGTTGAAACCACCCAAGAAATTTTCTAAAGCTCATGAGTGGAGACCAACCATTATGGTTTTTCAGAGTAGCTGTTTGAAATGCTCACAAATCATGTCTAAGTGAAAACAGATTCCAGATGATGCTCGAAGCAATGCATGGGTTTCGTTTGATGGAAAGAGAAGGCAACAACTCTCAAGGGGAGATTCGGTGAGAATATACATGAGCCAACATCCACTCCCAACAGTCAATAAATCTGATCAAACCGGTGATTGGTTTAGAAGTTTAATCCGTTGCTTAAACTGGAACGAGCGCCTTGATCAAAAGGCTCTTTGATTATTCCATTCGTTCATCAACACATACATATAAACACAGGGTTATTATATTCACCCCTCCCTACTTACTGTACAGATTCATTAATCGCTATAATTCACTAAAATCCTCACGATGGAAACCAATTATAGTTTTACTGTAGAAAAATGATATGTTGTTTTTTCTGTGTCAATTTTTTCCCAACTACTGGTAGAAAGTGTTTACAGTAGTTCAGTTATCTACAAATAATATCTGTTTTTTCATTAGTTAGAAAAAATTACCTTCATTTACCTTTGCTAGAAAGTGACCAACTCTCCAAACACTTATTAAATTAATTAACCAGATGACTTATTCGTTTTTTTGTTCAAAAAGTTAACAAATAATTCACTTAGGAAACAAATGGAAACAAATAACAACAGAAGCAAAGCTAGAAAATAGGAAACAGACTCCACTACAGCAACTGACTCAAATTCCATGACTCCACTACTAGACTCCTTAAGACTCGGACACGACGACTTGCCGAGTTATCTGACCAGAAAGCAGATGCAGGTGAGGGAGAGTGGGGTCAACTGACCCAACAAAATTTTAATTACCCTTTATGTTTTTTTAAGGAAATGTAATATTGACCCCATTTAAAATTTTAGATTGACCCCAATAAATCTAATTGAAAGCCACATTTTCCTTAAAAATTCTCAAATCTAGATTCCCTAACTAAAAATATACTCTCTCCGTTCTTTTTTATAGGATTTTCTAGTTTTCCAGATATAATAAACAAACATATTAAAATACATTATTTTTTGTGATTTATAATTTTCAACAACTCTAAACCAATAATATTTAGTTATTTTTCTTGAATTCTATAATTTGTCATTAACAATTTTACATAAAAAAGTGAGAAAATTCATCTTTTTTAAACCAAATATTTTCAACAAAAATCTTATAAAAAAGAACAGAGGGAGTATTTGATTTCTTTAAATTGAACCCAAATTTATATTAATAATTTAGGTCATTTAAATTTTTTTTAAATTGAGCTTATAATTATATAAAAAAATTTGTTTATGATATATATTTTTAATATTATTTTTTGTTATATATACTTTTGACCCCACTAAATTTTTTTTGTGCCTCCGCCACTGGTCGTACCAGTAGTAGCAAGAGGCGGATAGAAAGCACCGGTAGCTGCTGTTGTACCAGTAGTAGCAAGAGGCGGATAGAAAGCACCGATAGCTGCTGTAGCTGCTGTTACTTTTAGTGCTCGGTAGTTGATTATTAAGTCCTCCAGGCATATCAAACCAATAGGCTTAGCTGCTGCTCTCAAAGCAGGTGCGGTTCTTTCCCCATACGCCTCCAACACATTTATTAAATTAATTAACCAGATGACTTATTTGTTTTTTTTTTTTTGGGACAAATTTTGTTCAAAAAGTTAACAGATAATTCACTTTATGTAAATTTTAATCAAAAAAGCATGTACAGTAAAGTGATGATCATGGGAATTTCGCAGTTTCTCTTCTTCTTTTTTGGTCCCAAGTTGATAATAATATTATGATAACATGTGGAGTAACATAAGATACACATTCAAAATAATAAATTACTAGGTCTTAACCCGCGGTACACCGCGGGACAAATGTTAAATTTATAAATTTTAAAATTCACGATTTGAAAGTTTGCTTATAACGTAATATAAAACTCTAATTGATCTATAAAAGATATTAAACGAATCAAAGATATAGTGACTCGTTGATCTTTATGATACAAAAACTTGTTTATATATTCCGATTTCAAATTTCAGTAACCCGCTGATCTTTATGATACAATGCAATTTTTTTAACATTTTGAAGTGATTATTTATTGTTTTTGATTGAATGGTTTTATTCTTTATTTTTATTTTTGTCAAAGTTTCTTTACTTTTTATTCAAAAATATTAAATATTCTTTAGATGTGTGTTAAATCAAATATTAAAATATTAAAATTCACTTTTTTTTTACTAATAAAGTAAATTATGTCCGTTTTTAAAAATTCAAATCACAGTATATATGAAAAATAAAATCTAGATTTTATTTACTATATAGACTATGTATTGATTCAAATTTTTTAAAAAATATGATCATAAAAAGAATATGAGAGATAAGTTTTTATTAAAATTTTTGAAATATTTCTAAATTAAAAGGAAATAACTTTGTTAACAAAATTAGAGGGAAGAGAAAATTCAATATTTCCTTAAATAAATTCAATAGGTGAGAGGAGAGTGTGAGCATGCTATGGTTTTATTTTTATAATTAATGTCGAGCTCTTTAGCGACGACACATCAACATTCTTGGCAAAAATACTTCTCTATTAATATATAAGAGATTTATTGTTTTTGATTGAATAGTTTTGTTCTTTATTTTTTTTTTGTCAAAGTTTCTTTACTTTTTATTCAAAATATTAAATATTTTTTGGATGTGTGTTAAATCAAATATTAAAATATTAAAATATTAAAATTCACTTTTTTTTTTTACTAATTAAGTAAATTATATCCGTTTTTAAAAATTCAAATCACAACATATATGAAAAATAAAAAGATTTTATTTATTATATAGACTATGTATTGATTCAATTTTTTTAAAAAATATGATCATAAAAAGATGAGAGATAAGTTTTTAATAAAATTTTTGAAATATTTCTAAATTAAAGGGAAATAACTTTGTTAACAAAATTAGAGGGAAGAGAAAATTCAATATTTCCTTAAATAAATTCAATAGGTGAAAGGAGAGTTTGAAAACTTTGGATAGGGTTTTATTTTTATAATTAATGCGAGCTCTCTAACAACGATACGTGGCGAAAATGTTTCTCTTTTAATATATAGGGGATTGACTTGACTCGACTCTAACATGTTTACTACGTACTTCGAAAAATCAGACTGAATGTATTACAGATCAATTCACTAAAATCCTCACGATGGAAACCAATTATAGTTTTATTGTAGAAAAATGTTATGTTGTTTTTTTCTGTGTCAATTTTTTCCCAACTCAGAAAATAAGATGATTACGAAGTGTTTACAGTAGTTCAGTTATCTGCAAATTATATCTGTTTTTTCATTAGTTAGAAAAAATTACCCTCATTTACCTTTGCTTGTAGCTAGAAACTAGAAAGTGACCAACTCTCCAACACTTTATTAAATGAATTAACCAGATGACTTATTCATTTTTTTGTTTAAAGAGTTAGCAGAATTCATTTTAGTATGTAAATTTTAAGCAAAAAGCATGTCAAAGTGAACATCAGAGGGTTTTTTTTTTTTTTTGGTCACCAGGTTACAAACATTTTAAAGGTCATAATAATAGTCAAAATATTTTTCTCTTTCAACTTTTAAGTCAACGTTTTTTGGAAACTTTTCTTTATCTATTTTCGGCCCATTTGCTCGTTTCAAAAAGGTCGGATTGTAATATACGCACTATTGTGATTTCTTTTTTTTTTTTTTTTGGTAAAATATTATTGTGATATTTTACCAAATATTGTGATTTCGTAACTAAATATTTCTTACGATAATCAAATTTACAACAAATGATCGACAACAATAAAAACAGTGATATTTTACACTAATGCTCCCCCAAATAAAGTAATGTGTGGTACCTCAGCTTGAATCGATGGAGTCTTATGATATGAATAGTTCTTGGGATTCCATCGGGGATGACCAGTACTGCAAGATCGATTCTACGGTTAGCCTCCTAGTTGCGCTTAGCATTGAGATGAAAAACCGACATCCATCTATTTTATATTCTTCAAGAGGGTTTCTATGCGCAAAACTTCTGACATTCACCTGTTGACATTGAGGGTTTAACATGAGTCTCAGATAGGGAGAAAGCCGGAAAAAAAGAAAACACACATAGTGATTACTGTGCTTACCGCTGAGCTTAGTTTATTCATGTTCACAAGATGATCTCTCCAGTAGCAATCCAACGTCTTTAAAAGAACTGCTCTCTATTTCCAAGAAAGTCAAATCGATCAGACGTTTTAGTGTCAATCATATGTATACACGCAGTGAAAAAACTAACATGTACCTCTATTTCTTTTATGTATCCATCATCAAAGCCAGATTCTTGAACAACATTCAAGTATGAAGCAATCAGATAATCCCCGAGGAACTTCCGGAGAAGATTAATTGATGTTCGGTACCTCCCACTCCTACAGAAGATATCCGTAAAGAGTAAAACTCAAGGTCTTTCTCAATGGGACGCACGTCCACACAACCTATACAAAGATTTCATTAACTTTAATTCTCACCCTGTCAGATTATCGGAGCAGATATCGAGCCAACGTCTTAGTGAAGAATTCTTTCTGCGAATTCCCCTGAAAGCGTTTGGAGGTTTTGGCAGGTACGGAAGGTACAAGTCTTCCATATCTATTGAACTTGTCTCATGCAGGTTTTCAAGGGATTGTAACATGGTTTCTTCAGTGATCCCAGAAAATGACTCTGACAGTGCTTGTTGTTAGATTTCATGGGAGATGAGAATTGTCATGTTCTCAGGAAGCAAGACATTGTTATGCCCATCAATGGAAAATAAAGAAACAAGCGTACCATCCAGTAGGTTCCCTGAAATAGCCGTAAACTCTTTCAATAACTTGGCCAAGCTCCAGTATCTAGGATGCTACAACAAGAAATAAAATATTAGAAAATGAACATAACAGCAAAAACTGACAAAAAAAAGAGAGAGGAAGAAACATTGTGATGACCCTTATTTGACAAATTTAACTAGACAAGAGTTTCATTTACCTTCTGCGGATTAGAATTTCCAACGACGATTTCATCAACAACAGCTTGCATGTACCTGAGAAATAATGGTGTAGTTCAATGAGTGAGATCTCATATTCAATAGTCAGTGGTTGAAGAACTATGCACATGAAACACATGCTAAAAATTCAATGTCAATGGCTTTCTTTCACATGGACATAACAAAGGCTACTGTAAGCGTAGTGCTTACTGGAATATATGCTGGGAGCAACTTTCATTTTCACCAGTCAAAAGCAGTTGCCTTAGGTCATAGACATGCTTCCTTTGAACCTAAAGAAGAAAAAAAGAAAATGGTTGATTCAGATAACGGTAACTTATAATCATGGTAATAGATATATAGATGTCTCCATATGGTCGAGATGCAGATCCAGTAAAAGTAATTGGAAAAGCTAGTACCTCTAGCACTTCGTCAAACTCGACCAGGCTTTTTCTTATACCAAAGAAGTATTTCTCAGCATTGATCTGGAGAGCTAGAAGCTACAATGCCATGAGCCAGATTAGCAGAAATAGACCATTTTTCTAAAGAAAACCAATGATGGAACCATAAAGAAAATAAAACAATGAACTACTTACCTGTTTTACTATTGTGTCACCTTCAATTGGCAAATCTTCATCGTTTGTTATTTTTGATATAAGTCTCACAGCCCACTCAGTATCAAAATTAAACTTCTGAAACATCTCATCTTGCAAGCTGTAAACAAACCAACAGTAATATAAAGCACGATTGCAGAGCAAAGACTGGTATTATTCCCAAAATATTTCAGATTGGTGCAAAGTTCAGAACATCAGCAGTAAAGTAAATTCTCTTTTACGTAAGTAGCTTTGTTAATACAGAGGGTGTTCCAGTTCAGGAGAATAATCGATGTGATTACCTTACCATAAACCGCGTGGATCCAGGATCTCCTTGCCGTCCAGCTCTGCCACGAAGCTACAAGAAAAATATCGAGACAGAAACTTGGAAGATTATCCATCTAGTTCATCAAACAGGACAAATTGCGCATTTAATGTTGATGTCAAGGTCTCTACCATCTCCACAATAAGATGATAATATTGTATTCGTAATTCAGGAGAAAAAATTAACATATTCCCTCGGGGAAAAAATGAATGATGTGTAGTTCTCCGTTCATCATACTGCCATTATAGATAGTAGCACAGGAAACATAATTTTACAAAGGTGCGCAAGTCAAAATAATATAATTAAAATTAAAGGTTTGGGGAAAGGGTTCGCTCAAGTACCTAAAAGTAATAATAGGATCAACATTCAACACATTTGATTCAAAAAAGTAGCATCCATGCAGAGTAGCAAAACCAGTAGCTTACCTGGTTATCAATCCTCCGAGACTCATGCAAAGATGTCCCAATCACATGAAGGCCTCCAAGCCTCTTCACTTCAGATCCTTCATGCAGACAATGGGCCTCACAGTCCTTTAAGACGGACAGATAAGCCAGAGCAATAGCAGGGCCTAAAGGGTACATTTCTGATTGCTCGTTGACAAGATTCTGCAGTTCCATAGGATCCATGGTCTGGCTTTTCTCCAAAGATTCTGTGACCACGGACTTTGCTTTTTTCCTTGTCCAGCTTTTACTTTCACTTTTGCCAACATATTTTGCTGAGTCAATTAAATCCAAAGATGATTCAACTAAACAAAACATCAAACATGATCCATAGAGTATGTGCACAAGTTCTTAAAAACGAGTGTTGAAAGTTGAGAGGCAAACCCATAAGAGAAGCTCTGGCTAGCAAAGCTAATGACGATGGTCCCACTTTTATTTTTGACAATACCTGAGATGATTCACAGGACAGTTCAATTATTCTACAATGGGATAGAAGATTAGAATAAATGATCTTCTGACCTTTATCCTTAAGAGTACTTATGTAAAGAGCTCATAATATGAATTATTTTGCAAGTAATACCTTCTGTGATAACTCACTATCGTCAATACTATCAGCCAAACCTTCACTCGTTAGATACGAAAGGATGCTATCTTCTATGATTTCCCTTGCAAGCATCTGAAAGGTTACAGCCACAAACATAGCAGGCAAATGTTGTGCAGGAAATTAATGTACAGATCACAAAAAAAAAAAAAGAAACGAATACACAGCTAGATGCTCTCAGAGGTAGAGTTATGAAATTCAATCAACTGCAGGTCAGACGAACACAAGGTAAAAAATTAAAAAATTTAGATAATATACCTTCGGATTTCCTCCCAGGATAATGTCAGTACCCCTACCAGCCATATTTGTAGAAATGGTGATGGCATATTTTCTTCCTGCTTGGGCTATAAAATCGGCTTCCCTGGCCGCATACTGAATGAAGGAAAACACATAATATTAGGCTGACATCATTTGAATGTTATGTTGCTTTTACCATGCAGAGGGACAAGTTTGAGATTCACCTTGGGTCGTGCATTCAGGACATTGTGAGGAATACCCCATTCTTTCAACAGTTCTGATAAATATTCAGAATTCTCTACACTACAAAATGAAGCTAACTTGTTAATAGTGGAAAATTAATGTTTTCTAATAACAGAAATAAGTCTTCCTATGTAGTCCTCCTTGATTCATTATTAGTTCTGTCAACATAAACCACACTCGATAAAGAAATTCTACATGCATATATATGTCAATATTTTAAGAATTCCAAGAAAAGTGCGCCTGAATCTTTCTTCTGTATATTCTACTTTTAATTGACATCAGGAGATTGCAATATATCTTAAACTCCTGAATAACTACCTAAGTCTATGTTTGCAAAAGATACTGAACTGGTGTAATCACATGGAGCTACCTTGTTGTTCCTACTAAAACAGGTCGACCTTGTCCAAACATATCTTCAACTTCTCGGCGAACATGTTCCCATTTACCCCGAGCAGTCTAGCATACATCATACCAGAGTGATGAACGAGAAGGTACACTTAGTTTAATTTTACGAATGAGACAAATTAGTTTAATTTTACGAATGAGACAAAAGATGCAAACAGAAATGTGAGTTTTTTTAGGATTCTTACCGCGAAAGCTTGAATTGGTAGATCGATTCGAATATTTGACAAATTTGTAGGAACTTCAATAACAGGTATCTGAAACATTTTCAAAAACTCTTTTTCCTGCAAGAGGTGAAGAAACATGTGTCTCAAATTGCCTTGTGTAGTCAAGAACATCATATGGTTGAAACAGACTAAGAAGGTGGGTCAAAGTGAATCCTCATGTACATACTTCTGTTTTTGCTGTCCCAGTCATCCCGGAGAGCTTCGGATAGAGTTTAAAGAGCGACTGATAGGTGATTTGAGCCACAACAATTGAATCCGCCTAAGATCAAAGAGTTACTGTCATGAGCATGAAATTTTTTGAGGCATAGCTTTACAATATAACTTATGAGTCCGGGTGACAGACCTGAATTTCTAGACCTTCTTTAGCCTCCACAGCCTGGTGAACTCCTTCAGACCATCTCCTTTTCTCTTCAACTCTTCCAGTCAACTAAAAAAAAATTAAAATCCTTTATTTGCTCAAATCCTCATACTTTCTTAAATAAAATAAGATATAAATGAAACTACATTAATTACTAGCTATCTCACGTTAATTTATGAAATGAAAAGAAGAATACAATTGAAGCCAGATCTACTTTACCTCATTGATTATAAGTGCTTTCCCATCTCTCACAATATATTGAACATCCCGCTTGTAAAATTCTTTAGCTTTCAAAGCATTCATAACAAACCTGGAATAATCAAAAAATTTTTTAATGGGATAACAAAAAACTGCAAAATTTTCTACCAAATCTGAGAGAACACTATTTCGAAACAGGAAAATACTACTATCTATAAGAACATGATAGAATTGTTGACTATAAAAACAGCTTTGGAAGCAGTTTCTTCCTGAAAATTCATGTAAGACATAAAAAGTGGATGCCCTAGTGAGTAGGCTGTCTCCTAAGACATTCACAATTTTATTATGTAAGAAAATAATATCCTACTAATGCCACTATTCTTTATTTAACCATAAGCCTATTATCAGCAACAACCTGTACAGCATTTTTACCCCATATCTTCACCAATAACTGCCAAAAAGATGCCATTATTTTGTAACGATGACCACTATATCTAAAAGGTCACCATTCAAAAGTCTTGCTACTAAAAGCCAACGCCAATTTCTTACGTAATGATATGGAAGCGTCAAGTATATCAGTAATCGTAACAAGTAGATACCTTGCCCATGGATCATTTTCATCCCATAAATCACCCGTCTCAAGAGCCATTTCAGCAAGAGATATACCTTCTTCTGTGAGTTCCACTGAGTTTTCTTTCAGTTCAACTTTGTAATGCTATTAACAAGATTTTCAAAAGATATGTCAGTTCCTGATCTAGAAAAATAACATGTTTGCAATAAAACAACAGAAAAAGGAAAAGATAAAACTTACAATATCCTTAACGAGAAGTTCAGCCACCTTAGCAGCAACTGGATATCGTGCGGCATTTTCGTTAGCCTGTGATACAAGTACAACATAAAGGACTCCATCAAATGGCTAAATTATGTCCCAAAGTTATTGTTTTTCATTCTCTGCTGCATCTACCATTCTTAACCATACTCAAACTATAATAACTTTCTAAGCTTATAAATGAACTGCATTACCTCACCACTTATTAGCAAAGGATTTCTGCCTTCATCAATGAGGACCGAGTCCACTTCATCAACTATTGCAAAGTGAAATGGTTTTGGCCTGTGTGTCATAAACTGTCACTATTGAACCAAGCTAAGGAATGAATAAATTTATGGGATCTACCATCTCATAACAAGTTGTTCACGGTTTGAAGTAAGGTTATCTCGTAGATAATCAAATCCAAGCTCCTGAGGTATGCAAAAAGTGTTGGTAGAAGGAGATGAGAGATGAAAAAAAAAAATCTAATCAAAGTAGAATCGAGATGAATGAAATACTTACCGAGTTATTGGTGTATGTTATATCACAGCCATAGTTGAATTTTCTCTCTTCAGCTTTCATTCCTCTCTAGTAGTTGGATCAGTTTTAAAAGAAAAATGTCATAACTTTTCTGCTTTAAAATCTAGAAGGTAAGATGCAAATAGCAATCGTGTAACCTACCTGAATGAGACCAACTGAAAGGCCTAAGAAACGGTGAACACGACCCATCCATTCAGCATCCCGCTGGGCCAGGTAATCATTCACAGTAACCACTGTCAACAGAAAATCAACACCAACAGCTTTTAGCAATATGTTAAATGATACATTCTACACAGGTACATCATTGGCAAGAAATATCGTGGGAAATTTGCGAAAACCAGGCCATATATTTCACTGCCCTTCCTCAAAATACCAGTAATTATTAAGTCATAAAGTGGTTGGAGAGAGCAGACAACATACCATGAACGCCCTCACCAGTTAATGCATTAAGATATGCAGCTAAGGTGGAGACTAATGTTTTCCCTTCACCTGTCTTCATCTCTGCAATGGATCCATCATGAAGCACTCCACCACCAATTATCTAATGCAACAACTTAAAACATAAGTATAATCTCTCTTCAAGATTATAGAAATGCAAGCCAATAAATAGCCTGGATTACAATTCGAGAATGTAGATATAGACAGACCTGCACGTCAAAATGACGCATTCCAATTGTTCTCTTTGCAGCTTCACGGACAACGGCAAACGCCTCTAGACAAGGAAAAACACACACACAAAGTGAGGAAGTAATTGCATAGCTATATTAAAACAAAGGTACATTCTCAAGAGAAAAGTAAAATTCGATTAAAAAAATTAAGACTTAAGATTTTGATTCAAACCAGCTTGCATATCTGCTAGGGACTCCCCTCGCGCAAATCTTTCACGAAACTCTGCAGTTTTAGCTTTCAGCTAAGGAGGAAAACAAAAACAAAAAAGTCAAAATACAATAAAGAATCATACCAATAAATTAAAGCTCTCAAGCAGTGAACCACTAAGTTGAACCTGTTCATCGGAAAGGCTTTGGATATGTGGTTCAAGGGAATTGACAGAATCCACAAGACGATAGTAGTCCCGCACAACCCAATAATTCATGCTCGTAAAATCTTGTATATTCCTCTTTAAACGACCCAAATTCCCCTAAAATACAGACGAGGCAAATCATCGAACAATTGGTGTGCGATAAGTACTGACAGAATTATTCACAGTACAGTACTAAGAGAGTTGACGAATATCATACCGTCAGGGAAGCAGAGGCGACACAACTTCTTCGAACAAGGTGACACCTCTGAATCGGCGTGACAGACCGAGAGAACAAAACACCAGATATGGGCTTTGCCCATGGAAACTTATTACTTCGAGACAAGAGGCCAGGAGGAGCTGGATGACATATATTAGGGTTCACAAAATTCGAAACAGTACCCATTCTTACAAATAGGGCTTCGTTATAGTCGCTTTGTTGTTGTTGTGGTCAAGTATCCATGGATGAAGAAGCTCTCTGTCTCATCATTCTTAGTGAACTCAAAATGTTTTACGGCTCGGTGGCGCTAAATTGCTGATTTGCCCAATATAAAGGATTTTTTTTTTATTAATATTTTTCACTTTAAGTCCCTCAACATTTTTATTTAGACTCTCGCAATATGTCACTCAGCAAAAGAATTCATCTTCTTCTTGTATTAATGTACAGAATTGATTTGATTTCAACGTATAAGCAAATTGCGAATCACATGTACATGTATTATCAACAGATGGGACGAAGGATTTACTACACATGAACTATAGTTAAGATATACACAGCAATTTTTTTGACGAAAGTGGCATCTATGGAGAAAACTAACTTATGGAATGGGATCTTCAGGAACAAGATGAACAAATTTTAGTTTTTGTTAACGTCCACAATAGTATACCTGTAAAACAGAGACAAAACTTCTATTGTCACAGACCATTTTTAACAACCAGAGGTAATCATGAATGCAAACAAAAAAAAAAACAGCAGACAATTTGGACTATCACCTTAATGGTTGTATTTGCAAACCCTGCAAAGAGCTTGCCTTCCCAATATAATAAAGATGTGATTACTGATGAACCCGGGATTGATCCAACATCACTACAGTCTACTGATATCTCATTTCCTGACAATTCCTACAAACCGGTGTTCGAAAACACATGTTTAGGAGGAAAATCCAGCATCAGATAATGGGTAAAATGTGTGGATTATGCGTCATTAGCTCGAGTCTACAAACTAGTGGATTACCTGTACATTGATGGTTTTGTCCCAACCTCCAGTGAATAGCCATTTACCATTCACGGCAGTGCTGAGAATTGCACCACTCTGTATTTTTATAGCCTTCATCAGAGTATCATCCCTCCAGATCTGATAAAAGAATCATAAGACCCAGGTTTAGAGTCTGAGAATAAGATTGAAATGAAGCAAGTCAAGCTAAACGTTTTTAAGGACAAATTTAAAACCTGTATATCTCCGTTTTGATAAGCTGCCACTAGGGTTTGATCGTCTGCAGCTAGAGACAGAATAGATCTTACAATACCCGGAGTCTCTTCCCCCAACACTGTCAACAAACTGTGGTCACTAAGACTCCACAATCGAACGGTTCCATCCCAACTTCCACTGTATAGTACTCCTTTAAGCACAACAAGCGTTGAGACTACAGATTTATGACCACTCATAGTGCAAATCAGGCTTCCATCCTGGGAAAACAATCACCACATTCAAATAATACGATGAAAATCTTATCAGGACAATATTTGCAAGTCTACATGAAATTAACTTACTTGCAGTGACCAAGCTTTGATAGTGTTATCTCCACTGCCAGTATACACATGCCCATGTTCTGAGTATGCCAATGCATGGATGCCAGTATATCGCCAGTCTTTTGGCTCGTACCACTTTCTTAGCGGCTGTTCTTTCAGAGGGGAAGTAGTGCTCCATACAAAGATACCTCCTCCACCGTCGCCACTGACACATACTGGTTCTGCTCCCTCGGCGTGTATCAAAGCCATTACTTTGTCCTGATGACCTTTAAATGTATGCACATGGGAGAAGTCCTGCATATAGCATGTTTTGCATTGGAGATCCATAAAGCTAGAAATAAGGATTGTTACTACTCATGATAGGGAGACAAGTAAGCTGTAGAAACCTTGCTTCTTACAACTATCAGAGAGCTCTTACTGAGCTGAGAAGAACATGAACAAAAATTTATAAAGGACCTATCACTAACTTTATATATGGAACCATGATTGCATCTGTACCTTCAGAGACCATATAAGGATAGTTTTGTCATATGAGGAGCTGAACAGAAACCCACCTATACAGAGAAAAGGAACATATAAAGATGCATCGTTTAAATAATCTTCTTGGAAGGAAAATTGAGTACCTTTTATCATTTATGCAACATACTATAAAATTTGTGCAATTTATATAAAAAAAAGTACACAGTTAAGAAGAAGGTGTACCTCCAACCGCTAAACTTGTGACAGAGTCCTGGTGTCCCTGCATGTCTTTAGATTTCACCTTTCCTTCTGAGAGTCTCCCAACAAAATCTATGTCAACCTTACCCTCCTCTGCTTCACAGTAAGTTTTCATTCCAGGCAACTCTTCTTCCAGTTCTTTGGACACTTCTACCGGGCGGCACAATTCACTTAGAGCCAAAGAAAACTCTTTCGTTTTCCCAGATATCATTTTATGCGATCCAATCATAGAACTGAACCTAAGATTCATGACTAGCTCCCTGATGAATTTCCATAGATCAGTCAAAACTGGACGTGCCTGAGGATCAAGACAGCAACATTGGCGAAGAATTTCAACCATTGGTTTAAACTTCCCTCCAAATTTAGATTTTATTATAGAACTCAATTTCTCTGTGATACATGTGTAAAACACCAAGAAATCCTTAATTCCCCCTTCACACATTTTTGGATCCACACAATTTACACTTTCAGTCAGCTCCTGGGTAAACCGTTTTCCAAGAAGAAGCTTGAGGAGAAGAAAACAAACTGGCCAGACATCAGAGCTATATGAAATCAAAGATTTTGAGCTGGCATTTTTTATCAACATATTCTGTTCTTTCAACAATTCAAACAACACCTCTGAGCTCATAAAAATCCCCTTGTGCAGTAACCCAACCAAAATCATACCCATTTCCAAAGCACCAACTGGTTTGCTGAAAGAGCTAGTTTCTTCAGCGATAATTTGATACACATTCCTTCCAGTTTCAATCAACTCAATCAAATCAACATAAGCATTCTCAAATTCGTCAAACTTGACACAAGAAAGACTCAAACAGCCTGTGATCACCCTTTCCTTGTGCAGATTGAGAAGTGCCTCACATATTTGCATACCAATCATTGCTAAACGTGAAGTATCATCGTCAGTGAGATTATCAAATTCCTCCCACGATAATTCAGTAAGCTTCTCACCCACTAAATAAAAAACCCCATTCTTCAAATCACCCCACAAGCCCAAAACTTTAGAAACACCTCTCTGTTTAACAGAAATGATAGTATAAAGCTCATCTCTTTCCTCCTCTTTCATCGCCCACAGACAACTCATCATCCTCTGGACATAACTATACTTGAGGACAGAACCACAATCATCATGCTGAAACGAAGCAACCCGTAAAAGACTCACCTTTGAATCATCATCTCTCAGACTTGCACATAAACGCGAAGATGAAGCAAAATCACTACCTTCACTTTCCCCATTCTCCACCGAAACGTCGTCGTGCAGGAGAATCCGATCCTTCCAAGTGGCGTAAAAGTCGTCGGACCATGATCGAGTGACAAATTCAACAGATTTTTTACAACTCCGGCCAGGTTCCAGCTTAATATGAGAAACAGAAGGGAATAATCTGAGAAGATCGATGTTTTTGGGGAGAGCTGATGGTCCTTGAGGTGGAAACTTGACGAGAACGGTGCACGCAGGACATCGGATTGTGTCCGGAAACTTCTTGGGAAGATTCGTTAAGCATTCTTCGCACGCTGTATGTCCGCAAGCGAGCACGCGTGGGACTGAAGAGTCGCCGTCGTAAGACTGTAGACACACCGGACACTCTGGTGCCTCCATCACCGAGGAACAACTGAATCCAAATACGACGACGTTTTACACTGTAACTAAAACAACGTCAAAGAAAAAAAACTAAAAGGGAAACAGGTGAAGAAAATGGGCTTGACGATGCGCCGGAGAAGGCAGTCAACAAGTGTCCGAAAGCCCAACAAGAGGGTTATCGATTAAAGGAGACTTGGTCTCTGCATTTTTATTACATAATCGTCAGTGCCCAACAAGAGTTTTTTTTGATAAAAATATCTGATTTCTGGATTGCTCTGTTTTGAGTTGTACTTTATCAAACGAATTGATGACAAAAAAGAAACAAAAAACGCTATAATCAATTTGCTGGAATGTGACTGTAATATCAATATATCACCATAATCAAAAAAAAAAAAAAAAAGACTTATAAAATGGAAACGAATTATTTTCTTAATTAATGTAATGGAAGCTTTTTCCGATAAAAATAAAAAATTGAGAAAATACGAAGGATATATAAAGGTAAGAAAAAAAAAAAGGGAAGGTGGGAATTTTAAAAGCAAAGCCACCTGTCTGTGACCCACCCATTCGTTTTTGTGGGTACAGAGAGATTATCTATCGTCGTCTCCACACCGTCGGTGCGGTACCTCACGGATCAATTTCTAGAGAGAGCACGACACGATTTCTTTTCTAGATTCTCGTCAATTTTTCTCTCCTTCGATTTCTCCTTTTCCCTATTCAGAATTTCCCCATTTTCACGTGAGATCCGTTTGTTTTCCTGGGATTCGATCTGATAGGGGGAGTCTATTTATATATCTTGCAATTTTAGGGAAATCGTGAGATCGTTTGTTTTTTTTTTCTTCTCGATCAATCGGCGAAGATGGACGAGTTTGGTGTTCTTACGGAGCGTTATGGGATTAAGCCTCAAGGTAAATCTGCTCCGATGGCTGCTTCCAAGCGTTCTGTTAACCCTACCAATGCTCAGAGCTGGAATTTCGGTTCAGCATCCTCCTCTGGTGTGAATGCCAAATCCAAATCGACGTCGTTTTCTGGTAATGGCTCTGTGTATGATGCCGACGATATTTTCTCTACGTCGACTTCTAATAATACGAAGGGAGCGAATTCTAGTGGATTTAACGATTTTGATGTTTTTGCTGGGTTGAACAAATCATCTTCCGCTAATTATAGCAACTCTTCTTTGAACGATGATTTGTTGTTCTCCAATTTTGGGAATTCGGGAAAGAAAACATCTTCTTCAGCGCAGGGTTTTGATGCTGATGATTTGTTTGGGGGTGTTATGCCTGGTTCGAAAAGTTCTGCTACTGTTAAGAATGATGATTTGTTTGGGTCCTTCTCTTCATCCGAAAAGCAATATGCTAATGCGGTCGATGATTTGTTGGGTTTGGGGAAGAATGAAGCTAGTATTGATGGATTGATACCTGGTTTTGGTGGAAATGCTCAGACGACTAGCAGGTTTGTGATCTAGCATTTTGGTAATGATTGTTGCCAATTTCTATTGATTTGGTTTTCTTATATATATATATTGTATGAGATTGTGATGTTTGTCATGTATGGAATGTGCTATTGCCTCGTGAATGGTATTTGAAATATTAGATAACCTTTGTACAGGAAATAGTTTAGTGTTATGGTTTTGACTTTTTCTTTTGCTGAGTTATTTTGTTGATTGTTTGATTTTTCAGCAAGACTACCACCACAGCGAACTTCGATGCTGCTGATCCTTTTGTGGTTCTAGAATCAACTACGTCTGCAGCACATTCTTCTTCTGGTCTGTTCGTGGATCCACTTGAAGAATTTGCTGCTTCAGTCAGTTCGCAGGGGAAAAAACCATCAAATACTTCACAGACTTCAACAAAACTTAAGCCCCCGCCTAAACCAACACAAAAAGTGGATAGAGGTTAATCTCTTTGATAACTTAAATGTATGTGTATTTAGAGCTTTTGTTTACTGTTTTCATTGTGCTCTAATTAATCGCGTAATTATTCGCACAGTTAAGAGTTCGGGAATGTCTTCAATCGACGAACTTGAAGACTTTGCCATGGGTACTATGCGACGTAGTGCCTCGGCTTCTGACACTGCTAGCAAATATAGAGAAGCTGAAGATGCTGGAACAAAGAATAAACAATTTGGTGTAGATGACCTTGACTCCTTTTTCAGCGCTGGAGCTCGGTCCAGCAGTGTACCAAAGTCACGGACTACAACAGAAGTAAGAACGACTTTCGTAATATTACCAAATTCCAGTTTATTATAATAAAGAAAATGTGTTCTATATGTGTATCCTTATTCTTCTTTCTGATGCAAAGACAACTCGCAAGCAAGCATTCAACGTGCCAAAAAAGACGCCTAATGGGGTTTCTAGTGCAAAGAAGCCTCCTGCTCCAACAAATTTGGTGGATGACTTTTCTGCACTTTTTGGAGGTATATGTTGTGAAAACATGTATTTTCCAGAAATTCGTTACTTTGGAGTTAGTTTCTAAGAAACGTTTGCTTATCTACAGAGGATCTGGTATTTAGACAATTTGAGGAAATCCCAGGAGAAAGCGAAGAACGAAGAAAGGCCAGATGGGATCGTGAACAGAGAACAAAGAGCCGTGTGGTATGTGTGGTTATTTTGGTTTTCTTTTGAATCTTCTGGTGCAACCCTAGATTCTTTTTTTCCTCTGCAACTTAATGATGATATCTCATTTAGCTAAATGCTGTATGAAAATCTATGATAATTCTCCCTATGCTTGAAAGTAGCCCTTCACACTCAAAAGTTTAGTAAGTTCCCTGGAGAATGTGGTTTGCCTAGTCAGGTTTTCCCGTATTTGATTTGATGGTCCTGCTAGCATGTCAAAATCGGCGATACTCATAACCGACTGGCATACTGCAACCAATTTCTAGTTTAAGTTTTTATATGCTTATCATTGTTATCAATGTTTAGCTTGTACTTGATTGTATATATTGGTTCTAGATGATTTTACACATTTCAGTGCCTTTTAAAATGTAGGCACAAGCTGTAGCTGATATGAATAACCGTGATCATCAATCTCGGATTGAACAAGAACAGAGAACTGTGAGTAATGCTTTTCTTGACATTGATGTTTGAATCTTCATTATCATAATGCTTATTATGGACAATGGCCTTTTTGGATTTGTTAGTCTTCACTATGATAATGCTGTTTTTGACATTTTTATTTCCTTTTGTGATTATATTTTCTAAATCTACATAGAGTCTCCTTGTTAGTGTTTAAATACCAAGTTACCAACGATGGTTTTCTTGTTAATCTTGCTTTTCAGAGGATTTCGGAGACTGTTGATGCTGAGATAAGACGTTGGGCAACTGGAAAAGAAGGAAACATGCGTGCACTGTTATCTTCCTTGCAAATCGTGAGTTTTAAATAAATATTAATTGTAATCTAATCTTCTATTACATCTGTCTATCCATGTGCTCCTCCTGTGTTCACTGAGTTCTGGTTCTGCTTGAACGATGACAGGTACTCTGGCCCGGATGTGGTTGGGAGGCCGTTTCTTTAACAGATTTGATCACTTCGTCAGCAGTCAAGAAAGTCTATAGAAAGGCAACGCTGTATGTCCATCCCGATAAAGTTCAGCAAAAAGGAGCCACGCTTGAACAAAAGTATATTGCCGAAAAGGTTTTTGACATTTTGAAGGTATTTTCTCAGTGGATCTACATGAGCAGCTCTCTTTCTAGCATCTAAGGTAGACGAATGTTGACAGAAGAATCTTGTGGGTTTAGTTTCCTCCAAATCGATCAGTAGAGTTTCATGGAAATGATGTTTCAAAATGTGTTAGTAATTTGAAGAATTCCGGATTAGGTTCTTGTCTCTGTATAGATCCACAAACCTTACCTCATAACTGATTTGCATCGTACAGGAAGCTTGGAACAAGTTCAACAAAGAGGAGCTCTCATAAACAGTTAAACACATATGCTGTGGATGTAGCTGCTTCCATTTCAGGTTTGAGAACAGTTTGCTTCAGATAGACCCTGAAACGGGACTGATTACTTCTAGCAATGGATGATTAAGAGATAGAGGCACTTGAAGAGACTTGGTACTTGTTTGTTTGTGTCTCTGTGCCACATAATTCGTCTGTGAGTTTCCTCCCGTCTTTTCTTGTTTTCAATCTTCTTGTCTCTGATTTTTCCTTTGACAGTAACTTGTGATTCTTGTCATCTTTCTGTACACTCAACCAAAACAAAAAAAAATCCATGGGGGATATTGTATAGCCCCAAAAACTCAATAGATTTTCTTTTTATTAAATATATATTATGTATGTTCTTATTATAATAGCTATAGCGTAGAGACTAGAGATAATCCACTCATGTTTAATTTCATGAGGAATTCCCATGGAATTACAAAATGCTTTGTTGGTATCTTCATGGATATGAATATATTCGTTCATCATTGTCTTTGTAGCTCGATAATTATATCAAAACGCTAATGTTTGAGACTAGGTTAAAGGAACCTTGAGATATGGATAAAGCCATAAAGAGAAGTAGCAGCAAGACAGATCCAAACTACGACAAGTAGTATACGAAGATAATAAAATCCAAACCATAAGAATCCATGAAAACAAGTAGACAACTACGACTTTGCCTCATCAGTCAGACACTAATAATTGGAGAGATGGATCTTTCAGAAATGTTTAGTTTTCTCAGAGATGAAGGCTACTCAGACAGAGAGATATATAAAATTACATAGACGTGAATCTGACCTTAATTGTATATTGTTTTATATCTATATAAATTATAAAAAATCTGAGTGTCATTTTTTTTTTTTTTTAATCTGAGCGTCATTGGATCTTACAAAATTAACATATTTTTTGCTATTTCAAGTAATTTGATAAAATAAAAACATGCTAATTTTGTATGATCTAAATACGTTCAGATCTTTATAAATTATATAAATATAAAACAAGTAATAACCCAAAAGGAAAAAGATATCCAACTTGAACATTTGTGATGTGAAGTGTGAACAATACGTCAGTATACTGTATACATATATTATGTCTACACTCTACAGCTCTTACTGGTAATAGATTACGAACAAGAAATAGTAAAATGAGTCATATCTTCTAAAATTTACTACTTGAGAAGGTGATATAGTTCATATGTATATTTGATTGAAATCTGATGATCAGCTGCTGTATTTTTTGCCATATTGAAAATGCTAATATCTACTTTCCAGTTTCCACCAATATTCCAAGAATTTATTTGCCTCAAATCATTACTTCCGGATAATGTCAAGATACTGTCTTGGAATGTTCAAGTGCATCAATTCAGACTGATATTTTACCACTTCCAAAAATAAAGTATGTATATCATATCAATTAGTATCATAACTTCTTTTTTTTGGAGGCAAAATCAATTATCATCACTAATAACCCAAAAACTCGATTTTTAGCAAAACAAAAAGGAAAAGAAACCCAATCATAGCTTTGGTTTTTTCTTTTATTTAATTAACAAAAATAGAAACTTCCCGAAATGGTTAAAATCAAGGGTCACTAAAGTCAACCAACTTGTTAATATCATCCACGTCGCCACTTCCACCTATAAAATGTTCCCGCCAATTGCCAAATCCCAAAACAAGAGTCCACCATGAAAATCAACAACTCTACTCTCCTCTCCTTCTTCCTCTCTCTCTTCTGCTTATCGTCAGCTTCACCAAACAAGCCTCAGCTTTCAAATGGCTCGACCATCTTGTTCACGACGATAGGGAGGCCCACTTTCGAGTTCGACATCTTCACTCTCCCCACAAACCATCGTCCACCATCTTCTGCCGATGAGCACCGTCTTACCGACGGCAAATCCGTTAATTTTAACGGCCATTTCGCTTCTCCTTCTCCGGTGTTAATCTCACTTCTACCCAATAATTCTCGGATTCAACTAAAAGACCCGTCTCTTCTACATCTCATCTACGTCACCGAGAGAGACGGCACGCCTACTTTAAACTACGACGTCGTTCACGGCGATAACTCGGGATCTAGAGTTCAGGTTCCGTTATTTACAAGTGAGGAACAGCAGAATGGCATGGCTGTTAATTCGATGAAGGATACGCCTGTTTTAACTAACGGCTTTCTTGTCTACGTGTCGACACATGAGAATCCGGGTAAGCCCATGGCGAGCTGGGCCGCCGTTTACTCTACCGAGTTACGAACTAAGTCCACTCGGCGGCTGACGCCGTCTGGAATCGCTGATTTTTCGCCGGCGGTGTCACCATCTGGGAAATGGACCGCCGTGGCTTCCTACGGAGAGAAAGGCTGGTCTTGGAGCTTCGTAGAGAAAGAGCTTAGTACGGACATCTACGTTTTCCTGACTCGGGATGGGACTCAGCGAATCAAGGTGGTCGAGCAAGGTGGATGGCCGAGTTGGGTCGACGAGTCGACTTTTTATTTCCACCGGAAAAGCGACGACGGCTGGATCAGCGTGTACCGAGTAATTTTACCCAAAACCGGACCGGTTAACACAAAATCGGTAACGATTCAAAGGGTCACACCACCGAGTCTTCACGCGTTCACACCCGCCACGTCACCAAACAACAACGACTTCATCGCGGTGGCCACAAGGAGACCTGGATCAGAAATACGCCACGTGGAGCTCTTTGATTTAAAGAAGAACGAGTTCGTCGAGTTAACTCGTCTTGTATCCCCGAAGAGTCATCACTTTAACCCGTTTCTTTCCCCTGACTCGTCCCGAGTCGGATACCATAGCTGCAGAGGCGACGCTACTGGACGTAAAACTCCTCGGAATCTCCTCCAGAACCTCAAAACCACTTCCAACGACCTCTCTCTCTTCAGATTCGACGGTGCGTTTCCGTCAATCTCGCCGGAAGGTGATCGATTCGCGTTCGTATCTTCCACAGGCGTTTTCTTGGTGAAACCAGACGGTTCAGGTCTACGTCAATTGCTTCCACAAATGGGATTTGGAACAGTTTGGGATCCAATTCGACGTGGAATCGTGTACACAAGCTCAGGTCCCGCTTTAGCTCCAGGGAAATCTCAAATCGATATACTCGCCATTAACGTCGATGCACCAAATCCGTCAACCGCCGTTAAAAAACTAACGACTAAAGGAGAAAATAACGCTTTTCCGTGGCCATCACCTGATGGTAAACGGATCGTGTTCCGTTCTGCTCGGTCCGGTACTAAAAACCTTTACATCATGGACGCAGAGAAAGGTGAAGCCGGTGGTTTGTTCAGGCTAACCAACGGAAACTGGAACGACACTATAGCTACTTGGTCACCAGATGGTAATTGGATCGTGTTTGCATCGAACCGGGAATTTCCCGGTACGTTGTTGATGAATTTGTATGTGGTTCACCCGGATGGGACCGGTTTAAGGAAGCTAGCGCAGAACTTGACCGGTGGGGTATCGATGCACCCGATGTTTAGTCCCGACAGTAAGAGAATCGTGTTTACTACCATTTATGCTGGAATCTCGGCGGAGCCGATCGGTACTCCGCATTTTAACGTCCCGAGTAGCGAGATTTTTACGGTGAATTTGGACGGCTCTGGTTTTACGAGGCTTACCCACAACTCGGTGGAAGATGGACCACCCATGTGGTTCACTAAGATCAAGGCTACTGGTGATGTGGCTTGGCCTAAGAGGTTTGGGCCTAGTTGCTCTATCGAAGATTTCAAGTCGCAAAATACGACCGTCAAAATGAAACTCAATAAGCGCGCAACAATGTCAATGTGTGCTGTTCCTTCACAATGATTTATTACGCATCTTACTTTTCTAATTAAGTAACTTTTTAAAGATGATATATTGTTTATGTATTGGGGTAGCCTAAGAAAATAATATAGCCTTGAGCTTTAACATTTTCAATATATTTTTAAGCAATATCAACATTGATCTTTAGAAGTAGAATCAACTGTTGAAATGATTGTAGTGTGCTTTGTCAAAGTGTGTACCATGGTCCATGCTAGATGGACCAACCACTATTTTCTTAATACGTAGATATTAGATAATTCGTAGAACACAAGTGAAGAAAAATCTACTTGAGGAATGAGGATAATATACTTTGTCAGAAACGTTACAAGTACAAATTCCACGAATGATTGTCACGTGTCAACTTATCTTAAACTGGCCCTACAATAACGTAATCTCTTACACCACACTCTGAAAAATTCTTCCTCCTTATAAAACTCTTTCTTTTTGGTAAAATGTGAAATTAAAACTTGTGAATATCGTCTCCACTTAGTGGCTAACCACTGACCAATCCGCCATGAATATTGCTCAGATTCTCTTCTTCACGCCCCTTCTGCTTCTCCTTCACGCATCGACGGCGGAACATGAGAATTCGAACGCTGGCAGTGGAGACACCATCATATTCACTACTCTAGGACGATCGCGCTACGAATTCGACATATTCGCCCTCTCCACAACTCAACCGCCGTCAGGTTCCGGCGAGCTCCGGATCACCGATGGAGAATCGGTAAACTTCAACGGCTATTTTCCCTCTCCTTCCCCGGCGCTCATCTCTCTTCTACCCGATGAATCCCTAATTCAACTAGAAGATTCGTCTCCTCTGCATCTCCTATACGTCACCGAGAGAAACGGAACTTCTAGCATATACTACGATCTAATTTACGGCGGTGGTTCTGATTCTAGAATGAAACGACGATCGGTGCTAGAAGCACCGTCTCGAGTCCAAGTTCCGTTGTTATCCGGCTTTGATCATCGGAGTGGCATAACGGTAAATTCGTTTAAAGATAAGCCTAGTTTGAGTGGTGAGTTTCTCGTCTACGTGTCAACACACGAGAACTCAGGTGAGCCAAGAACAAGCTGGACAGCCGTTTACTCTACCGAGTTGAAAACTGGGTTAACCCGGCGGTTAACGCCGAGTGATGTAGCTGATTTCAGCCCGGCGGTGTCGCCTTCCGGTAATTGGACGGCCGTGGCTTCCTACGGAGAGAGAGGCTGGACAGGGGAAGTGGAAGAGCTAAGTACGGACATCTATGTATTCTCGACTCGGGATGGGAATCACCGAGTCAAGGTGGTGGAGCACGGTGGTTGGCCGAGTTGGGTCGATGACTTGACTCTGTATTTCCATAGAAGAAGCGAGGAGGATGGTTGGATCAGTGTGTACCGAGCGATTTTACCTGAAAACGGACCGTTGACTACAGAGTCAGTGACCATTCAACGAGTCACACCACCGGGAGTTCATGTTTTCACACCGGCCACGTCACCAAATAACCACGAGTTCATAGCGGTGGCGACGAGGAGACCTGGCTCGGATTACCGCCACGTGGAGCTGTTTGATCTGAAGAGGAATGAGTTTATTGAGTTGACTCGTCTGGTGGCGCCAAAGAGTCATCATTTGAACCCGTTCTTGTCCCCTGATTCGTCCCGCGTCGGATACCATAGTTGCAGAGGCGAGGCTAATGGACGGAGAAGTCCTCTGCTTTTCCTCGAGAATATTCAAACCACCACAACGGACCTGTCTCTCTTCAGAATCGATGGTTCGTTTCCTTCCTTCTCACCAGGAGGTGATCGTATCGCATACGTCAGAATGCCTGGTGTGTTTGTGGTGAAGCCGGATGGTTCAGCACAGCGTAAAGTGTACAAAGGAATGGCGTTTTCGACAGCTTGGGATCCTGTTCGACCAGGAATTGTGTACTCTAGCTCAGGTCCAACGTTTGCTACGGAGAGAACAGAGGTTGATATCATTTCCATTGACGTTGATGCAGCGGATACGTCATCTTCTGTGAGGAGGCTCACGACAAACGGGAAGAACAATGCTTTCCCTTGGCCATCTCCGGATAGTAAACGGATAGTGTTTCGTTCGGGGCGGACTGGTCACAAAAACCTCTACATTATGGATGCTCAGAAAGGCGAAAGTGGTGGTCTATGGAGGTTAACCGAAGGTGCGTGGACCGACACAATGTGTAACTGGTCACCTGATGGTGAATGGATTGCGTTTGCATCTGATCGAGAAAGCCCTGGCTCGGGTAGTTTCGAGCTGTTCTTGATCCATCCAAACGGAACAGGGTTAAGGAAGCTTATCCAAAGCGGGACGGGTGGGAGAACTAACCACCCGGTTTTTAGCCCGGACAGTAAATCCCTAGTTTTTACATCTGATTATGCTGCGATCTCAGCGGAACCTATCTCGAACCCGCATCACTACCAGCCATATGGTGATATCTTTACAGTGAAACTGGATGGCTCTAATTTGAAGAGGCTTACGCATAACTCTTATGAAGATGGGACACCAGCATGGGCCCCTCGATTCATCCACCCCAACGACGTGGTGCTGCGAAGGAGAAATGATTCTAGTTGCTCGTTCGAAGACTGTCATTGGCTCAACAAGTACCCTACACTAAAAGGCCGAAAAATCTCATGTTAATATTCATATACGTTATATACCACTGTTGAGTATCTTTTTCCAAAGTCACAGACCTGTTGCTTCACTGTAAGATCTATGATGTATCCCAGCTTGTAACTCTAGTTATAGATTTGGACGAGACTACCGATGTATATGCATATAATTATTGAATAATACTTGTGCTTATGAATGAATAAATGACATGCTAAATTCTAATGTATATATTTGTGTCATGTTCTTATTTGCTAAAAAGTCAAGAGACTTTGAAACCCTCTTACTCAGTTGGAGAGTTTATGGCGGGAGCGGGAAAATCTCAGCAAACGTCGCTCAAGGTTATAAAGAGTCTCCGTCACAGCGAATGAATTGGGAAGAGAAATTAGAAAAAGCTGAAGAGAGGAATGGCGCCAGTTCTTCAGAGTTCACAGCCATGGGTTGAGAAATAGTACGATTTCTTACTCAATTTTCCTCCGTTGACGGAAACTGCGTCGGATTTTATTAACTCTTTTGTTTCCGATTTGGTTTCAGCCGGCCGAAGCAGGTTAAGGACGTGGCTCACCAGGAAGAGGTGGTTCGGGTCCTCACCAACACTCTCGAGACCGCTGACGTAATTTGACTATAACTCTTTGTTACCTGGAATCGTCGCGAAAAAAGCCCTTAATTTTGAAATTTGATTTTGTTCATTGAGTTTCGAGGACAAAGGTGAAAACCCTAGATGTCGAATTTGGCTCTCAATTCTGGATTTTTAATTTGTGTGTCTCTGTAGTGTCCGCACATGCTCTTTTATGGACCGCCAGGCACTGGAAAAACCACTACTGCACTTGCCATCGCTCACCAGCTATTTGGGTAAGCAATCATCTGATATTTTGTGAAAGCTGAAATTATGATTTAAGTGTATTTTTTTAATTATTTATTTTATGCACAAGTCATGGATTGATATTTGATTGATTTATTGGTGTGTGCTTCACTAGTATGAGACCTTCTGATTACTAATATGATACATTCGGATGCTAAGATATTTTCCACTCTCAGGCTTTGTGGTTTCTTTCATAGTGATTTACCAAGTTTTCCCCATTAGATTGCTAGACAGTATACTAAGATGTGAATTCATTAATAATACTAGTCATAATGGTCTTGCTATGTAAGTGTTTAGGTTTTGAATTCAGATTGCATCCTCTTTCGTGCAAATTGAAAGCTTAATTGTCTTGTCCTTCATTCCACGGGTGTCTCATATGAGTATTTCAGCTTCTCTTGGTAGTCGTATCACATATGTATTTCATGAGACTGTCATTGTATTGTTGTTTCGTTTTGCTCTGACTGCAAGCTGTAATTTGGAGATTTACGGTGGGGATGTGAACTAACTACGGAGTTGTTACAGACCCGAATTGTACAAGTCCAGGGTGTTGGAGCTGAATGCAAGTGATGACAGAGGGATTAATGTTGTTCGGACAAAGATCAAGGACTTTGCTGCTGTTGCTGTTGGATCTAGTAACCGTCAAGGGTGTGTAAAACTTTTTTTTTGCTTTTGTCAAGTTTTTTTTCTCCAAGTTTCTTGTTTCTTGTTTCTGCTTCTGTGTGCGGTGTGCATTTCATCTAAGACTAGACTACAATATGATACTTCAGCGGTTATCCTTGCCCATCATTTAAGATCATCATTCTAGATGAGGCTGATTCGATGACTGAAGATGCTCAGGTACGTTGAACATGTTTTACCACCGCCTTTGTACGTTTGAAATGTGCTTACCATGAACCCTTTTACTGACTGTCCAGAATGCCTTGAGGCGCACAATGGAAACTTACTCCAAAGTCACCAGATTCTTTTTCATATGTAATTATATCAGCAGGTAATTCTGTTACAATGGTACCTAAATGTTGGCCATTTTGTCTTCCGATCTCACTTGCATCTCCCTCTCATTTCTTCCCCAATATTTTCTCTGGTTATGTTAACTGATTACTTTTTTGTTTATAATTTTTTTTTAGTTTGGTACATGCACATAGTGAGCTACACGTTGGATTTTTTAAACTCAATTCATAACAACATTCTGTGTAGCCGAACTATGAAACCCACCGATTTTCTTCACCCTTATAACTTTGATTTCTTATTCTTTAGGATCATAGAGCCCCTTGCTTCCAGATGTGCAAAGTTCAGATTTAAACCACTTTCTGAAGAAGTCATGAGTAACCGTATATTGCATATTTGCAACGAAGAAGGTCTCAACCTCGGTGGAGAGGTATGAACAACTGATTTAAGGTTTGCCTTATTATTTAAGTTTTGTGAAAGCTGTTTATTATAGCTATTTCCCATTTAGGGTCTTTCAACTTTGAGCACCATATCACAAGGTGATCTCCGTAGGGCTATCACATATCTGCAGGTAAGATAAAACTATCTGAAAGATTTGTTATTGGACGAAATAGCCTATAGAATGTCAATCAGTCCTTCTCCTTGAATATTACAGAGTGCTGCTCGGTTATTTGGATCAACTATAACTTCTAAGGATTTACTCGATGTGTCTGGGGTAAGGATGAAGTTAACCCAGTTTTGAATAAGTGTATGGTAAGGTTTCAACCCAGTCAGACTTTACGATGGTTAATTTGGATGTCATATGAACCTATCAGATAGTTCCTCTGGAGGTAGTCAATAAACTTTTTACTGCATGCAAAAGTGGTGATTTCGATATTGCAAACAAGGAAGTGGATGACATAGTTGCAGAAGGATATCCTGCATCCCAAATTATCAATCAGGTTTAATATTTCCCTCTGTTATTTTCCGCTCACTTAAGTTTTGCAATTGTGGCTATAACCACTTCTATACAACTCTCTTTTAGTTATTCGATATAGTCGTGGAGGCTGACAATGACATTACTGACATGCAAAAGGCTAAGATCTGCAAATGTTTAGCTGAAACAGATAAGGTAAGACTTCTCGTCTACAGGATTATCTTTTCAGTACTTTGTCTCCTTTATAGAGTTAGTTGAAGACTCCAGTGAGATCCATTACCAACACCTCCACTCAATTATATTATGGGTTCTGAGTCAAGTGCACATCTTTAGACTTGCATCTTACATTATCATTTGAATATGTAGATATGTTGCAATCTAGCTAAGCATGTCTCTATCACCTCTAATGATAAGAGAAAGATAGTCTCACATCTTTCCCTTGAAATGTATCCAGCGACTTGTAGATGGAGCAGACGAGTACTTGCAGCTTCTGGATGTGGCAAGCAATACAATTCGTGCTCTCTCAGAAATGGCTCAAGACTTCTAAGGCAAATACCCTTTAAATCTCTGCATCTTGATTTGCCTTGAATTGTCACAATGCCACTTATCATAGTTTAGGTCCTCATAAAAAGTTGGATCCGTTTGACTTCTTTGTTGTTACCCCTTTTGTGTTGTTGTTAGAGAGTTGTTTTAAGACAACTATGAAATCTATTTTATTTCAACAATTTCGAAAATCTGTTGTTAAAATTATGAAATAAATCATTACAACGTGGGAAGACATTATCGAATCAAAATAAATTAACATCTCGATCAACAAAATCATTTACGCTCATTTTCGTAAATATTTACTTAATGTGAATTAAATATGATAAAAAGCAAAAACAAATAAAGTAGGTTTATTTATATATAATATACTTATTCTAGTTAAAAACATTTACCTCTAAAATCATATTAGTAGCAACTAAAATCCTCCGAAAATGTAAAAAAATACGTGTGTATTGAATAGCATATCCACATAAAAAGAAGGTTCGGATACAGACATCCAATCTATAGAAAACATAAGTAATGCCATAAATAAATAAAAATGCTGTCAGACACAAATTCGTTGAATCTCTGACTAGTAGTTTGACATAAAACTGTCGAAATCTGGATACGTTCTAAAAATAAGTGATGAAACTATAAGTAGTACGTAGTTTGTTATTAGACATCCACTAAAATCGATCGAGAAACGCTTTTGTTTTGTTTTGTTTTGAGGGGTAAGTAAACCCAATGGTCGATGGTGACGATTCTTTCAAAAGACCCGGAGCTGTGCCTTTTACGTGGGAGATCCGACCCGGTGTACCCAAAAACCGACCCGATGATGATGCTCCCACTCTTCCTCCCAACAACCTTGCTCCTCTCAAATTAAAACCATCTCCGTCGTCTTCTTCGTTTTTCATCTCCGAATCCAAAAGCCGACCAGTCTCTCCCTTTGCTCCTCCTTCGTCCTTCAAGCTCAAGTCGTCTCTAGATTCCGACACTCACTCTTCAGGACCTCCGACGCCATATTTCCGATCATCTTCCCCTCGAGCCGGTGCTGTTTTGCCCCGGTGTTTCCGGAAGTCATTCTTTGGGTTGAAGAAGAGTAAGAGCGGCGATGTAAAAAAGACAGGTCAGGAACCATCATCATCATCATCGGAGTCTGACAATTTCTATGAATCGGGAACAACGTTTTCTCCGTCGGAATATTCTAGCCAGGGATCGGTTTCATCGAGGTGGGGTTCTCCGAGATCGTCCCTCTCTTCTCACCGTGGCTCGCCGCTCAAACGAACTGATTCGGATTTGAGCTCCTATGAGAAGAAAACCATCTTAATGATGGCTCGTTCTCGGCTCGGTTAAAGCCATTTTTCTTTTTAGAATTTTACTATAATTTAATAAAAAAGGATTCGAGCTTTTTCACTGCGACAAGAACGACTATAAATGTGAATAATTCATAATTAAATTGTCTGTGTAGTTCGAAATGACTCTTTATATAATGTACATTATCATAGGCAAATCGAGTTAAAGACCCTTAATGTTTGAAATGTTGGGAGTAGAGAGATGGTTTGGGAAGAAAGGACATAGACATTAAAGATTGGTAACTGTTTAATTCACAATGATGGTTTTCAGATGATACAGTACTACAAGACACTAACTTAGAACAACACTACGGTCTCAAAGCCAATAACTTATCTTAAAATAACAAGGCAAAATAAATATGGATACTGATAAGCTAAATATGCTAAAGAGATGGGTCTCAGTTTAAGCCTAAGCCGGACCCTGAGCCTGAACCCGTGGAAGACCTAACCATCGGGTGACTAAACGCAGGCTGGTTGATGGATGCTGCTGCAGGGTTGTTAAGTTGGTTGTTGCCAAACATGACATTTGGTGAAGCTGTTGATCCTGCATTCGTCTGTATCGCATTCAGAGGCAATCTCGGGCCAAACGAGAAAGCTTGTTGTTGTTGTTGTTGTTGTTGTTGTTGTTGGCGTGCCATGAACTGCATCTGCGCATGAACTTGCGGGTTATTGCTGAATCCCGGGATGATGCTTGGTTGAGAAGTTGCTGAAACTTGTTGTTGTTGTTGCTGCTGTTGCTGCTGATGTAGGAGAGTATTGATGTTGTTACCACCTGTGGATAGAGACATGCCTTGGAGACTATTATTATTAGCTTGTGGAGAGATTCCTCCAGGTGATCCGAATCTTGCTGAGAGCATACGAGCTCGTTCTGCAGCAAATCTCTGACGGGTTTTCTCAACTTGTTCGCATTCTTTCATCAACAATGTTTCGATTTCTGCAAACTGCTTTAGCTTCAGCTCCATCCTCTTCAGCTGCAGTTTTTACTCATATCAGCAATAAACGCTAACGACAAAATAAATTATCATCAGCAACTGGCTCTGGTATTCACCTGGTGATTTACGATATTTGCAGAAAGCCTTTGGATTTCACGTTCCTCATGATCAGCAAACAATTTTGCTTTTGTTGCTGCAGCTGATAGACCGGCTCTAAATGCTGCCATAACCTTATCTTGTGGCAGTGGAGTTGGTGGTTCTGCTCCGTTTTGGCTCGATGTTTTGTGTGCTCCTGAATTTTCTTTTACAATTAAAGCATGTAGGTGGTATTGAAGATTAGGTTAAAACAAATAAGTACTGCCTGACCTTCTTGCTGCTGATTTTCTCCATCAAGCAAGCTGCTTTCTTTCCCTTTCACTCCCTCCGATTTCATCCTAGATAGATTGAGAAGTTTCAGCATAGTCCATAGTATTTATTAAACTGAATCATACTACAGAGATTTATAAAATGGATAGAGATTATGGAATACACTAACCTATCATCCTCAGATAAAACCGCCAGGGACTCATGGGCACAGGATGCAGCAACTCGAGGTCCAACAGCTGATGCCAAAAATGCAACCTAGAATGTTTCGGTATCAGGATCCTCATAATCCCCAAACTTACATTCAATAGATGACCATTTTCCACTCAAGATATGCATACAATTTAGGTCTCAGATCAAGTGATTCATGGATCAGATATCTCTAACTGATGAGATCATAAGGATAAATGAGAAGAGCATATGAAATCTGTAGCGAAAAAAGTTCACAAACCAATGCCATAACCGGATTCGGAGACTTCAAGAAAGGAAGCTTGATCTCAGTGTCAGAATCTTGCTCGGAATATCCTGCAGAGGCAAGCCGACAATGAGTATGACATGCCATAGAAAATAACCACGGCTAATAATTCATTGCTACAAACTGTTTTAAGATGAATAAAACAAAATCACCAGGTAAATCCCCATTTGACTCTGTTCCTCTGTGGTCATATCCATTTGTAGGGTTTTCCGAATTAGTTACACCTGGAACCTCAACATTATCTAAAAGACCATCCTCCACAGGTAATCGAAGAAAATGAAGAATGCATTGAGCTTTTGATTTGGAACCAACATGATCCGCAATCTGAACCCAGTTTTCATTGTAGAGTTCCACAGCTTCAAGAAGCAAGAGAGTTTCCTGATCAGTCCAATTGTCTCCATCTTGATCACCATAATATTTGGTTGGATCCACTCTTACAAAGTCAAGACAAGAATGTCCAACAACAAATCTTCCATGGTGAAAACAATCAGAGCATAAGAGTATATCCCCCTGTAAAGTAGAGAGGATGACCCTTTAGTTAGAAGCGCTCTACAGTAAGCAAGATAAGGTTTGGAGTCAATTACATCACTGGCACGAAAAAATCAGATAATGATACACAAAGAGTAATGCCTAGGGAAAGCAGGCTATAAGAACCTTCTTTTGCGATTGGAAGTACACAGTTGGAAGCGGTCGAGAACAATGGTTGCAATGATTATCACACAGGTGTTCACGAATTCTGATGTCCAAGTCAGGGAGGTCACCATCCAAAGTTGACAAGGATGAATAGACTTCAGCCCCCTTGTGTCTACAGTTGGGCTTGTCAAATTTGATCAAACTATCAATAGACGTTAAAGCAGCAGACGGCACGTGGACCTCACCATTTGTATCCTCCCTAACATCTGATACATCTCTAGAAGGCCCAGGTTGAGATTGGGCTGTGGCACAGTAATTGATTATTCCCCAGTGATCAAGAAAACGGAAAACTCGTGCAAAATCTTCAATGTCAACACCATCTACCAATCCTTGACAATCAGAAATCGTCAGTGTCTTTTCAGGGTTCTCCATGTATTTTGAAACAATGGCGTTCCTAAATTCCATATAACTTTCAGGTGTATGATTTGACGATTTTCCAGAGAAGAATTGTGGCACCACTTGTCTTTCAAGCCGATCCACAGTGTTTGGTGCAAACCAATCTGCTCAAATGTAACAGTAGAAGAATAAATTCGAGCAGTGGGACCAAACGTATCAGAGGATAAAAATAAATTAAGAGGGGAATCAGGTTACATTTGAACCATAGGACTCCAGGAACATAGCCCAAGTGAAATTTAGAAGGACATCATCACTTGCATAATCCATTAAAGATGCAATACTGATATAAGACAGCTAGGGCTACTCACAACCAGCAGGTATTCTAATGTTATTTATAAAGAGATAATGTGCAAGTTCTAATACCTCTCCATTTCCATCACACAGAACAAAAGAACATAGAGAAACATCTGATATGAAATGGAATTTCTTTCAGAGTAATGTAAACTAAGAACCAGTCATTATAGAGAAGGGAAATAAGAAGTTATACATTTCGGAGCTACCGGCCTTTGAGATATCTTTAAAAAATCATATTGTATGACAAATTCTAGACAGCCTTATGACTAATCTTCAAACCTATTCACAGGATATCTACTTAAGTACAAGTACCAACAAGCAAAAGTTGATACTGCAATAAAACCTTATTTCTAACATAAAAGAGCATTTCATCAAAGTTAACACTTAGATATCTTCAATTCAATGTACACTCATGAACTAAAAGATAATCAAAAACAAACCTGAATGCATAGGCAAGACATGAACCAGATCCCCGAAGCGTTTAACAACTCCTTGTCCTTCCATGATAGGTGGTGGAGAGATAACATAAGCCGAAGACGCTCCATCACTCCTCTCAAGATCAAGGCATGGAGAATCAGCCGGCACAGTAGATAAAGCCTGCAATTGCCCAAAGGAAATATTCTCCAGAGCCGGAAGCAAAGCTTGCCCTTTACTCTCCCCAGTCAAAGCAGCTCTCTCAGCCGCCACAACAGCCGTTACAGACGCGTGTGGACGGATCACAACCCGCTTAACCACCGAGGGGAAATCAGAGATACGCGAACCGGAATCTTCAACCACCTCGCCAATACCGTGTCCCGGATCGGGAGTCGCGCCACCGTTCTGCTGAAGCTCATCGGCATTATCAACGTCATCCATTTCTTCGTTGTTGTTGTTATTCTCTTCTTCTTCTTCCTCCATATCTTCCTCCTCTTGTTTCAGTTTCCTCGCCGCCGATAAGCCCCCTCGCTTCTTTCGTTTCCATTTCCCTCTTCTATCTGCGACGAAATTGGAAAAAGGGCAATTCAACTCAACGAATTCTCGTAAAAAGTAAAAATACCCATAGATACGATCTATATGGGTAAGTCAAATCCCAATTCAAATTTGGATTTTGAGGGAGATAAAGATGAGAAACTCGTATCTATATGCAATTGTACCTTCAGAAGCTGGCATTCTTGTGGGTGAAGATAGAGAAAGAGAGGTTTTGGTTTCTGTGGAATCAAAGCAAGAACCTTTAAGTATAAGAATTGCTTTCTTTGTCTTCTCTGCTCCGAGTCGCTCTGATTTCCAGCTCTCGACCAAACCTTTTTCTCGGAATTTATTTCGCCATTGCCTTTAAGTCTCTTCTTTTTTCATTCTACAGAACAACCTAACCTTCTCGCCTAACAAGAAGGTTTGGGAGACGAAGGTTTGACTTCGAAACTCAAGCTTTCATTGACCAATTGGTTCGACTTTTCGGTTGAAAAAGATAAAACCGAATCAAATCTTTAGTTCGGTTTTTAAGTTCAAATTGGTTAAACCGGTTCAAATTGATACATTTAGGATTAAGGGTTCGTCCGTCGCGCACGAATACTGGTGTGGTAGTTCCGTTGACGAGCAACGGCGATGAAGAGACCTCGTGCTACATCTCCGCCGTCGATCACGAAACCACCAGTGTCTCCGCCAGTCACACCGATTCTCAAACAGAAGCTACACAGAACAGGAACAACACCAAAATGGTTCCCGTTAAAACTCACCCAAACGGAGCTCGCTCTACCGTTAACTTTTCCGACGGGTCAAACATTCCGGTGGAAGCAGACTGGAGCGATTCAATACAGCGGAACGATTGGGCCTCACCTCTTCTCTCTTCAACAACGTCCAGGAGACGACACAGTTTCTTATTGCGTCCATTGCAGCAGTAGCCCTAAATCCGCAGAGCTCGCATTGCTCGATTTTCTCAATGCTGAGATTTCGTTAGCTGAGCTATTCTCTGATTTCTCAATAAGGGATCCTCGATTCGGAGAGCTAGCCAAACACCTCCGTGGCGCGCGTGTGCTGAGGCAGGATCCACTCGAGTGCTTGATACAGTTTTTGTGCTCATCCAACAATAACATTGCACGAATTACAAAGATGGTTGATTTCGTCTCTTCTTTAGGGTTACATTTGGGTGACATTGAAGGATTTGAGTTTCATCAGTTCCCATCATTGGACCGTTTATCTAAGGTTTCTGAAGCAGAGCTTAGAAAGGCTGGTTTTGGTTACAGGTGCTTCATCACTATCTAAATTTACTGTCTCTCAGTGATTTCATCTACTCTACTGATTGCTCCCTATCCAATCAAACAAATGTCTCGTATTCAATTAGCCATTTAGGATAAAAACTTTGCTTGAAGCTTATACCTTGTCAGTGGCCATAGATTCATAGCATTGAAGCTGATGTTTGTTCTCAGCTAGATAATCATTTTGTGGCTGTTTCTCTGACTGGCTCTGTCTTCAGAAGCAAACTCTGATTTTGGTTTCATCTTGTGGTGAGCAGGGCCAAATACATAACAGGTACAGTAAATGCTTTGCAATCAAAGCCAGGTGGTGGCAATGAATGGCTTCTTTCTCTACGAAAATTAGATCTCCAAGAGGCAGTTGCTGCTCTGTGTACGTTACCTGGTGTTGGTCCGAAAGTAGCAGCTTGCATAGCTCTGTTTTCTCTTGATCAGCATAGTGCCATTCCCGTTGACACACATGTCTGGCAGGTAACAAAGTCCATCGGATCTGTGGTTTCTATATAATGTAAATTAATTGAGATCCAAATAAGTTTTTGTTGTGACTTAAGTAGCTTTGTTTGTTCTGTTTTGGGTAATGGATCAGATCGCCACAAGTTACCTACTTCCAGACCTTGCTGGTGCAAAACTGACACCTAAACTCCACGGCAGAGTGGCAGAAGCATTTGTGAGTAAATATGGTGAATATGCTGGTTGGGCTCAAACATTGCTTTTCATTGCCGAGTTGCCTGCACAAAAAACTCTGTTGCAATCGTTTTCCCAGCCCATTAACAAACTGGACACATCTGCCGAAGATAATCAAACTAGCTGTGACACGATGGAACCATGACTATGCTCTACCTCCTAAATGTCAGAAACTTGACCTTGGAAGAACTAAGGGCTCGTCGGCAATTCTCTGGCTGATACAATATTTTGCTCCCTGGTTAGTTAGTGTCGGCGATAGTTGGTTGTTATGATCATTATTTACTAGGGAGTCCAACCTTGATTTGTACTTGTAACTTTTCATTCAAACTTGTAATTCTTTGTTCCCTCTGCATTCTCTTTTATCCAAATGACTTTCATTTGTAAAATGCAACCTACGGAATAGTGAAACTGTGGTTTACATGGCTCCAATTCAGTTGGAAAAACTGTTGTTAGAAGCAGCAAAAACTTTAGTTTGACCAAAAAAAAATAAAGAAGCAGCAAAAGCTGTGAGACTCGAATTCCGTACCACCCACTAGTAATGAATGAAATAGAAAACTTTCTTGTTGTTTCCAAGCAAACTATTAACAAGTCCAATTTCGTAAAATATATAATTTTCTACAAGAAGCCCATATAAAGAGGCGGGCCCATCAATAGGCCCAAACAATTAAATTGGAGGCGAAAAAGAAGTCCGGCTGGATTTTCCTCCAAGCCACCACCGTCGACTTTACTTGGTACTCTTTCTCTCCTCCTTGCCAGATTTATTCTCCGTTCAGAAAAACTCCAAATTCTACTCTGAAAACCCTAAGTTTCCGATGTCGGTAAGTTGATCACTCCCAGTTTTTTTTCTTAATATGAATTTCAGAGAGCTTAACCCTCTCTATTAGTCTTTCGGCATCAGTGGATTAATAGTGACTAAAACAATGGATTGTTTGATTGTTGTGGCGATGCAGATCTTCGAGTACAATGGAAGTGCCGTTGTGGCTATGGTAGGTAAGAACTGTTTCGCCATCGCCAGTGATCGGAGACTCGGTGTACAGCTACAGACAATCGCCACTGATTTCCAGAGGATCTCCAAGATCCACGATCGTGTCTTCATAGGTCTTTCTGGTCTAGCTACCGATGTCCAAACACTGTAAACTCTCGTTCAAGCTTCCAGATGTTCCATATTTTTTTTTTTTTTAACTTTTTGAGGTGAATTGACAAGTCTTGGTTTGGTCTTTGTTGTTGAAGTTACCAGCGCCTGGTGTTTCGTCATAAGCTTTACCAGCTTCGGGAAGAGAGAGACATGAAGCCTGAAACTTTCGCCAGTCTTGTCTCCGCCATTCTTTACGAGAAGAGGTTGGTGCTTGTATTGTTTTCTTATCTTAGCTGCCCACTTTATCAAGTTGATTTGCTTCATTAGTTACCAGTGTTGAATTTTTATTCTGTTTAGGACTGATTTGCTTAGTTTGTCTCTGAATCTTGATTTAGAAAGATAATCAGATTGGCTGCTTCATTTCAGATTTGGCCCTTACTTATGCCAACCAGTGATTGCCGGCTTGGGAGACGATGACAAGCCTTTCATTTGCACAATGGACTCCATTGGAGCCAAGTAGGTTCACATCTTTTCTTGGTTGAATCTCTGATACTTATGGATGATATTCCCTTTAACATATTAATGTCATTAGTTTGGTTAGTGTGGCCTGTGTAGTCCTTGAGCCAGATGTCTCGTTGATGTTATTATTTAGCTTTTTGGGATTTGTTGGACTCATCTCTGATACAGCGTTCTAGGAGTGGGAAATACCCATGGTTCCTTTCTCGCTTCTTCTTCATGTTGTTTGAATACATTTATCTAGTATGCGTTTGTTGTTTTGAACTAATTGCTGCACTTTTTCCCAACTTGGCCATTGCATTACCCTTGCTTACATTTCTTTTTGTTGCTTGCTATAACATGGAACATTTTTAAAATACTTGTTTTCTATTAAATGCAGAGAGTTGGCTAAAGATTTTGTTGTATCTGGAACTGCTTCAGAATCACTGTATGGGGCTTGCGAAGCAATGTATAAGCCAGATATGGTTTGTCACCAACAACTTTATCATCTGTTGTTTTATTACCGAATCCCTTCAAAGCAAATGCAATATTACCACAGTTATGTGTTGAAGTTTGGTAGGTTTAAGGTTCAGTGTTACTATATATAAAGGTGGATGTTCAATTAGAGTGCATATTGCCTGTGGGAATCACACAATATTTATTAGTTTCTCTTGGATCTACAATTGTCCCTTTTGGCATGAGTTGTTTTAAAGTTTGAGTTTGATAGCTATACTTCATTGTAGTAGACCTAATCTCTGTATCAAGACACTGGCTTAACAAATGAGGATTTTCAGGAAGCTGAGGAATTGTTCGAGACAATATCACAAGCACTTCTCTCATCGGTTGACCGTGATTGTCTGAGTGGTTGGGGAGGGCACGTTTACATTGTGTAAGTCCTCATTTCTTCTCAATGGATTTCTTCTTATTTTCCCACATTACGTTGTCCAATGTTTAATTTTCTAAAACCAACTTTCGTGGTGATATGTTGTACAGGACACCAACCGAGATTAAGGAGAGGATCCTAAAGGGAAGGATGGATTGATCTACTTGTATCCAAGTTGTTTTTCCGCTGTAATCCGGTTTGAAGTAGAGTAACCTTCGCATCCCTGTTTAATCATATAATCATTCCTTCTCTGAAATTATGGGTTCCTGGATGATGTTTGATCTCCCCTCTTGGATATTTTATTTCAATTCATAGAGTTAACGAACAGTAACACTTGTACTCAATGGTTTCTATTTTAATTTCATTTTTACAAAAAAAGAAAAGAAATAACGTTAAAGAAACAGGTGAAACTGCAAAATTAACAGTAACCACCAGATCTTAAGCAGTTACAAAGCGGCGTTCTCCTCTCAAACCTCTCTAATTTCTTGTCCTAATTCTATCGGCTAGTTATGTCTGTTAAATCCGCCTATTGATGCAGACGAGTTTAACTTATCTATAATAATAATCCAAATCGGAAGTTGGTGGTGATGGGTAACGTGATGGACTCATTCTTCTCTGGTTTCTCTAATTCTATCGGAAACTTCTTTGGTTCTCCGCTTGACTTTCTATCTGGCAAATCTTGCAGGTAATTCCCAAAGCCATCACTAACATTAAGATATTTAATCTTCAAAGTTTATTGATTTGCATATCAGAAATGTTTAAAAAATGTTACTTGGAACAGTTCGGTTTGTCCATCACCGTGGGATTTCATATGCTACATTGAGAATTTCTGCGTGGCTAATCTTGCGAAAGCCGCCTTAATCCTAATCTTATCCTACTTCTTTCTATTCTTCATCTACATGTTATACAAAGTTGGTTTCTGGCATTGTATCATCCACGGTTTCTTCAAATTCATCTGGGGTTTAGTCTCTTGTTGGTTCTACATTCTTAGCTATTGCTGCAGTTTCTTCTGCTATGGCGTACGACACCCTAAACGTAGAAGAAGACGCAGACACCACAGATATATAGAGGATGATTCTGGTGATAATAGTGAGTCTGATGATGTTGATGATGATGGGTCGTTCACATACCACAGATCGAGGCGAGAATGCAGAAAAGAAGAACGTCTTAGAAAGTCTCTGAGACCGAGGAGCCATCGTGTTAGAGTTGGTGTGAGGAAATACCATCGCTCTGACTCGGGTTTTAGCCAACATGCTGCTGGTGGTAGTCCGGTTCATGGTGTTAGAGTGAGCAGAGAGTCTAAGTTTGCACGGAAGGGTTCAAACCGCAGAACTCGAGTTAGCCATGGTCCTCGCAGATCCTGAATTGAACCATGTCAGTCTTGTTGATACATCTATTCCTTGATTTTTGTTGTTTAAACTAAACGTTATGCGATATTACCACATTTGTTTTTTGGAAACACCGCCTAGTCCAGTAGGGACTATCCACATGTTTGTATATCATAATTAGGAAACACCATATGGAAGAATCAGCCAATTTGTTATGAGGGCAAAACCAAAACCTGAATGAGAATCTTTAGAGTGCTAGCAAAATCTTGAATCTATTGCATTTCCTCTTATCATATCGATGCATTCAATTCAAGAATCATATTTATGGTATTGGGCTCCTCCATATTGCTTCAGGGACAACAGCTAGAATATGTGATGTACCAAAGGACCACATAAATGAACACAAGTTTGAGCAATTTGTTTTCATAGGTCAACACATCAATTCTTCACAAAACTACAAAACAGTCTAACTGAGATTTTAGTAACATGAATCATGTAAGAAGGTTGCTCGATTTGTGCAGACACAATGAAGAAGAAAAGTATAATACATATGGAATTTCATCACTTCAGGTTCATCAAGATCAAGGCATAAAAAAACCACAATTGGTTAACCAAAAAAAAAAAAAAAACATTTGAATCTGAATATGGAAATAGCTTATGCCTTACCGGACCAAATTCTATAATCTATAATATAGTATCCTAATTTCTTGATGTTATTCTGATTCTACCCTTGATAATGATGATTAGGTGAGGATATTTTCGTTATTTACTATGAATTCATATAATTACAAAATAATGTTGCCTGTGCCCTGAGATAAACATCACCTAAAAAAAATGTTTTTTTCTTAGAGCCAACAATTTGTTTTCAAAAAATCATTATTTTTGGCAGCTCAGCAAATTATTTAATTATTTCTGTCAGTTCATCAAATAATTTAAAATTTTTGTCCATGTGATAATAATATGTAGCGCAGAGAGTTAAAAAAAGAAAAAGAAAAACATTTATAGAATTGTTTTGTAACCAATTAGGTAGCAGTACTTTAATACCTGAGGTTATTTTCGTCAGATTAATTATAATTTTTTTTGGAGGGAGTGGGAAAAAAAAAAATCGATACATGACGTGACCTCCATTGATTTCGGCGAACGAGCTTCTCCCCTCTCTCTCTCTCACAGTAACTGTCTCTTTGAACCATTCCTCTCACTCATACCTCTAACGATGTCTGCTACTAGGTCACAGAGATCATCCATGATCTCGCCGTCTCGTCCTCGTAAATCGCCGGCGACTATTCCGATGAAACGGCCGGAAACTCCTTCTTCCTCTCACTTTTCTGCCTCTCCGGCTACTTCTTCTAGTCCATTACTACGTTCTAGTCCTAGTCCGTCTACTTCATCCGCCGCTGCTTCCGGCACGGCTGTTGCTTCCACGAAACTGAAGGAGAACATTACAGTCACGATTCGGTTTCGTCCTCTCAGGTTAGGTTAATGTGGGATCCGATTTTTTTTTTTTTAACTTCAGCTGTGGTGATTTTGTTGTTTGGCTATTGACAGTTTTTTTTTTTGGGTGTTTTTGAAATAGTCCAAGAGAGGTTAATAATGGAGATGAGATTGCCTGGTATGCAGATGGAGACTATACTATTCGTAATGAGTACAACCCGGCTCTTTGTTATGGATTTGGTTAGTCAAATTTTGAAATTCTTATTCATAAGATTGTTGAACTGTTTAGAGGAATTGTTTGGACTTAGTTTTCTTTGTTTTCGAATTGATTATGTGTATTTTTGTAGATAGGGTATTTGGTCCACCAACAACTACTCGGCGTGTTTATGATATTGCTGCTCAACAAGTTGTTAGTGGGGCAATGTCGGGGATTAATGGTATGTTTCATCTTATCTAGTTGTTCTTCTCTAACGGCTCCAAAAGAGAAGTGTTTCTTATGCGTTTGAACAGTTTGATGTTGGGAGGGCTTCAAGTTAGGTGCTTTTTTAAAATTCATTAGCTTGAAATATGCATCCTTGACCATGTGCAGGTACTGTGTTTGCTTATGGAGTTACTAGCAGTGGAAAGACTCATACGATGCATGTAAGTTACTATTTAGAGGTTGAACTATATCTTAATGTCTCTTTCGGAAATCTGCTGTGAATGCTGCAATGTCGTACTTATCATCTTTATAGATTGTAGCCGCATTGAAATATAGGATGTCAATGTATTTTTCCATTGTTCTTAGTAGGGGTTAAAGTAAGTTGTTATATGCACATCCACTTCTTTGGCACCTGTGTCTGATAGACCTTGACTAATTATATATATATATATATTTCATTTAGGGGGAGCAAAGGTCACCTGGAATAATTCCCTTGGCGGTAAAGGATGTATTTAGCATCATTCAGGAGGTGATTGGTTACTCTTTTGTTTCTGTTCTCTTCATAAGATTTTTCATTCTATTCCTTAGCTAATAAAGTTTCAGCTATCCAGACACCAGAACGGGAATTTCTTCTTCGTGTTTCGTATCTAGAGATATACAATGAGGTAGGTTCTGACTCAGTGTCTATTTGCATGACCTGCTTGTAATTGAAACTGTTTTTAAGTTTCAATGGAAATGGTATCCAGTGGCACCATAGATTTGACATTGCATAGAAGCTTAGAAGAATGCTATAGGTTTTAGCCCTCATATATGTTTCTGTCTCCAACCTACGACAGTGAGTACGCTCAAGAACTTAATTGTAGGAAGTAATTTCCATTTCAATTATACATGTAACTGTAAACTCTTGAACTGCAAAGAGGCAATTGGCTGTTTGTTCTGAAGGAACTAGATTTTCAGTTTGCCGTTGATTCTAGACTTCTAGTACAATCACCTGATGCATAATTGAGTGTCTTTTGAATTATTCTTACAGGTCATCAATGACTTACTAGATCCAACAGGGCAGAATCTAAGAATACGAGAGGATTCTCAGGTAACTCGTGGATTATGTGGGAGAAAACCCGATCAAATCCTAATGTGGGGCTCACGCATTTCATTTATCCAAGCTTCATTTGCATCGTAAATTTCAGTATTGTTAGTGTGTGTTTATGTTGATAGGGCACATATGTTGAAGGTATAAAAGATGAGGTTGTCTTATCCCCTGCTCATGCTCTATCCCTAATAGCATCTGGAGAAGGTATAAGGTCCTGAAATTAAATACCTATTATCCTTCAGCATCAGCTCATCTTGCACTTAGTCCCAAAAATACATTTTACCTCGTTAACAATATATATAAATCATGTGTTCTAGGGTCATATTCTTCTAACAAGTGATTTTGTTAACTGTATAGTATTATCATTCGGTATCCATTGGTCGTAACTTTTCCTCTTCTTTATTAGGTCACACCTCTCTTATATCTGTTTTGTTTGGTCTTGTGATTTCACTTTGTCTTTGTTGGAGTTATTGCAGAACACAGGCATGTTGGTTCAAATAATGTCAATCTTTTTAGCAGTCGGAGCCATACAATGTTTACCTTGGTTAGTCATATTACTTAAAAGTGTATCTTTCTTTTCTCCATCTCAACTACACATATGCCTTAGACCATTAGTGATGCGTACAACTGGGCGCTTTTTTTAGCTCTGTCCCTTAGAGTTTACAGTGTGTTTCAGACTATAGAAAGCAGTCCACACGGAAAGGGAGATGACGGTGAGGATGTGACTCTCTCTCAATTGGTAATTACTTGACAGTTCATACTGACTCTGTTATTGTTTATGAAGCCATGTCACACTTCGTTACTGAGAAGTGTATACGGGTGCCTGTACGTATCTAACATTCTGATTCTTGGTTCGATGCAGCACCTTATTGATCTTGCTGGATCTGAAAGTTCTAAAACTGAAATAACTGGACAACGGAGGAAAGAGGGCTCTTCCATCAATAAAAGTTTACTCACCCTTGGCACTGTAAGGAAGTTCTTTTTCAGTCTTACATTTAAGTTTTTCTATTTAAGGTGTCTAAACTTCTAATCTCTATCTTCAGGTTATATCTAAATTGACAGACACCAAAGCAGCTCATATACCCTACAGGGATTCTAAACTTACGCGTCTCTTGCAGTCAACACTTAGTGGTCATGGACGAGTATCAGTAAGTTCTCTGAGGTTTTCCCTAATTAAACCAATTTTTCGATGGGCCTGTTGAAATAATGATTTGTTTTAGATGTTTCTGAAGGCCAGGTGTGTTTTTTGGTTGAAGACATAGGTCTTCTTGTAGAAATCGAGTTTAAGTAAGAGACTGCTGTGTCTCGACATTGGCTTTCTAACCCCTCTGATTTTTTTTTTCAGCTTATTTGCACTATCACACCTGCATCCAGCACAAGTGAAGAGACGCACAACACACTAAAATTCGCTCAGAGGTGCAAGCATGTTGAAATCAAAGCTTCACGAAATAAGGTGCAGCTATGGTATTTATGTCTCTGAAGTTCCTTAAAAATTCACTAGAGCTCTCTTCTTAATATTTCGATTTTTTTTTTTTATACAGATTATGGATGAAAAGTCCCTTATAAAAAAGTATCAGAAAGAAATATCATGTTTACAAGAAGAACTTACACAATTGAGGCGTGGGGTTATTACGTCCACGTCTAACCAAGAAGATTTGGCTGATCGAAAACTTCAGGTTGGTGTATGCAGATAGTTCTTTATAGCTTTTCTTGTCGGTGCAGCCTGATTTTATAAAACTTTGAATGAAAATGTCATAAACTATGCCTATTACTATAATGTAAAAATAATCTTTATTCAAATCTTGCCTTTGAGAATCTGTTGGTTATATATGTACACTTAAAATGCATTCCCCAGAAAAACATGCCTTGCTTTCATTGTGCCCTTTCTCATTATATAAGCTGAAATCTGGTCAGGTTAAACTTCAGTCAAGGTTGGAGGAGGATGAAGAAGCCAAAGCAGCTCTGATGGGAAGAATTCAGCGATTGACAAAATTAATCTTGGTTTCAACAAAAAGTTCACTGCAAGCTGCTTCGGTAAAACCTGACCATATATGGAGGCATGCTTTTGGAGAGGATGAGGTATGTCTGTTAATTCAAACCATTTCATTTTGGTGGAACACCATGTGATATTGATGTTTAACTTTACACCATGGTTCCTACAGCTAGCATACTTGCCCGATAGAAGACGAGAGAACATGGCTGATGATGGTGCTGGAAGCACGGTTTCTGAACATTTAAAGGAGCCAAGAGATGGAAATAGTAGCCTGGAGGAGATGACAAAGGACAAGAAAAGGAACAAGACTCGTGGAATGCTTGGTTGGCTAAAACTGAAGGTAGGTTCTAATTTTCCTCATCACTCTGTTGTATCAAAATTTATAGGTGAAATTCTTCATTGTGGACTGATATTTAGAATGACACAATCCCAAATCATAAAATTTTATTCACGTGCTAGTGATTTTAGACTGTTTTGGCAATAGACATGACCCATAATGTAAATGCTGCAGAAATCTGATGGTGTGGCCGGGACATCGCTGACTGATGGTAACCAGAGCCAAGCAAGTGGATCTCCTTCATCTTCCTCTAAGTGTGAACAAACAAAAACAACCAGAAGAGAAAATGCAGCAGCTATCAAGTCTTTTCCAGAAAAAACTGTTGCTGGAGACTTATTCAGTGGTACTGTTGGACCAGGAGACCCTTCTCCGGTAAGAGAATATTGTTCCACAGTTTTTTTGTTGCTTCTGTGATTACACTTGAAAAAGTAGAGATGCTTAATCGTTATTCGTTGAACACCATATCTTGTGCATGGCTGTTCCTAGTTTTTTAAGTGGTCATTTTGTACCTTTTTATTGACATGTAACCAGCAAAATGACATACCACAGATTGGAACTACTATCGCGGATCAAATGGATCTTCTTCACGAGCAGACAAAAATACTTCTTGGAGAAGTAGCGTTGCGTACCAGTTCATTAAATCGGCTTTCTGAACAAGCCGCTCGCAACCCTGAAGATTTCCATATCAGAGTGAGCTTTTCGTGTGATCTTGCGTAACAATGCCAAAATAATTAGCGTATAACATGGTGCTTCTTTTATGTTTGTTGTTTACTGCAGGAACAAATACAGAAATTAGAAGATGAAATCAGCGAAAAGAAGGATCAAATACGTGTTCTCGAGCAACGAATTATTGAGATTTTCGGAATGAGTCCGTACGCCGCAGATTCTCTTGGAATGTCCCAGGTAAAAGATTAAGAACAAAACAAGAGTTTAGATGTAGACATAGTTTCATTCAGGATAATTTGTGCTTAGATGAATCCAGTTATATACATCTCGTGGTTAATATTCTCGTGTCTGCTACTCTGCTTGATATAGGTTTTGTCGAAGCTCACAATGCAACTAAATGAGAAAATCTTTGAACATGAAGTACTCATCCTCCTTTCTCTTTGCTCGCATTACTTCTCACTTTCAGTATTGTTAAATCAGATTCACTGACTCAGTGACAATGTTTTTGTTATGAAATGCCTTTTTCAAGGTAAAATCTGCAGACAATAGGATACTTCAGGAGCAGCTGCAGATGACTGTGAGTTAAAACTCCATATAATAGCTCTTTTTTTTCAAAGTCCGGACAGTTTGAGAATTATTAGTTTGAAGTTCATTATTACCCTAATATGCACAGAAATCAGAGAACGCTGAGATGCAAGAGACAATCATCCTACTAAGACAACAAATAGATTCGTTATCCGAGAGACAATCAACATATACACAGCAAATCGCAGGAGATGAATCATCAGGGAAGAATATTCACAACAGAAATGGTGAGGAATCAGAAATCTACTCTGGAGCTGGAACACCGACCAGTGTGATGAGCTTAAATAGAGTATTTGCTCAGGAAGAGACTAAAGAGATCAACAGCGAAACAACTCTCAACACTCAGGTATCTTTCCCATGCAAAATTTGCGCATTCCTTCATCTATCTACCCAACGCATTAAGTCATTGTGATAAACATTTTTGTGGTTTTTTAAACATCATTAGGCTTTGGAAATAGAGAATCTGAAGAAGGAAAAAATGAGATTGATTGAGGAAAAAGACGAGCTTGGAAAACTTAATAAGAAACTCACTGAAGAAGCTTCTTATGCTAAAGAATTGGCGTCTGCTGCAGCAGTAGAACTCCAGAATTTGGCCGAAGAAGTTACCAGACTCTGCAATGAAAACGCGAAACTCAGTAGGTGATAAAGTTTGAGGTCTCTCTGTTGTTGCACAGGGACTCCAGCTTCAAGAAAATGGCTCCAAAGCGAATCATCATCATGGACCATAATGCAAATCTCAGACTACTTGAAAGGTGATTCTGATGATGCATCAAAGGGAGCAATTGTTCTTGGAGATCATGATGCTTCGATCTCCCAAAGGCAAGTGTTCAATCCAGAAAAAAAATTGGTTTGTGTTGCATCGATGGTCTTTGTTTCTAACACATGATGTAAATATGCTCACAGATTTGATTGCTTGTTCTCAATGACCACTATTTTTGTATGTTCTTAGGTTGAATCAACGATATTGCAACAAGTCCAATTGTTAGTTTTGCAGCTTAACTTTGTTTAGCTAGATGTAACTGATCTGATAGTTGAAATTGGCATATCCAAATCAAGAGGAAGATCTCCTACACATTCTCTTAGAATATGTGAAGAAGATACAAAAACTGAATTGTGTAGGTACATAAACAAAGTTTGCAAGGGAAAAGTTTTATAAGAAAAGCAAAGCATTCGAATGATGATTGATGATGATAGTGAAGATGAAGCATCATGTTGTTTGTGAAAAGAGAGAGGGACTAGAAATATAGGTTTGAAATTCCTTAATCCAACAATACTAAAGTACTCTTACAAGTTACAACACCCCAGGCTTTTTCTTTTCTCCACAACCACTATTATATTTTTTACTTTATCATTTAATTTGTAAAATAAAAACTCATGAATTTAACATCATCATCTTTGTTCTTTTTTAAAATAATGTGTACCTTTTTTGTTTTTTTTCCTCCAACTTGAAAACGGTCGTTACTTGTATTCACCTAATCGTTACATAAATTATGTCCTTTTGTTTGTTACTTTGTTTAGTTTACGTTGAAACCCACATTTGGCTATTGTAGTATTCTCACATATATAGTAGCTAGAGCTAAGAATCTGATTAAACTATCGCTGAAATTTTTATATATATATAAATAAATTATGACCATTCATCAAGTATGAAACTCACAAGTAGTTTAATGAAATACAGTATTTTGAGTTTGACGATATAGAAAATACATTGGTTACCAACTCGTACTAATCACAAAACAAATGGTTGCAGCATGAGTTTTATACTTGTCAGATAGATAGATATATAAACTGTAATGAGTGAGGATCGATCATTGTTTGACACAAAATGAACTTTTTTTGGTTACATATATAACACGAAACCATATAAGTCATCTATGCAAAGATGACGTCAAACTTTGAATGTCAATCGGGTTACTATCTATGTGTTCCCACACCAAAGGAGCTTAGTTTTGCCATGAAAACAAGAGAGTCGTTTTCAGTTTTCTTTTAATCTTTTTGGACAAAGTGAGTAATTAAATTGTCATGGAAAATAAATTTAATGAAAGGAACAAAAAAAAGTCAAAGAGGGGTGGGGCTAAATTTTAGACGCCATCAAATGATGACGCATCAAGTTGGAAACTTATGGTGAGCGTTAAGCGATTGGCTTAGGACTCATTTTTCATTCTTCCAATTTAATAGTATCAAGTAATATCATGTTTCAAATCCTTAAGCGATTGGTTTAGTGTCTCAAGTAATATCATGTTTCAAAAGTCAAAACCCTTTTTTTTTTTATCAAACATTTCTTATATTAAAATTAATTTGGAGCTACAACACGAGAAATTGTAAAAAAATTTGCCAAAAAATTCATATCTCGAGAATTCGAAAATGATACAAGCACGAAATATATATAAAGCATGACAAAGAATGAAATACACATTATTTTTATCATGCTAATATACACGACATTATTTTAAAAAGTTCAAATGTTTATTTTACGAAAAAGTAAAACATTTTGTAATGGAGACGTCATAGTCTCGTATGTTCTCGATTGATTTATTAAATTTTAAAATATATAAATATAGAATGGTGATGAGCATTGTGGGAAAAAAAAAAGATTCAAAGAACCAAAAGAATACAACAGTGATTATGTCATCAAAAATAGTTTGAAAACCAAAAAATTGGCATTAAAATTAGGGAGTTGACGTAAACAAGAAAAGAATGTGGAGTTAGAAACAACCACCACCTTTCTATTCTCTCTGTCTATATCTTACCTACGTGCAGCTCACCATATTTTTTGGACATTATCTAACAACCATTAAGAATTTAAGATTCAAAAGTGATATCATCACTTCATTAATCACCTCATCACTAACTTCACATTAATTACTGCATGATTCTCTACCTGTCTACTTGTAAATAAATAAATTTATTCCATATCATTAAAATAATTTTTAATGATACACATAATAATAAAGTACTCAAATGAAATTCCCACCAAAACAAAAAAAAAGTACTCAAATGAAATGACCAGACATGCCTTTTCAATTCATGTTTATTATTCTTAAGAAATTAAATAAATTCTGCTGTGAGCTATAAGGAAAATTAGTAGAAATATAATAAATCTTAGTGATGACAAAATTTAATTGGTAATAATTAATGAATAATGATCAATATAAAATAAATATATGACGGAAGGTTTATTGGTGTAACACAAACAAAAAATTACAAATAAAAGATAGTTTAATTTGCCTCCTATGTGACTATTGACAAAAATACCTGTCTAACAGTTTACAACTTTACATGTACATAACAAACAACAACCATCTAAAAAAAAAAAAAAAACAACCATCTACATAAGTGTATCTTCTTCCTCCAGATGTATGTTATCATTCGTTAATTATCACCATAGTTTTACCCTTTCTATTAATAACTCTTTGAGATGCTATATTTTTTTAATCACCTAAATTATATTCCAGTTTTACTCGCTCAAAAATCATGTTACTTTTTTAGCCAAACAAAGAACAGGGAATTCTCTCTCTCTCTCTCTCTCTCTCTCTCTCTCTCTCTCTCTCTCTCTCTCTCTCTCTCTCTCTCTCTCTCTCTCTCTCTCTCTCTCTCTCTCTCTCTCTTTTTATATATATAAGAAAAACAGAGAATTCTCTTACTTTTATATATGTTCAAAACTGTATAAAAAAAATGCATATATAATAATAGTTTTATACATACTTGATCATGATGAGAGGAGTATGGGTTACATGCATATATAAAGATAAGGTAATTAAAAAGAGCAATAATAATTAACCTAACTCTATTGTTGCTTTTTTTTGCCTTTTTTGATAACCTACTTTGCTTTTCTAATCCTCTCCATATTGCTTAGATGTTGATTATTATGTCGATCTTTGCATGCCAATTAAATTTATCAGTGGCTATTGGCTAATTCGCTAGGTTCGGTTTATAAGAGTCAAGTAAGTTGGTTAGTAATAACGTGACGTGACTAGACGTGTTTGAGTGGAAATGTAATTAGAGACGATACTATTTGTGTTTTGTAAGGTAAATTCAAACTAAAACTTTTCAAAGGAAATGCATCTAGCTTGTCAAAGGAAACATATCAAACTCACCAAGTTTGAACAAATGAAATACAGTCTCTGACCAAAAGATTTCTATTTAGTATTAATTTTATATTAGAGAAATTAAAACTATAAAACTACATAATATTACCCTATATGTAATCAAATTATCTTGTAAACTGTAGATACTAGTTGTAGTAAATATAGAATATTCCAAATAAACCAAAGTCCAGCTTATATGGGTGAACAAAGGCTGCAACAACTCCAGGACCAATGATAAAACGGGTCAGAACGAAAGAAAAATATCACACAGAAGAGTTTTTGCAGTTTTTATTAGTAAAAGGTACAAAAATTCAAAATTTGAAACTTCGTAATATTGAGAGGAAAAGGTCCCTATTGACCAAAAAATAATCTTAGGGACCAAAAATTTTTTGAGCAGTGCAAAGTAAATAACAAAGGTAAAAAAAGAATGGCAATGTTAATCAAAATCTAGATCAACAACATGAATTTTATGGTGGCCAGATATACAGTAGGTAGACAGTAGAAAACTAGACATAGGCACCACTTCACGAAACCACTAACACGAGAATTTTTAAATCAATTTTGATTTCCAAACTTGGGACGAGAAGGTGCATGCGAACCGGAGTTGAGAAGCACGTGAGAACCCGATTTGGCAGCACGTGACTGGCACACTTTCCCAGTGGCATGTCTCAGCTTTTTCTAATAGCCTAAACTAAAGCCCTCTCTCTCCTTCGTAACATGTTCATGTTTCCCTTCATGCATTTCTTTATTACTAGTATTTCATTTGTATTCGAGCGCATCGAAGCTTTCCCCTTTTTCTCCACACACTTAATAATATAAAATTAGCTTCCAAATTCATCCTGAAAACTTTAATTATTTACATGTTTCAGTGTGTCCATAATGCATGTGTAATCTAAAAATAATGTATTTTCTTCAGTGGCAAGTTTTTAAATCTAAGCATAAATACATTACTGCTACAATGACGAAACATCTCTTCCTAAAAATGAGATTCCGGAAATTGATCAAAATGAAACCATATTTTTATCCAATTTCCTCCGGCCCACTTCGATTTAGCATTGACCATATGTCGTTCATGGTTTGAATTTGGAATTGACGATAGTGAATAATCAAAGACGCGTTTGAAAAGAAAAACATTATCGTTCATGGTTTTCTTCTACTATTACGATTGCAATTTTCTATAGAATCTTCATCTGTGTTTTCGTTCAATACTGAATTTTTATTCAAATTATAAATTGGTTATAGAAGATGTTGGAGATACAATCCAAATCCCACATCGGAAGTTTGAAGGGACTAATACTAATATATAAAGGGTTAGGGCCAATCCACTAATTGCCAATTGGTTTTTAGTTGGAAGCCCAGTATTAGCCCAAATTTAACAGAAGATAGAGATTGTAGAAATAAAAAAAAGTTACTGGTTTAGCTCAGTCAAATTCATGATATTTCCTAGCCTACGTTTGAGACAACTATACCAAAAGACATGTAAGAGATTGAAATAACAAAAGTTTCACTGGGTGCAAAAGAAGCAATTGATGTGTGTTGGGATGTTTGAATGGGTTGTTGGCTCAAAAGATGTTTGAATGGGTTTTTTTTTTTTTTTTTTTCACACTTTGATCTTTTACAAGTATCTCAAAATTTCATCAATAAATGATAGCAAAATAAACTTGATCATATCATTAAAGACTATTAAAAAACATACTCCTAATATGTTAAAAGCTATTATTGATTCAAGTTAATAAAGTAAGGTAAGACATTACAAAGAAAACATATCAATAAATATAACTATACTTTTTTACCAAAAAAAAAAATATATAACCAACTTTATATTGGTCCAAACGTTATTTTCTCAATAATATGCAATTACAATAAAATAAAATTTGTTTGTTACTTTTAAAATTGAATAGAGTCTCTGTTTTTTTTTTTTTTTTAAATGACATATTCTATTTACTGTTATACTAAAAGGAAACTAAACCTGTCAATTCATAACATTTCTACCTACTAAACTAGTGACACTTTTACTGTTTACTTATGTACTAATTTAGAGGTTTAGCTTACACCTTTTTTTTCCTTTTTATTGAAACTCGTTAAAGAGTAAAAAGATAAAAGTAAAAGAACAGGGGAAAAAGGGGAAAAAGTGGAAAGTAATGAGAAAAAAAACAAAAGAATTAAGAGACGGCCTTATCCCAAATCCTCCTTTCGTCGTCGACGTCGTTTCTCTTCTGTCTCTCTCTCTTTTACCGGAAAATTTATGTAGAATTTTCAGAAATACAAACCAAAATCTGCCTTTGTTTTTTTTAACTTTCTTCTTCTTCCCCATTTCAATTTGCATTTAAGTTTTGCCCAAATCCCTAGCTTTCTTACACACATCCCTATCCGTTAAATTTCGTAGAGATCGAAATTAATTGCAACAAGACGAATCCTTTTTTTTTGGTAGAAAAACAAAACCCCAGAAAATTTTATTTATTTTTATTTGGTTTCTGTCTCTCTCTCTCCTCTGAGTCCTGTCTGCTACGGTCACGTTTAAAGAAAAATCAGCAAACCCCATGGATTCTTCTGTCTCTTCTCTCTCTGTCACTCTCTCGCATGCACGAGTCCTCTCTTCTTCTTCCCCTACGTTTTTTCTTTTGTTCTTTTCCTCCCATTCTCATACATTCATTACGACAACATATCATAATTAACTTTGAAATCCCCCCACTCTGTTTTCTGGGTTTTTGTCGCTGTCTCCGATTTTGAAAAATCCCAGATTTCGAATTTTGGGGAAAGCAATGGTCTTTCCATTGACAAGGAAGAAAAAGTATGAGACTTGAAACAGAGACGACGAAGATTTCACATGGGTTGCGGAGGATCCAAAGTAGATGATCAACCACTTGTGATTCTCTGTAGAGAGAGGAAAGAACTGATTAAAGCGGCGTCGCATCATCGTTGTGCTTTAGCCGCTGCTCATCTCTCTTACTTTCAATCTCTCTGCGACGTTGGTGAATCCATTAAACGTTTTGTAGACGAAGAACTCGTCGTCGTTGGTACTTCTTCTTCTTCCCCTGATTCGCCTGTTCTTACGCTTCCCTCTGACGAAGGGAAGCCTCACAATAAACACAAGATCTCGTCTTCTTCAACTTCGGTTTCGCATTCGGTTATTGAAGAAGAAGAAGAAGATCAGCATTTGCATTTATCATCTGGATCCGAGTTAGATTCAGGATCCGAATCTGGATCTGACGATTCATTAGGTCATATCCACATTGAGACTAGCCCTAAAGTGAAGAAGAAAGAACCACGATTACCGGTAAATTACCCGCCCGGTTATCCACCCGGTTATCAGCCTGGTTTTGCACCGGGATATCAATATCAACCGGGTTATCCACCGGGTTACTCGGCTGGGTATCAGTATCCGGTTGAAGGATGGGGATTTATGGGAGAGAACCCGAATCAAAACCCGTACCCGAACCCGAATCAAAACCCGTATCCGAACCCGAATTCGGGAATGTATTTTATGAAGAAGTCTGCGCCACCGTCTCGACCGGTAGTGTTTCAGCCGGAGAATCATACAGTGGAGAATCGGCAATGGCTGCCGGAGAATGGATTTGGGTACTCTAATTATTTTCCCGGAAACGCTAATACTGGGTATTTTGGTTACCCGGAGCAACGTAGAGAGCCACCGTCTCCGGCGAGGCCACCTCCAGCACCACCGTCTCCGCCTAGTGTTTCCACCTGGGATTTTTTGAATGTGTTTGATACTTATGATTATATTAGAGCTGGTGCCGGCGAAAGTTCCGGTGCCGGAGCTGGGTTTTCTCCGGGCATGGGTGGAGTTAAGTCAAGTTCAAGCAGTCCTGATTCGAGGGAAGTGAGAGAGAGAGAAGGGATTCCTGATTTGGAAGAAGAAACAGAGCAAGAAGTTATCATTGGCCAAACATTTAAACATATGAAGAGGAAAGGCGTTGAGAAGGTGAAAGAACAGAGACAGGAGAACGAGCCTAGGAATTGGTCACAACGAGATGAGATTCACGAGATAAAGATCAAGAAACGAGGAGATTCAGGTGAAGGAACATCAAGGGAAGTGCCTATGGTAGAAAGGGCCACTGAGAGCTCGTTTGGTTCAAAGACTGTGTCATCGTTTACGAGCAGTGAAGAAGAATCTGAGTTTCACCATGTTGATGAAGGAGAAGGAAAGAGTAGTATCAACGATTTTAGCGGGCACGAGACTGTTGCTATGAAGAGTGTTGGAGAAGTAGAAGAAGAATATGTGAGGAAGAAAGGAGTGAGCTTTGAGTTGGAGGAAAATGCAACAACTTCTTTTGATGTTGAATCTTCCAAGATAAGTAGCTTGTCTGCATTGTCTGTTCATGCCGCTAGAGATCTCAGAGAAGTTGTGAAGGAGATCAAGAGTGAGTTTGAGGTTGCTTCTTCACATGGGAAGGAAGTGGCTGTGTTGCTTGAGGTTAGCAAGTTGCCTTATCAGCAGAAAAGCTCTGGGCTCAAAGGTAATGTTCTGTTTGTGTCTGAGATTGCTTCCTTACTTGCATAAAGGGGCTTTCCAAATTTCTTGATGCATTTTGAATTAATCTATACATGAAAACCCATTTCCGTGGAGATCAATCTTGTTACATCTGGCGATTATTAATGCATTTCTGTTAAGAGTAGAATTATCTGCTTTGCAACTGTGCTTTATATTTAGCACTACTTTGGAACTCTTCATCCAGAAGAAACGTTTGTAGACACTGATACCAAGTTTACACTTTTAATAGGCTAAACTGTCTTCATTTTACCTTGGATCTGTTCAAGTTAGGAAGTAAGTTACGATGTAATGAGAAATAATGTTGAGTTCTTGTTGCTTTCGATTGAACTGTTATGGGCCTAGATTATGAACCATATATTTGATTTGCATCAGTTGAGTCTTACCTTGTTGCTTTCTCCATTGACATTTACCTTCTTTTCTCTCTAGTTATCTTCTCTCGGATCATGTATTTGGTAGCACCATCCACAGTGTCATCACGCTCTCAGCCTCAACCATCAATACGGTTAACATCTAGGATCTTGAAAATTGCAAAATCATACAATGGTCAGGAGGTTAGAGAAGGCTTAACTGGAAACCTCTCATCAACCTTGGAGCAGCTCTATGCTTGGGAAAAGAAATTGTATAAGGAAGTCAAGGTATCGATGTGTTTCTTGATTTCGATTGGATTAATGTCTCTTTAGATCCGAACATCTTGTGACAGTTGTAGTTCTTTCTTTGTTGATGGCAGGATGAAGAGAAGCTTCGTGTTATCTATGAAGAGAAGTGCAGAACACTTAAAAAACTGGATAGTCTTGGTGCGGAATCTAGCAAGATTGATACTACTCGAGCATCCATTAGGAAGCTGCTAACCAAACTCGACGTCTGTATAAGATCCGTGGATTCAATCTCCAGCAGGATACATAAACTGAGAGATGAAGAATTACAGCCTCAACTCACTCAATTGATTCACGGGTATAAATTCATCTCACTTCTTCGACTCTTCATATATTCACTTATTCCTTTTTGTAATTCAATATTTGGGATTTGAAGGTTGATAAGAATGTGGAGATCGATGCTTAAGTGCCACCAGAAGCAGTTCCAGGCAATCATGGAGAGCAAGGTTCGATCTCTCAGGGCAAACACCGGCTTACAAAGAGACTCCGGTCTGAAAGCTATTCTTGATCTGGAGATGGAGCTACGAGAATGGTGCATTAGCTTCAACGATTGGGTCAACACTCAGAAATCATATGTGGACTCTCTAAATGGATGGCTCTCAAGATGTCTTCACTATGAACCTGAATCAACAGAGGACGGAATTGCCCCTTTCTCTCCTAGCCGTGTTGGAGCTCCACAGGTTTTCGTTATATGCAAAGATTGGCAAGAAGCAATGGCGAGAATCTCTGGAGAAAACGTTTCAAATGCGATGCAAGGTTTTGCCTCAAGCCTACATGAACTATGGGAGAGACAAGATGAGGAGCAAAGACAGAGAGTGAAAGCAGAGTATGTCTCACATGATTTTGAGAAACGGTTGAATGATCTTCGTATGGAGAGGGCGAGGGCGAGAATGAGAAACGATCAGCTACAAGACGGTGCATCAGAGAGAAGTGTGGTCTTGTCTGAGAGCGGGATCTCAGCGTTGGATGATTTGAAGGTGGATTTGGATTCAATGAGAGAGAAGCTAGAAGAAGAGAGAGCAAGGCACAAGGAAACAATTAAACTTGTGAACAATGCAGCTTCGAGCAGCTTACAAGCTGGCTTAGTTCCAATCTTTGAGGCCTTGGGAAATTTCACTTCACAAGTAGTGAATGCTCATGAACATGTTAGGTTTCAACAACAAGAGCCTCAATCTGAAGATTGATTGATTTTGCACGAATTCAAAGTTTTGGTAATGAAATTAGATTCGATTTAGGAAAAATTGTTGTACATATTTTAGCATTTATATATTCATTAATTTGTTGGCTACTTGCTTTTAGATTCTTAGTCTTTTTTCTCTTTAAGACCTTAGATCTCTAAATTATCTTAATGTCTGAATAGATCTCAACTTTATAATAAGAATTATAATATAATACGAACTACGGTCAAGAAGATCCATGAATGATTAAAAGCCATAATAATGGCAAGAAACCAAAATAATTGGTCAGATTTGAAACACCTTTATTTTATTTGACCACTAACTTGCACGAACAAGAAGTCACGGACTTGAGATCTCACATTTGATCCAAACTCACAGCAAGATAACACAGAGACATAAGCCACGTGTTTATTCGATACCATGATGCATTGATGCTTGTACATTGGTATGAAACAGTAACACTGTGACTAGTGTTTCTCCTTTTTTTTTAATCTTCTTTACTTTTTTACTGCTGGTGGTTAAAAATGGGGAAGATACAGTAATATCCAAAATCATATTTTATAACGGCCAAGGTCAAGATCGTCAAGACACTGTATAACATTAAAATTCTTGCCAAATCCGTATAAACTATGACGACCTAATATCCAATGAACACTTGCCACGTGGATGTGTGACCATTTAGCATTCAGTTTTCGTGTCCTGCAGTGATGATAAATATCTCCCATAGCTTCCGTAAAGCTTAACATAATTCAAGCTTCAGAGATAGAGAGAGAGAGAGAGCGATAATGGCGATCAGAGGGTATGCGTTGTTTTCGATCCTTGTGTTGTCGTTGTTCGCTTCTTCTATTAGATGCGAAGAGACGGAGACGAAAGAGTTCGTGTTGACCTTGGATCACACTAACTTCACCGATACCATCAACAAGCACGATTTCATCGTCGTCGAGTTCTACGCCCCATGGTATTCATTTTTTGATAATTACACCTTTACTCGTTAGATTACTTTTGACATGGATTTTGTGTTATTGATTCGTGAATCTGGTGGATCCCCTTTTCTTTCCACCTGGATCTGAATTTATCATTTGATTTTTTTGGATTTGCATGCGGATGATTTCTTAATCTTGCTTGTGTGATTTATATTGGCGTAGCTGATCTGTTATTCTAGTTAGAAATTTTGTTGCAAATTTGTAATTTGAACGATTCGATCTATGTAATTTTTGACTAGTCTGATTTAACTTTACTCTGTAATTGATTTGTGAAAGTAATTGATCTGAATCTCTATCATTTGGTAATTCGTATTTTTGTTCTGATTCAGGTGTGGACACTGCAAGCAGCTTGCTCCTGAGGTAATATAAAGGCTTTTCAATTACTTAAATTAGGATTTGCTTGTGGAGATTGATAATAGGATGACTAATGGATGATGATGATTTTTGTTTACAGTACGAGAAGGCTGCGTCAGAGTTGAGTAGTCACGTCCCTCCGGTTGTTCTTGCTAAGATTGATGCAAGTGAGGAAACCAACAGAGAATTTGCAACCCAGTACGAGGTTCAGGGTTTCCCAACAATCAAGATTTTCAGAAACGGAGGAAAAGCTGTTCAAGAATACGCTGGACCTCGTGAAGCTGACGGCATTGTTACTTACTTGAAGAAGCAAAGTGGACCTGCTTCAGCTGAAATTAAGTCAGCTGATGATGCTGCTGAGATTGTTGGTGACAAGAAGGTTGTCGTGGTAAGTGATAAACCATGTTCCTTTTGTTTTGTCTCTTGTTCCATGCTTTTAGTCATGTATGGTAGTTAAATAATGTCTATTTCTGTTGTTTTAGGTTGGTATTTTCCCAAAATTATCTGGCTCCGAGTATGATTCTTTCTTGGCCACTGCTGAGAAATTGCGCTCTGAACTTGATTTCGCGCACACCTTAGATGCCAAACTTCTTCCTCGTGGAGAGTCATCTGTAACAGGACCTGTAGTCAGGCTATTCAAGCCCTTTGATGAACTGTTTGTTGATTCCAAGGTACAAAAGAAGCCTTTTACTTTGTATTACATGGATGAGTGGTTCTGTTGTATGGTATATTGTTGCGGAATGTTTGTTTGATTTACTTGTGTGCATTCAGGATTTCGATGGGGAAGCTCTGGAGAAATTTGTCAAAGAATCCAGCATTCCACTTGTCACCGTCTTTGACAAAGATCCAAACAACCACCCATATGTTATCAAGTTCTTTGAAAGCCCTAATACTAAGGTAACTCCAGTTCATGATATTCTACAAAGATGGATTCATGTTATGCCTTTTAATTTTACTGGATAAATATGTATCACTTATAGATTTGCTGAAATGAATTGTTGCGTAAAAGTCTATATTTCTTCGTAAGCTTGACTGAATTATGTTTTGGCTATGGAAGGAGCTGTGATTGCGTGCCATATTAGCTGAATCTGACATTAGTGTATATTATTTTCTTTTTGAATATTATCACTAGAAGCTTCCAGAATCCTCACAGTCTCTGTTACTTTCTTCGTTTTGGGTGGGTAATATTTTGATTTTCAGGCGATGTTATTTGTGAACTTCACTGGAGAAGGAGCTGAGTCTCTGAAATCAAAGTACCGTGAAGTTGCTACATCCAACAAGGGACAGGGTCTTAGCTTCCTTCTAGGTGATGCTGAGAACAGCCAAGGTGCATTCCAGGTTAGTCTTCCTCATCTATCTCCAATCGTCTATCTCCAGGTTAGCATTGGTTAAAAATTGTTGAACATATGTCTCTCTTTTCTGAACCATAACAGTACTTTGGACTCGAAGAGAGCCAAGTTCCTCTCATCATCATCCAGACTGTTGACGACAAGAAATACCTGAAAGCAAATGTGGAGGTTGACCAGATTGAATCATGGGTCAAGGACTTCAAGGATGGAAAAGTTGCTCCCCACAAAAAATCTCAACCTATCCCAACCGAGAACAACGAGCCAGTGAAGGTTGTTGTTTCTGAGAGCCTTGACGACATGGTCTTCAACTCTGGAAAGAACGGTGAGTTACATTACATAATGAAATCACAAACACCTGTTTGCTGGTAGAAAAATGTTATAAATCAGGTTTATTTCCTCCTATTTACTCTTGCAGTCTTGCTTGAATTCTATGCTCCATGGTGTGGACACTGCCAAAAGCTTGTTCCAATCTTGGACGAAGTCGCTGTGTCTTATCAAAGCGACCCAAGTGTTGTCATAGCTAAGCTAGTAAGTCCTTTCTTTTTCTTCACATTTGAGAGTATGTGTTGTCGATCACCGCATTCTTACTCTTTCACTTGTCCAGGATGCAACCGCAAATGACATCCCACGTGAGACTTTTGATGTGAAGGGCTTCCCGACCATTTACTTCAAATCAGCAAGCGGAAACATTGTGCTTTACGAAGGAGACAGGACAAAGGAAGATTTCATAAGCTTCATCGACAAAAACAAGGACACAGCTGGAGAGCCTAAGGAGGAAAAGACAACTGAGGAAGTCAAGGATGAGCTCTGAATAGAGAGAAGTGTGTTGTGTCTCTTAGCTGCGAGCTTTAGTTTGGTAGTTTTGAGGAAAATACACAGAAGAAGAAGACAGAGCTTTGAGTAGAGACAGAGAGAGTGACAGGAGAATCTCTTTATCTATTCGTTAGTTTTTATATGCGTTCTGCAGAACAATAACGGCTGCCTCTTTTTTTTTGTTTTTTTTTGGTTGATTTTACTTTTTTTTGGAACTCAGTTCTCCTTTAAATAGAATGAGTAGTTTATTGAGGCATTCTTGGAATCGAGTTTCTTCTGAGACTAAAATCTAGTTATCCTGAAGCATATAATATAATACCATGATGATAACGGCCTGATTCTATACTCCTCGATTGCATGAGTTTTTTGAATGAAAAATAAAAAAATAAAAACTTCATTTCGTAGTCTAATGATTTCAGAATTTCGTTGTATCTATTATGATAATGACGGAGAGTCAAGAAATTGGTGGGGAAGAGCTAGCATTCTTTTGTTTAACTTGATTTCACTAGCAAAAAGCATATATGCTTTCATTTTTATCAAGGTTTGCAAAGAGGCGTGTTTAGAACTTGTGAACGTCATTTAAAGTACTAGACGCATTTAGTAACTCTGCTGTATCGAAAATACAAGTTCTAGAAGACTCTAGCGCATAAAACAGTTCCTGGTGGGTCTTTGCGATATAGTGTTTGTGTCTTTCACAGTCAATGACATACAGTAAACAGCCTACAACAGAATTTTGGGTCGCGAATTAGTGAAATAATAAGTTGTCAACAAAATTAATGAAGTTGAAGTCTATTCAGTAATGCTCATGTTCATCATATTTTGAGAGAAGTTGTGAACCAAATGTTGTAGATGATGCTCAGGTTCATTACAATAAATTATAAATAAATGCCTCCTTTAATTTTTTTTTTTTTGGTTTTATAAATGCCTCCTTTAATTTGGTAACCTTGTTACATATATTTCCTCTTTTGAGTTTACAAAAAAACACTGAAGAGACTAGTTTGGTTGTTGTTAGATTGATGAAGAAGTAAGAGAGCATTTCGAAAAGGTGATAGCTAATAGCTCTGTGTTTTTTAACCTTTTTTTTTTTTTTTTTTTTTTTTTAAACTTGGTTTAATCTTGCTTTTACTGCCTGAACGTAAGCAAGGTTGTCAAACTAAACCATTTGGTTGGTTCCTTATATCGAAAACCGACCTTGAACTGATTTAAGTAACTCAGATATGTCGGTTTCGTTGTTTGTGAATTATGTGAAATCGAGATAACAAATACTCCTCCTAAATTAAAATATATCTTTAAATATAAAATAAATAAATAAAAAGACAGAGACAGAGAGTCTCTGGTTCTATCTTCTTTTGGTTTTCCCGGTAATAGGGAGCGCGCACGGGCGGCTACGAAATCGCTGGATTTTCAAATCGTCTAGCAGTTTCCCAATGACTTCAGGTATTTCAATTTCGTAATCAATTTGTAATTTTGACGAATTTTTCATCTGATCTGATCGATATATGATAACGAGAACGGAAAAAAAATTGATAGAATTTCCTGATTTCTAGATTTGAGTCGGTGGTTCTCTGGGTCTGATTGAGTGTTGTCTATATTATCTTTCAAATCATTATGTTGATTTCGATCAAAACGGTTTAGGTTTGATTTTCCTTGGAAAACTGGTAAGATTTGAGGGGAAGGAAAATGCTTAAGAATTGATCTGGTAGTCTCGTCAATATGTTCAATCACAAATTGAGAAATGAAAGGTTTTTTTTGATTTATTCATATACAAGTTATATTTATGGTATAATTGAGAGTTAAGGTGAAATTCATATACAAGTTGATTTCATTGGTGATTGGTTTCTTTCTTCCTTGTCGCAGATGCACTCACTATACCATCTGAGCTTGAATCTGCGTTACGCCTCAGGAATGTTCAATACTTTATCACAAAGAGGCCTTGGCTTGGTATAATCCAATCATTTTAACACACCCATTCTCTACTGTCATGTTATCTTTTTCCAAGTGGCTTTATGGTTTAAAGTTGTTCCCTTTTTCAGATCTCTATGGAGTCCATGTCAGGCCCGTGGCACCAAATGGAAGTACAAGCAGTAAACCCCATTTTGATCCTGCATTGATTCATCGTTGCTTGCCTGATGAGCTTCTTTTTGAGGTTGGACCTTCCTTTCTTTTTTTTCTAGTTATACTAGTTTTACCCATTGTACTGAAGTTGATTCGTGGATACGTATTTGTAGGTGTTTGCTCGGATGATGCCTTATGACCTAGGAAGAGCAGCTTGTGTATGCAGAAAGTGGAGGTACACTGTTCGAAACCCTGTGTTCTGGCGTAATGCGTGCTTGAAAGCTTGGCAGACTGCTGGGGTTATCGAAAACTATAAGATCTTGCAGAGTAAATATGATGGATCATGGAGGAAGATGTGGCTTCTCAGATCCAGAGTTCGTACTGATGGTAAGCTTTCTTTTAAATGATCTGAGTAACATCATGTCTTGTTATATCTTTCTTTATCAGCGTAACCTTATTTCATACTTATCAACTCTTCATATATATTATCATCTTTCCTTTCCTTCTTGATTTCTTAAATAAGGCCTGATCATTTTCAAACTTTGAATCTTCTTCTTAGGTCTTTATGTGAGTAGGAATACTTACATTCGAGCTGGAATTGCTGAGTGGAAGATTACAAATCCAGTTCACATAGTAAATCCTTTGCCTTTTTCTTAAACTTGCTCTCTTTTCTTCTTCACCTGTCCCACACAGACACATTTAAATCTTTTGGAATTTTTGTTGCAGGTTTGTTACTACCGCTACATAAGATTCTACCCTTCTGGCAGATTTCTTTACAAGGTTTGCACACTTTGATCTAACTAGGTATAAACTTTGAGCTACTGGTGTTCTACTCTGATAATTTCCATTGGTATTTTTTGTTATCCTTCAGAACTCTTCGCAGAAATTGAAGGATGTTGCCAAGTACATGAACTTTAAGGCTTCCAAATCTGACAGTCTTTACAGAGGCACTTATACATTGTCAATGTCAGATGATAAGGTTAGCTGCCTCTAACTTCCTGTTGGCTGGAATCAACAACATTTCATCTTCATTCTCCTGAAATTCATGTTCTTTTTGCAGATCGAAGCAGCAGTTCTGTACCCAGGGACGCATCCTACTGTCTTAAGGATTCGTTTAAGGTACTTCAATCCCTCAAAATATCAGAACGGAGAACATTTCTTTTCGATAGTATTATTTAGAACCTTGGTAACAATGCCGTACTTATGGGAAATCTAGACTTGTTTGGAAGGATTTAACCTTTCGGGAAGAAGGCCTGTTGCTTATCTTTTGTGTACCTTGTCTAGTACATCCATTTTAAGACTTAATTTTTCGGTAAATGTGATGAATATTTCTATGATAAGCGAAAAGATGGGGTTAAGCTGCGTAGCTCAAAGCCATTGTCAATCTTCATGGTATGGTGTTTGTTTTCTGGGTGTTGTTAGGTTAAGAGGAACGACGATCGGAGCGAATAACCGGATGGATGTGCTGTCCCTTGTAACAAGTGGTGTGAACGATGAGGAAGGAAGCAGTACAGAAGAAGACATTCTTGGGTTAGTTGAAGGTTGGCAAGACGATGAAACTCACAATCCGGATATACCAGCCGTCTCACACAAGAGAGGAATGACTCCATTCGTATTCGTTCCTTTCGAAGAGGCAAGTAAACCATAAAATTCTTGCATTATTCCCTCTATTCATTTCGTTTACATTGATATGACCTGAATCTGTTTCTTGATGTAGGTTGAACAATCGGTTTTAAACTTGCCACCAGAGAAAATGGATTACTTTGTCACTGGCTAAAGAGTCGCAGGAACGCTTCTGTACAAAAATGTATTATAGAATAACATATTTTCACGTCTTTTATTATTGTGACAACATTAGTGTTTGTTGCCGTCGAACTGTGAAAAAGATGATACAGTTTGGAAATTTTTGTTGTTACAGAGACGAGACATGAAACAAGCTTTAATAATGTAAGATAATAATGTTTGCAAGTTTTATTATTCACCAAAGGCTTATAGTAGATGAAGCAGGACTTGATCAGATGCTAGACTTGAGGGTGTTGGGATCCTCTGAGTGAATCAGATGGTCCCAAGATGGGTTTCGAGGAACAAACGTTTGCTGCGAAAACGAGATATTTCATAAGTCACACAAGAATCTGATTTGATCGCAATAAAAAAATAATAATTGAGGAAGGAAGAAGCGATGTACGGAAACGTAGGAGCAAGTGGGGATGATGGAGAAAGAGTGTTCGGAGGCGTGTTGGAAAGCGGCGACGCAGAGATGCGAAGCCAAACCTAATCCTGCTTTTGACGGCGGTACAAAGGTTCGAGCCAGATCCATGGCTTTACCGTCGTTCGTCATCTTGTACTCTATGAAGGCTTCGTGATCCTCAGTCTCGAATCTATGTCTCCCTTCGTTCCACACGATCTTTGGCTTCTCCTTCGTCGTCCCCGTTCCCGTCGCCATTTTCTCTGATATCTCTAACTCGTCTCCACTCAATTTCAACTCGAGGAGTGGGCTTATCTCGTTACTAAACCGGATTAAACCGGTTAACCCGGTTAACCCGGTTTACTGAGTTATAGAAAGTTAAAACTCCACTATCTACGTACACGTGGCACACGATGAAGGGGTCTGAGTGTTGCTTGCTTCATCGTGTTATTTGGCGTGAAGTAAAGAGTTCAGAGAAAGGAAGTCAAAACTTCGTAGAAAGAGAGAGAGAGAGAGTCAGAGAGAGTGGATGGGGGACACGAAGGTGGAGACAATCTCGAGGTTAGCTCAATGGAGGATTGAAAATTTTGGACCTTGCTCTTTCAAAAAATCCGATCCTTTCAAAGTCGGAATTTGGAATTGGTAAGCTTCTTCTTACTTTCTTCTTTTGTATTTTATTTTGGGAATTTTATCGGAATTTTGATTTTTGGATATGAAGGCATTTGTCTATAGAGAGGAATCGTTATCTATCAGTGAGGCTTTTCCCAGAGCTTTCTCGAGTATCAAAAGAGCAACCTCCTGTTGCCAAATTTATTCTTCGTGTCTCCAACGTTGGCCCCAATCGTAGATTCTACATCTCTCCTGGTATGTTTGTGTGATCTTACAATTGATTTTTTTTGGGGATTAAGAATTTGGATTATGTTGTAAAGGTTGAATTAGGGTTTTTTCAGGAAAAGTGAAGTAGCTTAGGTAATTTATTTTGGAACTATACTCAATTCTCTGGCTCCTTTGATAATTATGGATTTTCATTTGCTTTCATGAATCTCAGCTTCTCAATGTACTGAAATCTGGAAGTTGATGCATACAGATGGAAAGATATTAACTTTGATTTCAATTTTAAAAGTTCATGATTGCAGATGATTACTAGTATCTTGGGGGAATGGTTAGAACTGAATTAGCATTTTTTTTTTTTTTTGTGTATATGTAAACTGAGATACTCTGTATTGTGGTGCAGTGTATGAAAAACTGCTGCGTACTACTGATGATTGTGTGTGGCATGTGGATTCTAGCTTCCATGGTCGATTCACTATTGATGTCGAGTTCCTAGATCTCAAAATTTGCCCTCTGAATGTAAGTTTTAAGTTTTTTTTTAAGTGCATAATGAGTCTATTCTCTCTCTAGCATTTTTCCTTCCATGGTTGATCAAATTAAAATCAAAATCAAATCCAGGGTGGTGAAGCTTCTCCTGTTTGGCCAACCGATGCAACAATGCAATCAATCTCGACCCAAACCACTCTTAAATGCTTATCCCGGATGCTAGAGGAAAGCATTTTAACCGATGTAACCATCCACACAGCCGATGGCACACTCGCTGCCCACAAAGCAATCCTCTCTGCTAGCTCAACCGTCTTCAAAAGCATGTTCCACCACGACCTCAAGGAAAAAGAATCATCCACAATACACATCGACGACATGTCAAGAGAATCATGCATGGCTCTCCTAAGTTATCTCTACGGAAACATAACCCAAGAAAACTTTTGGAAACACCGGCTCGCCCTCCTCGGAGCTGCAAACAAATACGATATAACGGATTTGAAAGCAGCGTGCGAGGAAAGCCTAATGGAAGATATAAACTCGGGGAATGTGCTAGAGAGGCTACAAGAGGCTTGGCTTTATCAGCTGGAGAAACTGAAGAAAGGGTGTCTGATGTATTTGTTTGATTTCGGAAAGATTTATGATGTGAGAGAGGAAATCAGCAGTTTCTTCAGGCAAGCTGATCGAGAACTGATGCTGGAGATGTTTCAAGAGGTTTTGTCCGTGTGGAAACCGGTGTAAAAGCAATACAATGACTATTCTTACATGTGCTTTGAATATTTGAGTTTGATGGTGTTTTGTTTATATAGTCTTCTTGTTCCCTGGAATTTGTAACAACTAACAACAACACTTGATTTTGTTGTATTACTGAATAGTGTATAGTATTGCGTGTGTATACATGTTTGAGAGACGCATAAATTTATGGAAACCGTTTTCCCGATATGAGACGGGTGTTTGAATTGTCCGTATGAGAGAAATTAAATTTTGAAAATTGTTCAACACTGTCAAAACGTTTTCTGAAATGATTTGAAGTTATACGAAACTAACACTCACCGAAATAACTCAATAAGTAAAAGTTTGGGTAAGTAACCTTAATTAATTTGAGCTATTTATTCGTGTTTTTGGTCTCATATGTTGTTAGAAGTACAAGTTACTTGAATTATCTGTTTTCGATTCTTCATATCCGAAATGGATCTAAGCGAAAACAAATGGGCCGAGATGCAAACCGTGTCCGATGAGTGGGCAAGGCCTCATAAGAGAGCAGATGGTCGACATCTAATGTCGTCGGCACAAAATATAATAATTTTGTCGACGTTGAAATGGTACGATTTTGTTTTAATTAGATGACTAAGCATCAGAATGATTAAAGTAACGACTGACACGTGTCCGTTGCGTCCCAATGAGGCTCTTTTTACTAGCTTATAAACGTAAAGGCATTTGTATCGTCTCTTCCGCCAAAATTGGAAATAAATATCATCGGAGCTTGAGCCAACCAGCTAAGAGAAATCCAATTTTTAGGGTTAAACTTTGCCGGATTCTTAAGAAATCTTCCAGAGAGAGAGAGAGAGAGAGAGGGGTTTCGATGGCGAGGAATGGGATTGGGAGCACGGGAGGGAAGAAGAATGGGGCTGGGCAGTTCTTTCTAGCGACGCTTCTTCTATGGCTGGTCTCCGTCGTGTTTGAGATTGTTTTCAATCTCAGGACCGAGCTTCTATGGGTGATTTGTGGTGGATGTTTCTTTCAATCGGTGAATTGGGTGGTTCGTTCATGGCTTTCTCGTGACCCTCTCTTTGTTAACACCTCTGTCTCGCTTTTGCACTCAATCATCACCTCCGCATCAGGTCATCTTCCCTTTTTCTCTCTGTATTGAGTTCTTATCATTGGGTTTTTGCTCTGTCAATGGGAAATTTTATCATATGTGTGCACATTGGGTAATTTCATTCTCAATTTTGCTTTAGTGCTGTGTGTTTTCTTACCATTGCATTTTGCATTTGTTCATTTTCTTAATTTAGTTCTTATTTCCGATTGAATAATTATTAATTGGTTGATTAGTGGTATTTGTTGTTGTCTCGCTATGCTATTGCTTGTTATCACTTGAATCTCCAGTATAATTTTAGTCGGAGACATATGTGATGTTTGGGTTAAAGAGGTAAGGACTAAGCTAGAATCTTATTTGGCATATAACCTCTAAATGGATGTCATTTTCAAGGTTTTTATCCTTTGCTTTTAAAGTTTTCTACTGTATCAACAAGCTTGTCCTTGACTATTAGACTCAACTCTTAATTTTGATCCATGATCTGAATGTGTGGATAAAACTAAATGGATATATACTATATAGCAGATTGAGAACTAGACACTTACTACTAAAACATGGCGTCTATGTTCTGAACTAGGCCACTGTGGTTAATGGGCACCTTAATATCAGTAAGGAGTACAGAATGCCATTTATTCCTTAGATCGCGGCAAATGTTCTTGAGGAGACTGGAGTGCATAATACATTTTGGGTTTGGGGAGGTTACTCGTTGCTTCTATTGCTTTACCATTCATTCTGATCATTTAGTCTCAGTAGTTAGTTCTCTCTGAAATGTATGTATTTGTCTGTTTCGCCTTATCTTGTGTGTATGATGCAGTTCTTTCTTCACCCCGTACTGATTATGTTTTTGCATCTTCAACACTGCACTTGTGTTACTACAGTGGTTTTCATTCTGCTCAATCAATGCTTAGCCAAAGGTTTAGACGAGATGTTCGATCATTCTGAGTTGGTTGGTGGTACTTGGAAATGGGCATATCCAGCTTTGTGTTTCTCATGCGGCTACTTTGCATATGACCAGTGGGATATGCTTCAGTACCGGTTATACAGCGGCTTAATACCTTCCATCCTGGTTCACCACCTCGTTCTGCTCGTTTGCTTCACACTGGCTCTATACCGAAATGTAACCATCAACTATCTGATTCTTACTCTCATTTGTGAGGTATGTTCACTTTTGTCGTCCTGAAGATTTTTTCTGGCTTTTCTCTGTTCTTTTTAGAATCTATGTTACGTTAACTTAGCTCTAGTTTCATATATGACTATGTAGTTGGATACAGACTAATTATTCAAACCAAAGTGACATTTGTTATTCCGACGTGTTTACAGATGCATTCGATCTTTCTGCATGTGAGGAAGCTAAGGAGAATGGCGGGAATCCGAGACAGCAACACGGCATTGGTGAAACTGGAATGGGTATTAAACTGGACGGCTTTTGTGTTTGCCAGGTGCATTCCTCACATTCTTATCACTGTTAAGCTGATCAAAGACGCACCCAAGTTTGGGAAAGGAGTGGAGTTACCACTCGCTCTGTCTGGTATGGTGGGAATGAACATCCTCAATATCGGCCTTGGAACGGATCTGTTTCATGCATTTAGAAGAGAGAGGAGTAACAAAAGAAATCAAGAAAACAGCAACCATCACAACCATGGAGAATGATAGCCAATCTAAACTCGATTTGTTGCCAAACCATGGTTTGTTGTATGACTACCCACTCATCTCTTGTTTATATCTGAGGCTTTGCTACTAAAGTTCTAATAGCTTTCAAATTTGTATGTACTAAAGGAGAACTATATGTAAATGTTATTTAATGTATCTTATATATTTCATTAACAATATTGAGTTCATCCGTTAAATTGTAGTATAAAATTTGAGTTCGCTTTGGTTTATTCGGTATAAAAGATTTTCTACTTGGTTTTTCACCTCTAAATACAATGTTTGGGAAAAAAAATTTTGCAGGAGAAGAGGTCCTACCGGGAGTCGAACCCAGGTCGCTGGATTCAAAGTCCAGAGTGCTAACCACTACACCATAGAACCTCAGGTGCCCCCTATGTTGCATTCACCATTTTAGACAGAACCAATGAATAATCCAACATCAGCTCCACAATTTTTTACTTGTCCAGCAACCAAGCAACCATGATACATCATACTAGGCCATCAAACTGGTGAAAATGAAGAAAAAGAAGATAAATCTACAAGACATATAAAGTTGGGAAGGTCACATTCTGTAGCAGCAGAAGAAACAAGATGGGTGATCGTTTTGCTACTAACAACTCAGAATCTCAAAACTATGGTAAGAATCCGGTTACACTAGAAATAAACAACTGCAACAACCTATTACTTATCCTAAATCCCCAGATGTATTGCGTTTCTACTTCGAGTGAATACCGTGGCAAATCCATTGCGATTCTTCTCAGAACTCTCTCGGTTTGATGACATAACTAATGACATTGTTGTTAAATCACAAGAAGATGAACATGGAGTTCCGTTCTTGATTGCAAGAAGCTCAAGTGATCTTCCAGTAACTGCTTTGATGGACTCAGGAGGATCTTTTCCTGAAAAAGCTTCCTTCTTGTGAACTGACCTTGCAGAACCTGGAATGCTCGCTGTATCGATCAAGAAATCTTCGAGTGTTGCAAGAGACCGTAGCTGTTTCCCCAGTGATGCTATTGTTTTCTGACAATCTGCAAAATTTCCTGCAGCTGCTTCTATGTCTTCCTGCAATAAAATCAACTTTAATAAAACAAGGATTGAGAAAAAGACTAAGTGGTGATTAGAAATTACAAAGCTGAACCTGTTTGATCTTTGGTTCTATTTTTTCTCTCTTGATCATTGTCTTCTCTTCTATCTCTCTTCTAAGCTCTTCTTCAAATGCCTCGCACTTTTCCCTTAGCTCATCAGAGACATACCTCTCCTTTCTCACCTCTTCTTCCATTCTTATGACTCGAGATTCGGCTTGTGTTTTCGATTCATTAGCTAGTTTCAGCTCCCTTTTGATATCTTCCAACTTCATCTCAACTTCTTGAAAACAAACTCTAGATTCTTGATATTCATCTTTGATTACGTCAAACGATATCTTTAGCTCAGCTTTCTCAGCTTCCATCTTCTCCAACTTATCTTCCAACTCCATTTTGTCACCAACAACAGCTTCGAGTTCTAAGCTCAATCTCTTCTCTGCTTCTCTACAACAATTCACTTCACTGTCAAGCTTATCCTTCTCTGCTTGTAGCTTCTCCAACTTCATCTCAACTTCTTGAAAACAAACTCTAGATTCTTGATATTTATCTTCGATTATGTCAAGCGATATCTTAAGCTCAGCTTTCTCTGCTTCCATCTTCTTCAACATATCTTCCAACTCCATTTTATCACAAACAACAGCTTTGAACTCTAAGCTCAGTCTCTTCTCCTCTTCTCTACAACATTTAACTTCACTTTTAAGCTCATCTTTTTCTGCTTGTAGCTTCTCCAACTTCTCCTTTAAGCTCAATTCATATTCAGTCGTAGAGTTTTTGGCCTTTATCTCAGGCAGAGCCACAAGACGTTCCATCTCAAGGAAATCATCCATGAGATCAACTTCAGTGGATGAAGTAGTCCCCTGAGGACTTCTATTTTTGCCTTTTTCATCAATCTTGAATTGATCTAACTCAGAAATCAATGCTGATGATGACGATGAGTCAGAAAAACTCCCCTCAACTCTCTCCCTTCCTCCATCTGAATGACTATCCGAAGATTGATTAGATGATAGTGATGATGATGATTTAGCCAAAATCCTAAGCTTCCTGCACTCAGCTTCGAGTTTAGCCACCTTCTTTATGCTATCTAAGTGCTGCTTACTAGCAGTTTCAGCTGCTTGAGTGCTCAAGTCCCTCTCAATCGTCACAATCTCAAGCTCTTCGCGCTGTGCAAGATACTCGCGTCCCAGCTTCATGTTTTGAGATTTAGCAGCTTCTGCTTCCTTCTGGAGCTCAAGAACCCGTCTCTCTAGACCAGTCTTAGCAGATTGCAACTCCTTGATTCTCTCAGTTACAGCTTCTTGAATTTTCTCCTCTTGTTCATCTCTAGATTGCCTTAGCTGTCTAACACACTCCTTGATTGCCCCATCAAGATGACTAACCCTATCTTCCAACACAATGTTCTTATTAGCCGCATCCTCGAGCTTTTGCTTCAGCTCAACCACTTCATTCTCAGCTTTCTCCCACCCTTGAAAAAAGCCACAAGAGAACATGTTTTCACTAGAAACAAATAATAATTCCAAAAGAAAAAGAAAAAAATAAGGCCTAATTAATTACCAGCAACAGCATCTTCTGCAACTTTGGCATGTTGTTTCACAAGCTCATCTTTGGAATCCATTGCTGATTCCAAGATCACAGTAGTACCAATTATCACATCACCAACTACTCAAGGACCTGAAGAAGAGGTGAAAGAAACACATTTGATTCCTTAAACACTTCCTCTAGGATATAATGGAAGATATTAAATTCTCATGAGAAAAAAATCTTGAATTTGGAAATGAGCATACAAATCCCAAGATTCTTTTGGGAACTTTTGGAAACAGAGAAAAAAAACAAAAGAGGTAACTTGGCTTATCAGCTTCACAGATTTTTGCTTTCAAGCCACTCTGACGACAAACGTAAGTACTTAACTATCCACTTGACTGGACCACAACATTTTTAAAACACCCAGAGGAACACAACCTGGTTAATGAATTCTCAAACTTTTCATAAAATGTCATTTAGAAAGGACTAACAAGTAACAACATCTTTGTGTTTTCTCATAATAACAACAATTCCTTACAGAACAGTAGAAGTAAGAGTTGAGAACAAAACAAGATTACCAGACTGAAAAACAGCTGCAACAAAGTACCCCTTTAGAATGCTACATGATTCATCTCCAAACTCGAGTCTTTCAAGATTAAAAAACAAGTCAATAAAGGGACTAAGGGAGAATGAATTGCTTTCTTTTTGTGGTTGTTAATTCTTATACAATTTTGAAATGTTTTTTTTTTTTTTCAATTTTCAAAAGAGGAAGAGAGGGAGAATATGAGATCTCGTGTATCTAACTTTTTCTCACCATTTAATGAAACAATACAAATTTGAAAAAATCTCTAGCTGCACAAAGAGCCGGTTCCATAGATTTTGGTACACACATATGTGGGCTGCAATAAGATATTTCCCTTTGCTATGTATCTAGTACATTTTATAGTCCAAGCCCATTAATTTTGAAGCCCAATGGTATATTGAACATTTTGATCATATTTCATATAACCTCTATTTATCTAGAAATTGTTTTCGAATTACCAAAATAAAATTATAAGAACGGATATTTTATAAGCAATAATCTTAAATTATTGAAAATAATTTCCATTTTTCAAAAAAAGTTTTAATATAGTCTGTTGGGTCTTCCTATGAGTAACAACGCGTTAAGTGTATCTGTGTATAGATATTCATACAAATGTTGTGGAGTAATTTAAGTACACATGTATACATGCATATATCGTTAAATAAGAATTTGGATAACTGTTGCAGTTGAATTAGTTCCCAAGTATACGTCACTTTCTTTAGTTCAAGACTTTGAAATTTGAATCCCACATGTTGTGGTCACTCATGAATCATGACCTATACCTCTATACACATAGACCATGCATTATCATTCAATCTCAAATTATATATTGTCGTAAAATTTCATATTTTGTACATATATATCAAATGTTTTAAATTGTATCCATCTCGTATTATACGATTCGGATTTTCGTATAGACTCTGTCTATGTGTGTCTGTATATATACAGACCAATGGGGCTTACGTCCTGATCAAAGATCCTTGTCTTGGTCATGAAATTTCCAAAACTCTTTTTTTTGAGTGGTAATCAATTTAAGGGTTTTTGGATCAATCTAAATGGGGCTATATTTATGAAAATGTCATTTAATTTTCCAAAATCTATATGTTAGGTAAAAAATATAGGTAGGTGGTCCTGGCGTCCTGCTCCAAATTTTGAATACGATCATCTAATAAAATGGTCCCGTTTAACCTTACAGCCAACGCTCTCGACAAAAAAAAAAAAAAAAAAAAAAAAAACGAAATTCACAAATTTATTATTTTAAAAAATTCACACATACATTTGATATCATAAAATGTGCTAAAAAATGGAGAGTAGGTCTCAAACGGTGGCCAAAACTCCTGATTTTACTGTAATCAACAAAACTAATCGACTAAGCATTCCATTAATATTTCTCTTTGATATTCTTGACTATCCAACTTCGTTTTAATTTGTTTCAAGACCTTTTAATTACTACACTTTGCAGGTCTTTTAAAACCTGTGTAACTTGTTCGACATAGAGTTTTAACAATAATTTCATTAAAAAATATATAACAAAAAAGGACGAAAAAAAAGTGGACAAAGTCACGAAACAAACAAATGTCTACTCGTCCTTTTTATTAACCTAAAAATTAGGTTTTCCTTCGCATCAGTCTTACCACATTGATAAATTCTAATATATTTGCTTTGGAGGAGTCACATTGCTTTTCTACTTTTGCTTGAACTTAGAAAAAATAAAGCCACTTTTTCCTTTGAGTTGTCACCTCAAACACAATAAAGAGCAAATATCAAAATCAGTTGTCAAATGAATCTATTATTGATTTTACATTTTAACCAATTCCTTTCGAAGCAAAAGAACTCGGTAAAACTTAGATATATGTGACATGAATAAACCCATGTGCTAACTATGTCGATAATTTCTAAAATGATATCTATGAAAGAAATTTATTTTACGATTTGGAAATATACAATGTATACAAAAGAGACAACTATAAGACAATGTAAATGGGGCAATGCTTTGGGGTCCATTTTTTATGCTCCAATGTTTCCCACTATTGTGAACAACCTAACATGGACTCTTCTTCTTGCATTATAACTTGTACTACTCTCATTCATTTCATTATAAAATAATAAAAAGGAAATTAAGGTGAGCACTAAAAGTCATAGAGAAATTCCAAGAATCCCATGCAAAATTGCAAATTAGTATATATTTTAAAGCAACTCACTTTCCTAGTTTTCTTCTCTCTCTTTATATCTTTTTCTTTTCTTTTCTTTTTTCTTCTTCAAAACTTTCTCTTTTGTCATATTGATAATAATGATAAAAGGCTATTTTGACCCTTCTCCCATCTTTTAATGGCTTTATCAGATTCAGACCACATGCCAACAAAGAAGTATGGTGCAGGGCAAGACTCTTGTCCCTTTACATATGCTTATATGTAATACATCTTTATACAAAAATCTACGTACAACTAATTCAATAATTTAATTTATGGATGTTTCAATCGATCTTAAATCCATGTATTGGCATTACTTACAAAAAACTTCCACATAATTCTTCTTCAAACAGAAGCATCAATCATTGAAAAACCGACCAAACCAAATATATATTAAACTAAAAAAAATATAGAAAAATATTTTTTTAAAGTGTAATCAATTGATTATAGAAATAATTCAACTTTTACTTTTCCTGGATTTTCTTCTGGTTAAGGTCCTCACCATCCAACCCTGTTTCCTCACTTTGCTTCCTTCGACCTTGGTTGATGCCACGTGGCAAGAAGAGGTGGACGATCCTGTTCTGAGCTTGATGACATGGAAGAGATGACCAATACGTTTGCGCCATCTAAGCGATGACTTGGCACTATTGTGCTCTACGATACTGGTATTGCTTATAATAGGGGATTGCTGCTTCTTACATGTTGAGTTTGTTGTGTTGTTGTCTACACAAACCTTTGTCACTACTGCTTTCTTCTCCCACGACGCGTTTCCATCGTCTTCGAATTTTATCGATATAAAAGAATCTGAACAAAATAGGGATTAAACTTTAAAATTTCAATAATCATTCATTGATCTTGTAGCACACAAATAGGGATATACATTTATATATATACACTACATTATTTACCAACAATAAAAGATAATTAGCCGCAGAGAACACAAATCAGTGTATCGAGTAAAACAAAATTTTCAGCCCAATTAAAAACAAAAATGATGGCATTTTAGAAAATTATCTTTTATTTTATCATATTTAAAAATTTTGTGTAGGAGAAGTTGAAAATCTTATCTTGGAAAAAGGAAAATACTGTGTATTACCGGGAAAAATAAAAAGAAGGAAAAATACCCAATTGGAATGAGATCTTGAAGTATTTTTGTTTAAAGTTTACTATTGTAAGATGTATAATATGATTTTTTTTTTTTGACATCATGTATAATATGATGTATGGAGTATATATAAGCTCTTTTCTATTATATGTATACTCTCATACTAGATATAAAAAAATTGTGTACCTTCTTGGCTTGTGGAGACGTCAAGATCGGAGGAGGGATGGAATTTCCGGTGACGGAGATCAAGGCGACTGAGGAGAGAGCTCAAGGCGAAGATCTTAGGGAGGCTGATGATTGGTGAAGAGGAAGACTGTTTGGTTCTTGATGATCTCTGTTTTGAAGCTAGAACCAGAAGCCTCTCATTCAAACAGAGAGGACAAACTCCAACATATTCTTCCTTTGGATGGAAATAACAGTACGGTGAGCTATCATCTTTGTACATATCCATCTTCACTTCCTAAGAGAGAAGAGAATAGCTAGAGGGAGAAGGGAGAGAGAGAGAGAGGGATAAGATATGTAGCAAAGAGATGGGCTTAGGTCTGAAATTGAAGCTTTGTAATATATATCGAATATATTTGTAAATAATATATATTTCATATTGTTTCGAACTTCGAAGTACTTTAACAAAAAAAAAATCCAAGTAGATAAGCCTTTTAGTTGCCGGAAGAAAAAAAGAGAGAAAAAAAGACAAACTTTTTAGTTATGGTTGAATATGGTTGATTTAATATGACATGATTTTAATTAATATCTAATCACAATCCATTATATAAGCTCATTTTAACTATAAGATTTTGTTGACATCATCGTTTCCAAGTAATGACATATAATCTAGAAAATTAGTGTATATAGTATAATAGTATACCCTAGATTTATAGTTTAATTTTTATTTGTTTGATGGGGTGCAAGTATATTGATCTAAGTCATGCATCTGTTATTAAAGAAAAGATCTCGAAACATCATATATCAAAGTATTTATAAATTTATGATGGTCAGACATATACGTACCGATTTTAATATCTAGGAATTGAACGTTGTTGCTTCAACAATTGATTAATATTTAGAATTCAGATATTGTTAATTAACCAATTCGACGCATGTTCTGGTATACCAGCTCGAGAAGAATAATTGATCGCTTGTGGATCCGTGGCATGTGTAGTAAGATATCATTTAATTTAAAACTAGTCATCAGTTTTTTAAAAATACTGTGAATAGAGACTTCATACTTGTTTGTTAAGAAAAAATCAAATTAGTTTTTGGACGTGTTGGCCGAGAAGCATCCACTTGTAGTAGTATACGTAATTCGAAAGAAAATGTATCCGAATGTAAGGGACCCATCAATACAAGTCATCATTCTTTGATATGTGTGAGTGATTTTGGAGGTCTGTCTCCAATCTCCATATTCAACAATATTCAATTTTATCTCCTCACTTTAACTTCAAGTTTTTTTTTCTTACGACTGATCGAAATTTTGGCCCATAGTTATTTACTAATTTTATATTCAGAAACAATTGTTAAAAAAAACTAAGAAATTTTGGACAAAAAGGGATCTTTCGTAACCAAAAATCGAACTAAGGAAAGCAGACCACCCGGTCTTTTGAACTTAGAATTAATCATGTCGACGTTCATCAGTTCAAACCAACATTAATTGATAATTAATGGATAGACTCATGAGTCATGGGTTACATAAATTATTTCAGTTTTCATTTTATTTCCGTTTGAGAATTATTATGTTTTCTTCTCAAATTTAAATGGCTCTCTCACATCACATGGGCTTTCTTCATTATCAAGACTATATCGCTTCATCTGCAATTCTTTCTACTTTGGGCGAAACAAAATATCAGATTTAGCTTAGGGTTTGATGAAATTTCCCCCTATTTGCTAATCATCTTGAAAATTGCTCAAACTAAGTCATCTACTACTATTTGTCTTCACAAAGTTCAAATCACGTGCTTATCCAAATGGGAATAATTAAGTAAACAAATCATGATTAAAGTTTGGGAGCTAGATTGACCTAATTTTCTAAAGTTGGGGTGTGGATATGTGAACATAAAAGGGGTCCATTTTATTTGTTGGTCAAAAACTTTGAGCGTTCACGTGATCTAAACAAATAAAAAGAAGAAGACAGGCTTCAATATCAAGAGCTAAAGACCCAAACACTTAGAGAAACATTGACAGGTGATATGTTTGTGTAGTGATGAGTTTCAATGTATCATCACCTTTTTCAATTAGACCATCCCACATACTTCCTTTATACTGCTCACAATGATCAAAGCTATAAAGGTATTTAACCAAAACAATCACATTTTCACATATGACTTGATTATCAGTGCTTTTCAAACCAGTATGGACCGGCTCGATCGGATGGGTCCGACCATGACAAACTGACAATTAAAGAAAGTCTCGGTTTAAATTAGCTTTTATCGCTGGTAATATAGTTAAATATCTGTATATATGCTGTATGTGTTCAAAATAATAGATAAGAGTACTTAGAAAATAAAGAGTGTAAAGTGGTTTAAATCTATAATATGTATTTTTTAGAATTTAGTATAATATATTTAATTAACTTTTTATATTTAAGAAATTTATTTACCAGTCTATTGATTCGCAGTCGTCCGAGTGGTTTGATCCATTCATCCAAAATAAAAAATGTCATAATGTTGACTGAAAAGAAGTTGTTTAATTTGGGTCTTGGGCTTATAATCTTTAGAGAGTTGAGAACAATTTTTGCTAATATATACGATAATCTACAAATTGTATAAAATATATTGTCCTAACACAACGTTATATATGCCTGAACATAGATTTCAAAGGATCGTTGCTTTGTTAATTCAATAGAAGTCTTGTTCAGTCCACTTCTTGATAGATATATGCACATGGTCATATTCAGATCCGTGTATATTTTATACGATCTTATCAATTTTGAGAGAATGAAAGTAGTCCTGCAAGGTTATCTATAGAACACACAAAGAAAAAGGACCTTTTTATATAAGAAAAAGTGAAGTAAAACAAAAACTAAAAAGAATGATCACATGGGAAGAATGGAGAATCTTTGGGTAGGATTCAAGTCATGTTCCCATTATGGGATTTTATGGTATGGGTATCATATTTGTGGGTTCTCTGTTGTCAATTTGAAACTTTAACAAACAAATAAAATCCTAGAGGTTTTTTATTACGTGTTTTCAATTTAAGTTTTTTTAGCATCACATGGGGAAAGGCAAGAAAACAATAGGATAAGACGACAATAGCGATCGTGATCCTACAATTATGTCTCCTTTTAGCTTAGAGATGCTGTGACCAAGTTTAACTGATTTGGATTTGCAATCGTTACGTTATAATGATATAGTAGTCAATTTGCATATATTATTACTGAACCGTATAATAGGTTAATTCCAATAGATCTTATTGTATATTAATATATATATATATATATATATATATATATATACATGTACCCCTACAAACACATAAATATTTGTAATAACATGTGGTTAAAGAATAAACCAAAATGACATATAAATCAGAATTTGTTTTTCCATAGCAATAATTTGTTGGGACAACCCAAAAAAGTAAAGCACAACGAAAGTTCTATAAAATTTGTTGGCTAGCTGTATATATCCCATTAGAGAGAAACAATAAACAGATTAAAAAAGAATTACTAAAAATGGACAACATTAGTTTCACTGTATAAATCACCTAGAATCACCCAACATTGCTCACCAAATCATCTTGTTCACAATTATAAACTGAAGAAAAACTGTGACTCTCATATTGAACATTTGCGGTAATCTTTCACGAGGTAAAAACTTACGTTATGGCGACTCAAACAATGAAGCAAACATGCAGTATTTTCATGATTGTAGCTATACTGATGATGATGTTTTCGGCACACATTGCTTATTCAAACAATGTAGAAATGTGTGTGAAACATTGCGCACAGAATCAATGCTTGAAAGCGGCGACAAAACCTTCTCCTGCAACTTGTGAAGAAGCTTGCAAAACATTTTGCAACAAACAACTATTGGGCAATGAAAAATTGTTTTACCCTACTGGCGGTGCGCGAAAGTCCTACATCTGTCAATATTTTAATTGCTAGTTCCGAATTACGGAAACTCCCATTATTTTATTTTCTGCATGATTAATATATAAATATGTATGTATGTGCGTGTTCATTGTTCTCATGATATAAATTAAATACTTCCTTTTCGTTTCTGCATATTATAACAAACTTCTATGTCAACAAAACATTGGCCTTAAATATTAATTATTTTAGTTTAACCGAACTAGATAAACCAAATTAAATATATACATTAGGACTGGTAAATACAAGTTAAGGTTGACCAAAAAAAAATTAAGAAGTTAAACGAACACAAAATAAATAAAAGTCACGAATTTGATTGGTTAAAAAAGTTTCACGCTCTTCAAGTTATTATTCGGAACAGTTTGGTTCGGTTTAGACGCAATCCAATCGGTTTCTGTTAGGTTTTGATCGAACCGTAAATCAAATAAAGAGGATTAAAATTAGTTCTTTCTTCTCATCGATGTCACCTCGTCTTCCGTCGGAGTTTTCCTTCCGTCTCTGAATCCGGCGAGACTCTGTAGTCTCTCTCTCTCTCTCTCTCTCTCTCGTCCTCTTCGACGCTTCTCTGTAAGCTATCACTTTTCCTCAGTCGATTACGTTTTGGATATTCAATCGCATTTGTTTAGTGATCAGATCTTACTATTTTCCCGATCGATTTTGCATTGTGGATTTTGTTTATGGCCGAGCATACTCTATTTCTATCTTCGCGTTTTTTTGGAATTTTATGATGTTCGGTAAAATCAGGGATTCGATTTCATTTGGAGAATCTAGACATAGTCTCTGTTGTGGATCTTTCCAATTTCTTAGATTATCAAGTTTTGTTGAAATTCACGTTTTTAGGTTGAAACATTGCTTAATTTGTGGTATCAGAGAGATGATCAATTTGGTCCTGTTTAATTGTTAAGTTTTGATTCTTGTATCAGCTCGGATTATTGAACACCAAATGTGATTGTAGAGTTCTAATCTAAATAACAATCTCATGGTTTCTGTATATTGATGCATCATTGTGTTTTACTTATCTTTAGCATTCTCTTGGTTTCAAGATAGAGGTCTATTGATGGAAAAACCGATTGAGGAAGACGAAAGAAGCAAGAGTGTTGTGTCAAGAGCTTCTTGTATGCAGTGGAGTCAGTGGCAATTACTTGATTCAATTTTACCGACAGGAGGATTTGCTCATTCGTTCGGTCTCGAAGCAGCTGTTCAGACTCGATTAGTTTCATCTCCTGAAGATTTAGAAACTCATATCATTCATGTGTTGGATAACACAGCTAGCTTATTGCTTCCTTTTGTCTACTCTGCTCTCAAATCTCCTGATATAGAGACATGGCATAAACTCGATCGGATACTTAACGCTACTTTAACCAACCAAGTCTCTTCAAAGGCATCGATTTCACAGGGATCAGCGCTGTTTCGCATAGCTGCTTCAGTTTTCACGGAGATCCCTAATCTCAAGATGATTCGAGACGCCTCTCTGGGATCGAAAAACGTATATTTCCACCATGCCCCGATATTCGGGCTTGTATGTGGCCTACTTGGCATGGATCCCGAGACTTCTCAGAGAGCTTACCTGTTTGTAACGCTGAGAGATGTTGTCTCGGCGGCAACGAGATTGAACTTAGTGGGACCAATGGGGGCCTCAGTGATGCAGCATCGCGTTGCCATTGTTGCTGAAACGATTTTAGATAAATGGATGGATCATGAATCTAGCGAAGCATGTCAGACATCTCCATTGCTGGATATTGTGCAAGGTTGCCACGGTTACTTGTTTTCCAGACTGTTTTGTTCTTGACGAAGCATCTGTGGATTTGATTTAAAGCCTTGTAGCTCAACTGTCCTCATGAGTGGCCTTTACGGTTCTCGAAAAAATAACTTGTGATCACAATCTGAGATCGCATTGTGAAATTTAAGGCCTTCATTTGGTTTATCTATTAACTTGCAACTGTAGATATACTTGAGAGGAAAGCCAAATACATAAAACAAGAGATACAGTAAACGCTTTGTAATAAGGGTTGAAATATCAATATGTTTTTCAGCAAATCATTGCAATCGTCTATCAATGTCTCTCACTTCACTCACGTCAGCGCTGTGTGGCGGCCACTGGCCTTGCCGCAAAGAAGAGCGTTCTTGGGAATCAAGTATTCGTCTCTGAGAGAAGTAGAGGTTGTGTAAACACGCATGTAGAATTGTTGTCCCAAGTATTGTCTTTCCCACGACTCTGATCTCAGATTCCACATTCCTACGTTGTCCAGTGTTAAGTATATTGCAGTCCATGATTTAGGATACACCTGCAACAGTTTCATCCATTGGTCCACGTTTTACACAAATCCAATTGTGTGATCAAAATCTGAAGTATTAGAAACCTCTCACCTGAACAGTGCAGCGTGAGACTGCGTCATTTAGATTGTAGGCTTTTCTACTCGCAGCACTCCACTTCCCAAGTTCCATTCTAATAGTTAGACCAAGTGCACACAGTTGGTATAACATTCATCAATCAACATATTGAATATATTGTTTACCAAAAAAAAAACATATTGAATATACACAACATTCAATTTTCTTAAGGACTCTTTCTTGGTTTAGAGAATGCTACCAAATATCTTACTGTATGGATATTATGGACGCAAGTATGAACGTTTAAGGTTCGAGATTAAAAGTGTTAAGAGAAGAAAAAGACAACAATTAGACAGTAATACTGAACTTACCCAACCACGTAGAAAGAGTTACCATCAAGGTGCCAGCTCTGGACAATATCTTCTGAGTTCTCGAAAACAACCTCCACAAAAGCTCTGTAATCAGTCTGCATTACAGATGTGATAGGGAATATTGCTCCATATGTGGGCTGGTCAGGTATGCTTCCAGGCTTGTATACACCATCAATTTTGAAGTAGTCTGCTAGTTTCAAAGGGGTGTCTGCTGGGTAAAATGATGCACTATTCACGGCATATCGTTGCTTGCCTTTGATCTTTCCAGCAGAGTTAGCAAGTCTGATCGTTCGAGTGACCTTTATCTTACCATAGTGGTATGAACCTTGTGGATTTGGCCTTGGTCCACTTGCTGTAAGATTGGTCCTAAAATAGCCAGAAATCAGACATGTTGCATCATGAAGTGATCAAAACCAACAAGAACTGAAATACTAACTGTCACTGAATTAAAGAAAGAAACAATTACTTGATGGCTCGTGCTTGGTCCAAAGACCACTTCAACTGAGTTGGTCCATCTGGAATAGGTCCAGAAACAGGTCCAGCAGAATTACTGTAATGAAGAACACCGGTAGTGGTGAGGATCTTGGAGGTAAACCTACTAGAGACCACAATATAATAATCTTTTGGAGGCTGATCAGCTGTTACAAGGACCGAGTAAGATTGACCGACGTGAACATCAAGTGAAGAGAATGGAGTCTGAATAGTGTGTGTCCCTTCGACCTCAATCAACTTCATCATGTGGCTTTGGATGCGGAAGTTGAGAGAGTTTTGTAATCCGACATTAGATATCCTCATTCTATATGTCTTACCTACAGAGAAACACACATCATAACTTATCAATACTACAGCTAGAGAATCACCAAGAAACAAGTGAAAGAGCAAAACCTGGTTCAATGTTGAGGGTAACGCCACTATTGCGACCATTTATGAGAATTCCATCTGGTAAAGGAAGCTTTCCACCTTTATCGAGTTGTACCCTCAAGTCCTACAAAGAGAGTTTACAAGACTTTATATATACATCATGTATGCAGCATTGTTAATTTTTTAAAAATACAAACACTTTGTCCCACCCTCTAAAGTCAATAATATATAATCCTTTTGAGTTTTGTCCCTATCTATTTTTTTCCACTTTGCTTGCTTCAGACGTAAGAGGAGAATTGTACCTTGTGGTTGGTTTTATACCAGTCGCCTATGAGGACGGTGTAATCATTTGCGGGAGGGGGGAATGGAACGGGGATCTTGGGGCGGCTGGAGATACGAATAGCTCCAAATCCCCCGGCGGCTTTGTGAAACCCTAGCGACGGGAAGTAGTAGAAACTTCCGATCTGATCTTTAACCTGAAGAGCGTAGGTGTAGTTCTTCCCCGGTGGGATTGGGCACGTCGTCCCTAACACTCCGTCCTGAAACGAGTTCTTCGAATTTTGTATCCCGCTCCTTTACAAACAAAAAGTCAAATTTGAGCACTGAGTCTTTTGCTAAAACTTTCATGTCATCATGCAGACAATTAATTTGCAAATAAACTGTCTAATTTTATATTTGAAGCATTAAATGATCCAAATTTAAGTTCCTGTTTTTTGGGTTTTCATAATTTTTGGTTTTAATTACAGACACTTCTAATTAGATAATATACACATAAAATATAAATTTGAACACATGAAATAACTTATAATTATTTAAATACATGTTAAATTCTTTTTAAAGCCTAAGCCTTTTAACTTTTAGAAAGAACATAATGTGATCGATATTCATATAATCGTCAAGTTTAAAGAAAAAGTTTAGAAAGGAAAAAACTTAGGAAAACGAGACATACCATGACATAAGAAAAGGTTCGTCGAGCTTGTTGAATACGTTAATGATGAGATTGTCATTGGTAACACATGCGATGTCTGGTCCCGGGAACTTCCCGTTGATTAATATACCCTACTTTGATAGAAGGGTAAACAAACTGATATATCCAAATTAACAAAAGCAAAAATTTGAGGGGTTAATTAAGATTAAAGCTGATAAAGCACCTGTTGTGTAACGCCGAGAGGGGATATGTTGCCATAAGTTACGTGCCATTCGAAGAACCTGTACGGATCTTCCGCAGCAACGACGCTGATAAGAAACAATAGACCGATTATCGTCGCCCTAGTGTTCATGCTTTTGACCTCCATTTTATGTTTGACAAAGAGGATATATATGAAACGCTTTTTAGTTTATATAGATGTGTTTGGTGTGGGAGAAAATAATATTAATGGATTGTGTTTCCATATATCGGCATGCAAAGTTAAATAATATGTTAATTAGATATGAACACAAACATTTTTCTTTTTCATATTTATCAATGTATGTACATCTTTTTTTTCTTTTTCTTTTTTTTTTTTTTGGTCAAATCAGTATATGCACATCTATATTTTGTTAATTAAAGTGATGTATTAAAATATATAAAAGTAAAGTATATTTATTTGTTTTGACTAAATTTTAAAATGAATGAAGATACAATAGAGTAGGTTAGCTTTCCCAAAATAGCAATTTAAAATCTGTCAAAATAGACAAATTAATGAGCATCCAAAAGATAGTGGATTTTAGAAGTCATGATTTGACAACATCAAAATGTTGATAGATTCTAGAAAATAACTTCATTTACCATACTCAATACCATTAATTACACAAATTATTCAAATACCTAATTAAATCAAATATTAATTAATTAAAAATCTTAAAATATATAAGGTAATTCAATTTGATTAGGCATTTAAATAATTTGTGTAATTTATTTATTTAGGCATTTGCATTTAAAGATCTTGTGGAAGAAAAATTAAAGATGTTATATCAATATGGGTTTTAAAAATAAAGACTTATAATACTATATATATGGGTTTCGAATTTCTAACATTTTATGAAAAACTTAGTTTGTGATTCTATGGAGGAAAGTTAAAGATATTATATTAGTATGAAAAATGTATATAACCAATTGAAGATCTTATATAACAAATGATGAAAAACTATATATTGGTATGAAAAAATGTATATAACAAATTAGTTACCAGGTGTGTATTATGATTTTCGTAACAAAACGTGGTTACGAAATTTAAAACGAATGCCACTTAGATATGTGTTGTATAGACTAATATTATTAATATGAGCAACTGAGCAAGATGTGTTACTATATTTATACATAACAAATAGTTGGTTAGATGACCAAAACAATATAACACAACAATCGATATATTTACCAAAGAACAAGAAACGAAAAAAACCAATTGACGTCCTAGTAGTTAGTAAGTTCTAAAATCGGCTAAAACTCTATTTACTATATAAGTCATCTACATCAATCCAACATTCTCACCAAATCATCTATTTCAAAACCACCACAAAAAGTACAAGAAACATTACAATTTATAATTTGCAGGCTCAGGATACTTACAACATGGCAACTCAAGTATCAAAGAAAATTTGCAGTGTATTGATGATTGTAACTTTATTTTCAATGATATTTTTAACACAAGTTTCTCATTCCATTTCGATGGATTGTGTCAAAGATTGTGTCGTGAATCAGTGCATGAAAGCATCAAAAAAAGCGACTCCAGCCATATGTGACAACCCTTGCAAGGAAATATGTGATCCCATCAGCGGTGAGCAATACCTCGTCCCTGGAACTGAACATGAGGGTCCTATAAAAAAGTTCTGCAAACGATTTCCCTGGATATGTGCTTGATCGAAATTACAACTTCTCTCCTATATATGCATAAGTTATATATTTATGTTTTTGTATCACCAAACAAAATAATTAATGCTTTTGTATCACTGTATCGATTAATATTTCAAGTACTTATTTATCCTTCTTCCAGAATTATTTTCCCTGAACCACTTAAGAATACTTTTTTGGGGAGTAACAGTTAAAAACTCTAAACTCTTGAAATTAGATGATCAAAAACACCTTGACATCTAAAGATGATTGCAATAAACTGGTTTCTTTTCTTTTCTTTTTTTATATTTTTTGTTAAGTAAAAATTGTTTACTTATATGCGGATAATTTGTTAAGCTAAATTATTTGCGCTAATCTAAGGAAGCCAATCAACTGATCAAGTTAATATTTTATTGATGATAATTTCTTTTCTTACTTTTGTTAAAATTGATAACAAAAAAAATGAACGAAAACATTGTTTACATTTTAAGAGTTGTAAGAAGACTGAAAATTAAGTTTCTTCAAACAACAATTAGACTATATGTATATTTGTAACAACTGCAATTAATATTTTATTATTCATGTTTAAGCATAACGATATTTTCCATTTAAAGAGGGGAAAATAGTCTTTAGTTACATGGAAACATACGAAAGAGCAAAAACATAAATTTTCACGGCAACGAGAGAAAGAGAAAGACGTTTTGATGAGAAGACAAAGCGAAGAGAATTCGAAACAAATCGCATGGAAGCAGAGCTTTATACTTCTACCGTTACTCTCTTCCTCTTCTCGCTTTAATTAGCGTTTCCTATTTATCTTTCGCATTGCCACATTCCTTAAAGTTTCATCTTTTTGGATCCCTCTCTCTCTCTTCTTTCTCACTGATTCACTTCTTAAAACCCGTCTAATTTTTCTGGGTTTTGCGTCGATTCGCGGCTCTAGATTTTTACAATTTGGCGAATTATCGACGGAGGTAGAGAGTGAGAATGGAGGAAGGAAGTCTGTGGCATCAATGGAGTATGTTCAGATCTCTGTTATCGATTCTTCAGTGGTGGGGTTTCAACGTTACTGTTATCATCATTAACAAATGGATCTTTCAGGTCATAATCTCTTTCTTTGATCACCAAAAAAATGGCCTTTCGTTTGTTTGATCTGATGATATGTGTTTGAAATTTGGTACCTTTCATTGAAAACTTATGTTTTGCAGAAACTGGATTTCAAGTTTCCGTTGTCGGTTTCATGTGTTCATTTCATATGTTCATCGGTTGGAGCATACATTGTGATCAAAGTCTTAAAGCTTAAACCTTTGATCGTGGTTGATCCAGAAGATCGGTGGAAGAGGATTTTCCAATGTCATTCGTGTTTTGTATCAACATTGTGTTGGGGAATATCAGTCTTAGATACATTCCTGTCTCTTTTATGCAGACCATCAAATCTTTCACTCCAGCAACAACAGGTTTAAGGGGTTTTTAAGATTGAGATTTGAAAAAGAAAAAAAAAGGAGTGATCTTCCTTTGTTCTGATTGGTTTTTGTGTAATGTGTAGTTGTGTTACAGTGGTTGGTTTGGAGGAAATATTTTGATTGGCGTATTTGGGCGTCGTTGGTGCCGATTGTTGGAGGGATTCTTCTGACTTCTATTACAGAACTTAGCTTTAATGTGTTTGGATTCTGTGCTGCTCTGTTTGGATGTTTAGCTACCTCTACAAAGACCATTCTTGCAGAATCTCTTCTTCATGGATACAAATTTGACAGGTCAGTTTTTTTATTCCCGTGGTTGCAAATCTTCAATTCAGATGATGGGTGGTGTTGAAGTTATGATTGTTGCATTCTTTCATTGCCTTGTTGGACTTTGTAATTGTTCATGTCATGCCATTGTCCAATTGTGAAGTTTGCAGACTTGATTTTGCTGTTTTTCTATTTCATGGAGCTGATTGTTTGTTTCCTTCTCATTGTCATGTCTCTCTATTTAAGCATAAACACGGTATACTATATGGCGCCTTTTGCGACCATGATTCTCGGAGTACCAGCATTTTTACTTGAAGGCAATGGAATTTTGGATTGGTTTGAAGCACACCCGTCTCCATGGTCGGCCCTCGTCATTATTTTCAGCTCAGGTGTTCTAGCTTTCTGTCTAAACTTCTCCATATTCTATGTCATTCACTCCACAACAGCAGTCACATTCAATGTAGCTGGAAACCTTAAGGTAAACGAACAAATCCCAAACAACATAACATTAATCTTTAACTTCTGGTTGTTTCCAAAAAATTGAATCTAACTCAATATGTTTGATGGATGGTTATGTGATTTGTAGGTTGCAGTGGCTGTGTTGGTATCATGGATGATATTCCAAAACCCGATATCACCGATGAATGCTGTTGGATGCGGAATCACACTTGTGGGCTGCACATTTTATGGGTATGTAAGGCACATGCTTTCTCAGCAACAACCAGGAACTCCTAGGACTCCTCGTACCCCAAGGAACAAGATGGAACTGATACCTCTTGTTAATGATAAACTCGAGAGTAAAGTTTGAATATCATCCGTAAATTCTCCAGACTGTTGAACTCATACAAAGGAGTTAGATTTGACGTTGATCATCCCAAAGAGAGTTTTAGTTTAACTACATGTTTCGTTTTAGTCATGCCAAAGAAATTAGAGAACAAAAAAATTTTATATGGTTAACTACATTTTCTTCCTGTTATTTACATCAATACATTCCCAAACCTAAAGATGAGCTACAGAAATTGCATCACATAATATTATAATATAGAAGAACTCTATTAATGATCTATCCTCATCAAACCAACTCACAGTTGACCTTGACCACAAGCAAGGAGACTTAAAGCAGTCCCATTCTGTATTTAGTTATGCTAGTGATTTCACATTTTCACACTTACCTCAAGCCTTTTAATTTCTGCTTCGATACATCAGCAAAATATATAAACATATTCTGAAAAAATTAAAATCCCTACAAAAAGCATCTCATGTTCTAACATGAGTTTAGGAATCTTTGAAAGATTAAATTATAATTTGACAACATAGAAGAAATGATATTTCCCTTTTCCCGCCTTGATGATACATGAAAGAGCTTAAGACCGTGTTAGACGGGAAAGAATATTAATGCGGCTCTTTAGCTCTCAAACAGCTCATAAAAATTCGTTGCTTTCTCCAAAGGTAAAATGGGCTTTTCCTAGGTGGGCCTCAACTTATGTTGCTGAATTTACCGCCATATCCTTGTTCATTTTTCCATGAATTTCAAAAATCTCCATGCTACAGTGGTCTGAAACGAGGTAAGGAGTAAGGGGCAAATCAGTCATAACAGCATAAAAAGAAGATGTCTGTCTTGGAGATCGCAAAGCTTACCGTTTTCTGTTCACTCTGTACAACACAACACACTTGTTGTCTCTTTCTTCCTCTCCACTCTCTCTCTCCTCTCACTCTCCATTCAAAAACTGAAAAAAGCAAGACTTTTCCTCTCTCTCTCTCTCTAGAAGAAAGCCAGAGATTCTCCATCTACAAACTCCTGAAATTTCCCAGATTCATCTTCGATAGTCCAAACTTACTCTGTCCATTACACTCTCTGTCATTGCCCTGTAAGAGAGTGTGTGAGATTAAAACCCTAGAAAGAGTTTTGAAATTCGATAAAACCCTAAGAGACTCGACAAAATGAAAAGACCAGAAAACCCCATCTTCTTCGTGTCTCTGATTCTAGCTTCAATCTTAACCTTCACAGCGACAGCTAAATCTACAATCGAGCCTTGCTCAAGCAACGACACGTGCAACTCTTTACTCGGATACACGCTCTACACCGACCTTAAAGTCTCAGAAGTCGCATCTCTCTTCCAAGTAGACCCAATCTCAGTCCTCTTAGCTAACGCCATCGATATCTCTTACCCAGACGTCGAGAATCATATCCTTCCTTCAAAGCTCTTCCTCAAAATCCCAATCACTTGTTCCTGCGTCGATGGAATTAGGAAATCTGTCTCGACCCATTACAAAACTCGACCTTCTGATACCTTAGGATCGATTGCTGACTCTGTTTATGGAGGTTTGGTCTCTGCTGAGCAGATCCAGGAAGCTAACTCCGTGAATGACCCCTCGTTGCTTGATGTTGGGACGAGTCTTGTTGTTCCTTTGCCTTGTGCTTGTTTCAATGGCACCGACAATTCTTTGCCGGCTGTTTATTTGTCGTATGTGGTGAGGGATATCGATACATTGGTCGGAATCGCGAAGAAGTATACTACTACTATTACGGATTTGATGAATGTGAATGCTATGGGAGCTCCTGATGTTAGCACCGGAGATATTCTCGCTGTTCCTTTGTCAGGTGAGGTCTATGCAATCTTTAGTCTTTACTGAAAATTGGATTAAAAAGTTTTTATCTTTAGAGGTTTATATAGAAGGGAAGTAGTTTCTAATTGTTAGTTGTTGTCAATTTATGTTACCAAATTGGGAGTTTTGGTGTAGCTTTGTGGAATTTTGATTGTTTCCTTTAGTGCTGTTTGGTTGCTTTGTGGGTTAAGGCATTGTTTTTGGCATTGTATGAGTTTGAGCTACCAAAAGTTTTGCCTCTTTTGTGGTGTGTTTTTGCTTGAGTTTTCTGTTGTATAGCAAACAAATAAACAGATGTTTTAATGTTTGCTTCTGTACCTCTTCTCAGCTTGTGCTTCAAAGTTCCCCAGATACGCCTCAGATTTCGGGTTAATCGTTCCAAATGGTAGCTACGCTCTAGCTGCGGGTCACTGTGTGCAATGCAGCTGTGCACTTGGGAGCCGCAAGTAATGACATCCAAGATTCTCTTTGAAGCTATGTTAATTGATATGGCTAATTGAATCCTCTCTGATTGTGATTTTCTTCACTTGTGGTGTATGTGATGTAATGCAGTTTGTATTGTGAGCCTGCTTCTTTAGCCGTCTCTTGCTCAAGTATGCAGTGTAGGAACAGCAACCTCATGCTTGGTAACATCACGGTGCAGCAGAGTAGTGCTGGCTGTAACGTTACAACCTGCGATTACAACGGAATTGCTAACGGCACTATCTTGACCATGTAAGTAAAATAAACTCACATTGTCTTCTCCTGTTATCAAAAAACCCTTACTAATCATTCCAAACTATTTACCATTTCTTTTCTCTTTCTTTTAGGCTGACCAACTCTCTTCAACCTCGATGTCCTGGTAAGTTCTTTGTGAACAGTGTATATGTTTAAAGGATAACAAGATGCTCGAATCATCCGATCTCATGTAAGTGCAATGGAAAAAATGCAGGACCTCAACAATTTGCGCCACTTCTAGCTCCACCGGATACTGTTCCAAAGGATATAATGTATGCACCAGCGCCTTCACCAGATTTTGATGGTCCTGGATCCATAGCATCTTCACCAAGATCATCTGTGCTTCCTTCAAGCGGTGATTCATTCCCAGGTAACCCCGCTAATGGTCCAGCCGGTAGCATCTCAACCGCACCCTCCTCCTCAGTTAGCTACTTCTGTATCACATTTCTCATCTCCATTGCTGCTTCCTCCTTTGTTTTCTCATCTTGATTCAACAACAATTGTTTATTTTCCGCGCATTAAACACTCCTTTGTGAAATTCTTGATGAGTAAAAAACCAAAACATTGGTTCCTGATCTCTTTGATTATTTTAAAGTTGTGTATCTCACAAAAACTTTTAGTTAACTATAAGATGATTGATTCATCTCATCATATTACATATGATCTGCCAAAATCTCTGTAACCTTGGAAAGCAAATAAAGCAAAAGCATAGACAATATACAGAGAAGGGAAAGAAAGACTGATTTATCTCCGTTTAACACACGAGTATCCTCAGACCTCAACTTGAGTAGCCTTATTCGTCTCCTGACCCTCCTTAGCTTTCATCTCGGGTTCACCGGCTAAGCCTTTACCGGTATCTACTAGTTTAATCGGAAGTCCTTTGCTGTTTTTGTCATCATCGGTCATTCTCTTGTCTTTGCCTTTACCCCATACAACAGTGTATAGCCCCACGATTATAAATAACGTTCCAATCACACTGAAAACATTTAGTAGAAACAATTAATCAATTGGGTCCAAAAATTTTATACTAATTTTAGGAAGAAAAATAAATACCTTCCGAGATGAATACTTTCAGACAAGACAACAACACCAAGGGCTGCAGTTATAACGACACAAAGAGGATTAAATGTCGCAACAAAAACTGGTCCTCTTTCTCTCATCACTACTCCTTGCACGTAATACGCCACTCCCGAACAAATCACCCCCTAATCACCATTAATTAGTTCATTAATTAATACTTTGAGTTATCATTAGCCATATTGGGTTAAGTTTAGTTAATTGTACTTACGGAGTAAGCGGCAGCGAAGAGATTAGAGTCGAACCCGATTTTCCAAGCACTCAAGTCACGTACCGTTACCAATGAGACGGCGGTTCCTTCTAACGTTCCCATTAAACATATTAACGCCGTTAGTGACAGCTCAGCTGGGTACTCCTTCAAAGTAAACGACTGCGTTTTAACATAATAAGACAACCGGTTAGATTTGTTGTTTTCAAAGGTTAAGTGACTAACCGGAAATTGTAAAAAAATTGGTACTCACTTGTAGAATAAAGAAACCGGCCCAACCAAAAGTTCTTCCCAACAGCATAAGTGTTCCTGGAATCCAGTGTTTGTCCAACGCTGCCGCTGCTCCACCACCATGGGAAGCACCGTCACCGCTTGCTCCTCCTTCTCCGGCACCGCCAAATCTGATAAAGTCAACTATTGGACCTTTGTAGAGAGTCATGAGAAGTGCTCCGGAGACTGTGATCACCGTTCCTACAACTTTGGCTATGCTTCGTACCTTCTTAAAGTTCACGCTCTCTAATCTGAAAATTATATATTAAAAAATCAAAATCGTTAAACGAGCTTATGTCTAATTATTGTATTAAATGTACATGTGCATGAACAAACAGTAATGTTCTATATATTCCATATAGACTTCTAATGACATCTTACGTAAGTGGAAGTGATGATCTCACCCAGTATAATTCTTCTGGTGTATAATAATTAGTTATTCAAGTGGTATCATGTTCCACGAACATACTAACTGTGTTTTCCTATGATTCCATTAATCTTGTTCCCACGGTATGGGAAAAGTCAAAAATTATTCTCAAGATAAGAATCAAAGTAAAATAAATCTTTATAATTTATCAAGTTAATAAGAAGTTATTAGTAATTTCATTGATAACAAATTTAATTTTCTGGTGGAATCTATATGAATCTAAAAGCATGAAATGTTTGATGAATTTACTTATAAGAATAAAAAATAATGTAAACCTGAAAATGATGGCCAAGACAAAGGTGATGGCGGGAAGGACATTAGCCGTAGCAGAAGCGAAAGTTGCGGACGTGTAAGTCATCCCGACGTAGTAGAGGTTCTGATCCAGCACCGGCCTATCATTTTATCGACCCTCATTAATTAACTTTTAAAAAAAAAATTAAACTTCTGATATTTGCATTAACTATATAAGAATTGCAAAAATAAAACATATGGAGAGTGTTCCTATAATTATTTCTGTGAGTAAATGATATATAAGAATAGTGAACGAGTATTACTCAATAAAACCGAGCAGCGCAATTTGAAGAAATATTCGGAACGTCATCTTGGGCCTTATTTTCCTGCATAATCATATCAAAAACACAAAATTTAGTGATTCAGTATGGAATTATTAGCTGGTTTATAAATAAATGAGAAAGTATGATAGAGAACCATACCTTTCATGAAAAAGAGCAAACGGAGCGATAACGGCGGTGGCAATTGCATGGCGATAAACGGCTAGGATGTAATGGTTCATGCCATGCTTAAGAGAGACCATGGTGATTATGTACATACCGGCATAACCAAATTGCATAGATATCATTGCTAAGTATGGTTTCACTCTATTCATTAACCCTCCCCACATTTTCTCACTCCCCATTTTTATCTTTCTTTCTCTAAGTTTCTCTTCTTGGTATTTGATGTATTCAAGTGTACTTAGTTATGACTGTGAATGATATACTACAAGAGGGTACTTGCTTATATAGCCAAAATGTGCTGACACAAAAAGCAATATACGAGTGCAATATTACAATCCATTGGTTATTTAGGCATCACCTTTAAAATATAGATTTTTAAATGCTAGTATCAAGTACGTATCCATTTTGTGTGGCTAACTATAGTCTTGTTCTAGATAATCAAAACCGGATGTCGTAATTTTGTTGGTTACATACCTACTTAATTTATATATTAGTTGGACTATGTCTTTTTTGTTTTCTTTTTTTTTAATTGGACTATGTTGGTTGTGAACACTTAATTACGTATGAAAAATAATGTCGCATTTTTTAGAATATATTTTGATAACTAAGATGGCTGGATTATTTTTTAGAATATATTTTGATAACTAAGATGGCTGGATTATTAATCTAAGATCACTAATAAGAATGTTCTCGTCAAGGTATAGTATTAGTATATTGATAACGAATCATAATGTATCGTACCAATAAAAAGTATGTAATGTACCAATATATGCCAAATTATATATAGACTTTTACGTCCAAGCCGAACCATGTATATCCGAAAGTTGTAACCACATAGTTTCGAAGAATCAAAAAGCATGCAGTTACATTATAAATTTGTAATTGTATATATATACAATCCACTCAGACGTCATCCATTATTATCCACTAATCACACTTGTCGAATCTAGAAAAAGAAAATTTAGTATCAACCTGAATATTCACGAACTATATATTCACCTATTGTTTATATATATATAAAAAAACATTATGCAACTTTTTTATTTATTACAATGAGTAACGTGAGTGATTATCTTTTTTGCAGCATCAACAAGTTTTAACCACGAATATATGTCTATCTATATATGTACAAAACCAGAATGAGTACTAGAATTAACGGGACACATTTTCAAACAATTTATTAATATTTTCCAGGACTTACGAATTCATTTTTTTCGCGGCCGTATGTAAATGATCTGTTGCGTAAATGATCCGTTGTGTCGTGTAGATAATGACCCAAAAATATTGAATTTTAGCGGATGAGATGAGATAGCTGATTTAATATTATATTGTAACATAATGTAGAAGCGAGCGAATGATGATTGCGTTTAGTGCTTAAAATAAATGGGTGCATAATCCTATTCATCTTGTCGCCGAAAATAGATAGGGGACATTGTGGTGATTTGAAGAGTGGACACCATCTCGTCCAAAGATTAATCAATTCTAATATTTTCTATAGGCTAAGTTATAGTTAGTTCGTACCACATGTAGAGAAGAAGTACATGTAAGTGCACAGATTAAGATAACGTAACGAGTAACACAAAAACTGACAATGATAATCAATTTTTTTATCTGATTGGCAGAAAAATATATTTACAGTTTGAATAACTTTACGGTTTAAATTTGATGGCTGTCTTTTGTTTTTTTATTGTTTGTATAGTTTGTGAAAAATGAAGATCATAAGCTGAAAGAAGCCGGAAAATATTCCAAATAAGACTATCTACTATATATGAAGTAGATGATATTTGCATACATGATATTTCTTATTAATTAATATGAGTAAATTGAACCACGTTTTGTACTGTAAGTCTGTAATCAAGAGGACTATATAAGCAATTAATTATCGTAAAAGACCTAAACTAGTGAAGCAAAAGCGAAATAAATGTGCTTTTTGTAATACATTTGGTTGTGATTCGTCCCATGAAACGACAAGCGTGGTTAGGTCCTTCTAATGCGACGCGGCTACTAGTGCTCTTCCTTTCGTCATCATCAGTAAGGCTGCCTGCTTTTGTTGTTCCATTTTATAATCATATTAAATAAAGATTCGTAGATCGTTATAAGAATTGGTTTCTTCCATGTTTCTAAAATTTGTGTTTTTGTTGATGAAGGTGTTCCTTAAAATATTATAAACAAACATATACGCATGCAAAAGAGAAAAAAAGAACAAAAGATTAGCAAATCTGTAATCCAGACATCAGATTTTTTTTACGTGTTAGAAAAATAAATACACGGTTTCATCATAATTCATAAGGCAAAAAACTTTAGCAAAGGTAGAAGATATATGTTCAAGATTAGCTAGAAGCTTATCCATATATATATTTTTAATCTAATGAAAACATGAAACTGGTTTTCGACTTATAACAGTCAATCTGCTGATTATCTGGACAATTTTTTTTAATGAGATATTCAGCACGTCATTAATTATCTAAACTCGTTAAGTCTCTATCCATTATTAATTCTGTTCACTCATCAATCAAAAAGCGTACGGGTGCAGAGTGCTGGATGAGTGATATATATTGGTTAAGTTTGAGATTAGTTTACATTGACAAACTACATATGTAAGTATATGAAAGAAGAAAAGAAGAAGGAAACATAGTGTAAAAGGGACTACATCCTATGTTTAGCCTAATTTAGCATGGCATCAACATAATCTAGCTAGATGCTTCTTCTTATTATGTTCCCTCTCAATCGACGACATTTTATTCGAACATATCTTACCTATCGTTGGATACGCGACTTACTGTTACTCCGACATATATATACGGGCATCGACTAGCATTTCACATCTATTCTAAAGTTTTGATTTTTTTTTTAATTTTTTTCTTTTCTAAAGTTTGATTTTGCATGCGAATCATTATATAATTTAGATTTACATATCTTACATTAATCGTTCATTCCAAAAGGTTCATCATAGAAGTCTTTTGCTAATAGCTTGTAAAGATCTTTTGTATCAATATCTAGATAAAAAAATACTCGATTTTTGCTACCTTTCATTAAGAAATCATTCTTATTATTCACAAAATTTACGGGAAAAAATTATTCCAAAAAAAACTGAGAAATTCATTTACTTGGAACCAAAATATATAAACTAAGGGCATCATCAATGAAAAAATTATTGATGGAATGATAAAAGTGTTAATTTGGTAAGATAATTTCTAATTTTATTTAATTAAATTAAAAACTCTCTTATATGTACATTTAATTTTATCTAACAATGATATCTTATGTATCCTTTTTTTTTTAACATCTATTTGAAATCTAAAGTATCCTTGAACTAACATTTTAATTATTAGTTGATAAATAATTTTTAAATAAATTATAATAGTATAGTATTATCTCCTACTTAAGTTATACGATATAATTTTTTTTATATATATAAAACTCGTTTCAACAAAAGAAATCATTGAAAGAATTGGCTCTAAACATATGCAAGTAAATAATAAAAAAGGGGTAATTATGCAAGGATTCTACTTGCTAATTTGCCAAATAGGGACGATGGTTATCGAGAATAAATTACTTTCCTAGTAGTATAGTATGGTTCATTATTTTCTGCGAATCTATAGATATTAATTCGCACACTTTGCGAGTTTGCGTCACAAACAACGATGACGTGGTATAAAACCCATTACCAGCCAACTGGATTTTTGTTCTTTTTCATTGGGAGTGGAATCTTATAGTAACATATTAACATAATCAGAATGAGTAAGCAACTAAGCACTGTTTGCTGGGATACATTTCTACGGGTAAAGATCATATTACACATTCTAAGCCAAACAGTTATCTTTATAACTAAATCTAATGCACTGATTAGCTCAAGTTTAGAATTCGCACTGAAATCTACTCTCGGGACTGGCAGGTTCTAGATTTGTATATAGTATTACATTCTGATCAAATTGTCGCATAACTTGCTGCATGCAGTTGCAGGTAATTTGTTGATTCATTTGTTTGAGGATAAATTTTTCGTAGCCTAAGATTGATATAAGAAATAAATAATGTAAATACCGTGGGCACAAGTAAAAGTGATTAGTGGTAATGGTAAGTGTGAGGTTCGTACGATGACGTACGAAAGAAAGAGATTAGGCAATAGTGAAAAGGACTTTGAGTTGGATTCATGCTTGGACTTCCATCTTCCATAACTCGGGCTAATGGATTACACCTCTTCTTTTTTTAATTATTATCAATATTCCAATTTCTATTATTTCTCCTAGCATTAACTTTATGTATTTTTTTTGTTATTAAAAAGAGATCCAGTGTACAGGTGAGCAAAATGATGATATCAGCAAAAAAAACAGTAAAATTATACTCCATGTATACATATTTTACCTCAAGAAATTCATTTAAAAATGTTTTGAAAAAAAAAAGTGTTGTCTAGAAACTAGTGGTGAATTCTTATATATGACCTAACCAAATGTATTTGGTTCTTCCATTATAGATAAAAATATATTAGATTTGTTCCGATCTGATGTCTAACTGTTCCCACACATGAAAGAAAAGGACATCACATACAATAAGCTTGTCTGCATGATTCATGAGACATGTCTTCTAAGAAATGCGTCACCCAATTTTATTTTATTTTAATCTTGACTTATTAGCACCAATGATAATCATGTATAAACATGTTAACTAACATTCATGTTTGTTTCGGATACTAAGATTCCCCCAAAATGCCTGAAAAACAGAAAAAAAAAACTGGTGTACATTTTAACATTACTGTATTTGTTTCTACTCCAACAGAGATCAATCAAACACAAAGTGATCTGTGCACAAACTCAATGATCTCTAACTATCGATAGTAGTAAGTTTAATAGAAAATATAAATGAAAAAGGCCTTCCTCCATTTCAACCAATGGACTCTACAAACTTGATCTTATCCCCTCTTTTCAAGGTGGGGATCTGTGATGTTACTATATATAGTAAGTATCCTTCAAGCCAAGTTTTAGATGAGTTTCTTCTTGTGGAAATATCGCTTCAGGTACCATATCTGTGTACCCGCAACCGAAACGCAAACTCCGAGGGACATTATACTGAACCAAGCCACTCTTGCGTTGGTTGCTTCACTCACTTCTCGCATCTCGGCTTCCCTGTTTTCAAAATTTGCTTTTTATCACTATGTTCTTGTCCCAATCCGTGACTAGTACTTCAAGAGATAACACTTAATCGCAACAAGGTGAAAGACACGTACCTGTCTTTTATGTAATTTATGTTCTCACGAATCGACTGCACTAATCCTTCAAGTCTCCTCAACTGAAGCTCAACACCCTACAAATACACATTCACACCAGCGCGGTTTTCACATCAGAAAGAAGAAAAGAGAAAGATGTTTTAAACACACGGGAAAAGAAGACCGAGATTAAACTTGCCTCGATCTTTTCCTTTTTAGCAACAGAGTCCCAATCTTTGGCAGCAATACCCATCTTCCAATCAACCCCAAGGGTTAGAGGATTGGGTTGCGGATGAGCCGGATCAATCGAGAAACAAGCCAAATAGTTTCCGGTTTCTTTAGTTGTGAACGCAAACTGACCATGTGTTACATTGTCTTGTTGATGAAGAGTGTTCCCATAAGGAGATGTTACCTATACAAAGTAATCAGATAAAATTCAATACACCATAAATCTTATGCCAATGATTGCTTGTAGAACTTTAACATGCAACACAAATTTACATCCTTGAAACATGACTTTACAAACTATCATGAATTTCGGAAGAAGCCATCACGGTTAGAGCACAAAACATGATATTTCGATTAAACCCATTCCATCATTTGCTTAATGATGAGATATGTGTAATGTATTATAAGGAAATTTCAAAACTTTAAAAGAAACTTCAACACATGATTGCTCTCTGAACAACAACACACATGAATAAGTAAGACATTCAAAACTATTGATCTGTACCAAGCCACCGACAGAGATTTCACTAATTGATGGTTAAAGCACAATTGAATACACAAAAGTTTGATTCATTACACCCAAACCACATCTAAACCACCAAAAACCCTAGCAGAGACCTAAAATCGATATGAAAACCCGCAAAATTGAGCCAGTCAATCTCCAGAAAAACTGAATTTTGCAGCAATTCAAGCAGAATCGGAACCGTACCTTGGAAGAAACAGCCGGTGTGTTTTCAGGATTATGCTCATCTACTACATAGTAATCAGCCAAAACGACGACGTTGCTCTGTATCTCCTCCGAGACACACTTCGTCCCTCCATTCGTCGGAATCGTCAACCATATAGCTTCGCCGTAATTAACCGTCAACAAGAACAACACAACCGTCAGAACCCGCGAAACATCAGCAATTCCTCTAATCGCCATCGGAGAGAAACAACGACGATCTTTTTCTCTATTATTCGTCCCAAGTCCGAGCCAAGAGAAAGGTCAAAGTCTCAAACCCAAAACTCAACGCAGACGAAGAAAGAGTCCACGCGCGCGCGTGTTTTTTACGATGCGAGTGGGGAAGGTTTAATAGGATTTGAGGGGGTTTGGTGACTTGTTTCAACGTAAGATCAGCCAATCACGTTCTGAAGAATGGTCCACGTGGCGTATCTTTAAATGAGGTGGCGACCTTTAGCCTCTGAATGGTTTAGTGGGAAGTGGGTTCTGTATACCGGCCTAACACTACTTTTCAATCTACTATTTTTGTTATTTTCCTCTCAAAGTGGACTTTGCATTTATTTACCATAGACGTTTTTAGTTTGTGCAATTGAGAGAATGACAGGTAAAACATTAAATGAAAAAAATTATTGTGAATGTGAGTTAGTACCAAGAGGCCTATTAAATTCAAAACAAATTATTAGAATTTTATTATTACTCAAATACTCCAGTAAATTGTGTATAAACATTGCATTATTAAACCAAACCGAATTACAAATAATTTTATATGATTTTAGTTTGATGAAACAAAAAACCGAAAGAAATCAAACTATAACTATAGTACATATCAATAACAAAAAAAAAACATGTGTTTTGCTATCACAAAATATTTTAGAATGGAAAAAAAAAATAATATGTACTAAACGGACAAATTCACTACCTAAGTTATTCTATAACAAACAAAATTCATAGATACAGAGCATGACTGCATGAGAGCACAAACAATTGTACTCAGATTTTATTGATTCAATATAAATATGTTTTTGTCGAAAAAAAAAAAAGATACAGAGCACAATGTAAACTTAAATTTTTAACGCAAACGTTACATTTGAAAATAATCGGGCCTGCGTACTGCATTACAGAAACTTGCTTTTAAATGGGCCGGAAACTATTTACATGGCCGATGACAATTCGTTATTTGGGCTTGCAATGCCTTCCGGTCCTTTTCAACTATCTTCGCTTTTTTTTTTCTTCCATTTTTGACCATTTACTTTGTTTCTTTCCATTTCAACCTTTTCAAGAACGATCTTTAGGTGCTTGTGTTTTCTACTCCTGGTTGAATAACGATCTTTTTATTAAATATGGTAAAGACTGAAAGAGAACATACTAGTCTTTTTGCTAGAGGGAACAAATATGTCGCCATGATTTGTAGCTTAGTCATTTATATTGGTGATGCCGTTGTGTCTAACTTAAATTCAAAGATGAAAATGTGTATGAACTATAGACGAAAATCATAATAAATTTGTATGAATTAATTAGCAAACAAATATGTATGGGCTCTATCCTATTTTATGTCCCCACATCGTTTTTAACATTTTCAAAACCGACTAAAGCTTAGATCTGAGATATACAAAAAAAAGATTTGGTGGTTGAACTTAGTTCATTGGATCCATTATACATGGTTGAACCTTCAACGTACATATTTAATTAAAAATAAATTAAAAAACCTTCAATGTACACCACTTCATCTTCCTCGAAATTTCTTTGCCATGCTGTAACATTGTAATCCTCCGAAATTATTATGAAAAACGTACACTAATAATAAATGAATAACCTATTGAGCTTGATATCGTGTCGTTGTGATGATCTCTTTGAGTCATTTATTGGGAATTGGTACGGAGATAGTACGGTACGTGCCAATTAATACTATTACATACAGTTTACTGGATTTTCCATTCATCAAAATACCATTTGTTTTTTTTTTTCAGTTTTAATATAAGCTTTCTAGTATATAGTTTCATTTTCAGAATTCAGGAGATGCAATTCCATTCAAATAGGTGTCAGATATGAGATATGAAATAAGTGTTAAAACTCAAAAGTGAGAATTGAAAGAAGCCACGATCGAGATGCTTCTTCTCTTCATGCAAACGCATATTGTGGCTGGAAAGCTGACAAAATACTCCCATATTCTCTCTCTCTCACTGATCTCTCTGACGTATTGGAGAGTTTTGCTTAAGACCAAAGTGTGAAATCTAAAGACGAAGACAACAAATTAAAGTACTATCCCATGATTAATTTTAAGCTTTGTGAGAAAGTCAAGGCTGTCCACAAAGAACATGTCATCTCTTACATACGATCATGTGCTCCTTGCGTGTCCTAAAGTTATATGCTTTATTGTTTTTTTCCCCTTTTTCCAACTGTTTACATCAATCTCTAGCATATATTGAGTTACATATGTACACATAAATTATGTTGGCGTCGATACTTTATGAAAAAAGGACAAAATTTTCTTGAAACATAGATAATTTTACTGTTTTTAGAACAATTCGAAATCCTGAAGAAACGGAATGATTCAAACACAAATTGTATTTGGGGAATACGATATTGTTCTAAATTTGAAATACACATTACCTTTTCGATAGTTATAAATTGTTATTACGAGTATTGAAATGGAAAGTATGAATTAAAGATAGATTTATTTTGTTGTGAAAAGATAAAGAAAGATACATACACGAGTGATTGTGACGACTGACGAGATAATAAAACGCGGTTTGGGTTTGGGTAACAAAGAAACAGAGTGAGAACAGCTGTAATTTGAAGTCACTCTCTTATCAATATAGCATCATCACCTTCTCCCACACTCTTCTGACTTCACTCTTAGCTTTTTTATTTTTTTTTCCTTATTACTTTTTAGTATTCCATGTTTATTACCCGCTGATAAACAAAATACATGTTATCCTATTTTTCTCTTTAATTAGGTTTATTATTCTCTTAATATATTGCTATATCGATCAGTACATATTAACCTTTTCATAGAGATTTCTCATTACATATTATTGGTCCACTAGTTTAAAAATGGACAGTTATTTTGATCGATTATAATTTTGATCTGATACAGTGATACTTGCAGTTGTAATGTTTATGAATTATGATATCAGTATTTTTTTTTAACGCAAAAAAAAAAAAAAAAAAAGGTGACGGATAAGACGAGAGCAACTAAGAATATCTTTCGGATTGCGGCGCCTAATCTTCTTTGCTTTTTCGTTACAGAAATATTTGATTGTATCTATATCTTTATGTTTAGCATTACAATCTTTGGTTCATATTAATAAAGTTTGATTTGGGGGGGAAAAAAAAAAGAAGAAAAGAGGTGATACTCCTAATTAATATTTGTATGTAACATAGAAATATTACCAAATGATTTTAGAAATATTATAAAACGTACCCTTATTTTATTTACTGTGGCGTCCGACATCTCTATTTTGTTTACGCGTAAGTTACTCACAAAGTCACAAGCCACGATACTAAAATGTTAACTTCAATACCAAGTTGTCATACAGATCAGAAACCAGACCTTTCTTTGGACTTTAATCGTGAAGGATAATTGGATTTCATAGACGTAAATCTTATGTAAAAGATGATCTGAAATCAATATAATATGGAAAAAAGTACAAGATAACAACATTTCTTTGCACGTTGGGAGATTTTACCGTCAAGTTTTTTTTTTTCTTTTTTGAAAGAAATGCTATGATACTAAGATTAGGGAATATAACCACAAATTAAACCCATTAAATTAGTACGTAAAGAATAAACATAGACCAATAACTAACCATAAATGGGGTCTCTTTCTTGGAAAGATCGTATTACGAGTTAACGCGTTAAAACGTAGCTGTAATTTGTAATCTCCTGATAGCGATGATAGGTACGTATAGTCAAAATAAAATAAAAATTGATATCTCAACCTAATAATATACTGTAGGATATATAGCATCACTCCTCGATTTGCTCATCAAGTTGCTTCCGTACAGCTCAGCTATATACGCTTCTATTTTAGTTTTTCTAACAATATTGACTCTACCCGGTAATTAACAATACAGACCGTAAAATAATATATATTGAAAATAAAATAAATGTAGAAAAATAAATTGTAGAATAACACAATGATTAACATAAATAATTTTCTTACAAATATGTAACTGACAAAAGTTTTTGTGATCGCATAATCAATATGTCTATAAATTATATATAATCTTTTACTAAGTGACAAAAGTTTACGTGATCGCGTATAATCAATTGGTGTCTTTTGTGATTCCACAAAAAAACCAATCTAAATTATTATCATTATATATTTTTCCTCTAAATACCAAGATTCTTAGTTATACATTTTTAATTTTAACAAGAAGATACAAAACTAGCAAAAGGTTGAAAGAAGGCCATGTTCAGGTTCATTGTTCGAACACTTGGGCAAAGCCTTGACATGCATCCAAATTCGAATTAATAATTAGATTCCAAGGATATAAAATTACTATTTCTTTTGTTTTTTGTTATTTAAATGAGAAAGGAACAAAATTGTATTAATGCCAATTGCAAGGATAAAGAGAAAATAAAAGAAAAACACCTGTCATGCACCACAATGTCACATTCATACACAAGAAACCATACTATATTTCATTTGACCCTATTTTAGATTTATATCAATAAATTATCTTTCATATCTTCGTCTCCCATACCCCTCCCAAACCAGTACACATCTCTATATATAATCTCCTCAGCTCACACTAATCCTCATCGAAAAATCTATATCCATCACAACAACATCAACAACAAAAAACTCAAGAACAATCTCTTCATTTGATCAATACAGAATACCACATTGTGCAATCAATCTACAAAGCCTGTACGTGATATATCCATATATACAACAACATTACCATGGTGAAACAGGAACGCAAGATCCAAACCAAGACAAAAAAGGAAATGCCATCACCATCATCGTCTTCTTCATCTTCTTCTTCTTCTTCATCGTCCTGTAAGAACACGAACAAGAAGAGTAAGATTAAGAAGTACAAAGGAGTGAGGATGAGAAGTTGGGGATCATGGGTTTCTGAGATTAGGGCACCAAATCAGAAAACAAGGATTTGGTTAGGTTCTTACTCGACAGCAGAAGCAGCTGCTAGGGCTTACGATGTCGCACTCTTGTGTCTCAAAGGACCTCAAGCCAATCTCAACTTCCCCACTTCTTCTTCTTCTTCTCATCATCTTCTTGATGATCTCTTAGATGAAAAGACCATTTTGTCCCCCAAATCCATCCAAAGAGTCGCCGCTCAAGCTGCCAACTCATTTGACCATTTTGCCCCTTCTTCATCAACCGCCTCGTCACCGTCCGATCATGATCATCAGCATCAGCATGATGATAATGATGATGATGGGATGCAATCTTTGATGGGGTCTTTCGTGGACAACCATGTCTCTTTGATGGATCCATCATCATCATACTATGATGATCATAATGGAATGTTCTTCTTCGATGATGGAGTTCCGTTTGATTACTCTCCTCACTTAAACTCGACGACGATGCTCGATGAATACTTCTACGAAGATGCTGACATTCCGCTTTGGAGTTTTAATTGATCCGACGGTCCAGAATACATACTTTAATTAGTTTATATATATTTTTATCATTTTATTAATTCTTTTAATATGTTAATTAATTACCCTTGTCGTAATTTCTTATTTCAAGTTGTTTGTTGCTTGGAGAGAATTGACGACGGATACGATTATATACTATAATTTTTTTTGGATCCTTTGACTATCATATAATTGAAGGTTGTATATGTAGCAATACTCGATACAATTCGGATTTTGGGAAATTCACATGAACAAGGGAAGACCTTTTTTTGTCACTTCTTTGACTTTTTCATCGTTGGGGTTCCTTTTAGGGTGTGAATGGAGAACAATAAATCGCGGATTTCAAAGCGTATTTTAAAAAACCTCACTTTAACCACCAATCAACCTACTTTTTGATATTTGCGTTTTTTAAGGAAAAAAAACAAAAATGTCAGATGCGGATTTTGAAGTACAAAAAAAACCTTGGACCGCTTTATCCAGTAGACGCAGATATTAACCAGCGGTTTTCTGGAAAACCGCACATACACTATTTTTTTCTTTTTCTTTCAGCAAAGCAATATGTATTAATTATAAAGATCCAAGTACAAACAATCCGTCGACCAAGGAGTTTGAGTACAATCCGAATAATACAGAGAAGATAAACAGCCCCTTTTAGCTAATAAATCAGCTGCTGAGTAGAGTACTGTTTATACATATTTTATTTATACATACATATATTTGACTTTAAAGTTTTAACATATGATTTTTCTTTTAGGTTAACATATAGAGTACTATTTTTTTTCTTTTAAGTTTTAACATCTGATTTATACATACATCAATATGCTAAATAAAATATTTTATTATTATTAAATAACTATATATTTTATTCAATAAAATATTTAATAATAATAACTATATATTTTAATTAAAATTTTAAAATAACAAATTCATTTTAATATAATAACAAAGAACATAATAATTTACAATTATATTTATAATTTTAAATTTATTCATATAATTGTTGTTACAATAATAATATATATATACAAAATAAAAAAATTTCTTTATTAATACAAAACAAATTAAAATAGATAATTATACTAGTTATTAATAAATCAATATGAAATCCGCACCGCAAATAGTTTTTCACCAATCAAATTTTATTGTGTACCGCTTATTTTGTATAAACCGCACTTGTCCCGCAAACCGCATGTACCGCAGTTGATCCGTACCGCACTCTAAAACCGCTTTCCCCGCACAACCAAATACGCGGTCACCATCCGGACCCTTAATCAATAAATGATATACTGTGTTGTATTATTTACTTTGCACTATGTATTTTGTGAAATAAATCTGATATTCTTTTTTGTTAACATTTTTTTCAACACATCGTTGGGGTTCCTTTTAATCAATAAATGATTTACTGTGTGTGCCAAGTTGCTATCAATATGTGATGATTTTTCAATCCAACACATTACCTTCTTCTTTTTTTGTCAAACACATTACCTTTTTTTTATTATGCTTATTTTGGTAATGTGTTAAAGCCGATGGTGTATATAATTGACAATCATTTTTTTTTCACTAATTGACAACCATCATTAGTTATATAGAAGACATAATTGATACTGGTAAAGTTTTCAGATGATAAGATTACTATATGTAAATTAATGTGCTAATTAATTGTGAACCAACTTTTTCCTGATGTCTCTTCCTAAGTCGTAAATCGTTTGATTTAAATACTATTATGTATAGTACTATATTCACACGAATCTAACTGTTTCATGTGCCTTGGAAAAGTTTGGTATGGCAAATAATGCAAACATTGCTTGGGGACAAAGTTCATATCTTTGAAACTTGAACTTTTTTAAAAAAATGTAATTTTAATTATTTCTATTTTTTTTTTGTTTAGTTTATTTTTCCTCTTTCGGAAAAGAATCTCATGGAGACAGAATTGCAGTCAAGGAATATAACTACAATAGATTTATAATTTATTTATATGATCTATACTAATGACAACTGCAAGTCGATTTTAAATTTCATATTCAGTGTACTCTAACTATATTCAAATCATGAAACTGAATTTTAATCAGATCTATCCTCCCTTTATATCTCCACAAAGTAGGAGTTCTCGAGCTAGTAGTAAAAGTCCTTGCTTTAGTTTTTGTTGACAATATGATATATTGGCCTTACTATAAGGAAAATCTGTATTATCGGCTAATAGAACAAGGACATGGTTAAATGGGTTGTTCACAATTTTGAGTGCTCGAGTACATATAAGATGGGACCCCATACTATATAAGAAGATAACATGATTTGATAAGACATTCATATGATATAGTTCATATCACATCAAAATGAAATCTGAATGCGTAGAGTGCATAACATTTCTTTGTCAGAGGGACATCTAAACTTCAATATTTGGGATAGAAACGTTGAAGCCACATGACTTGTCTCCTGCTCAACGCTCTTTATTTTAGTCGGTTTTTGTTTCTTTACTAATATTGGAATGAGTCCTACATGGGCTTTTTGTGTTGGGCCATTGTTGTTTGTTAAGCCCATTATTGATTTTGGCCCAAACTATGGCTGAGTTAAAAAGTGTCAAGTCATTTCTAGCCAATTATGAGACAAGAGCCTTGAAATTCACAATTTCACATACGGACTATGCCTTTACACTTTAATCACATACGGACGAATTTATGTACTTCTTTTGCTTGGCCTTTACATTTTAACTCCATACCTTTTTTTTTTTTTTTTTTTTTTTGGGCAACATTTTAACTCCATACCAAGAAGCACAACAAATATGGGAACCACCTGCTCAAGCTGCTTTTGCCTGTAAATTCTCTTTTTCTTCCAAAGATATTCTTATTTCTATTTAAATTTGTTTGTTGACATCTCTGCCATTACACAGACCGGAGCCAGTCCGTACATGTGACAAAGCTATAGCAGTATATAGATTATAAAAGATAGGTCGTCTTTTTGCTGTAGATTCCGCTACTTGGTTTTGCTATTCTTTCTTGTAACCTTCACTTTGGGAATTAAAAGTAAATTGCCATAAATAGAAAAGTAAGATCTGTTAGTTTGAAAGAAAAAAAAGTTTAGAGGCCTAAACTAAATGAGCTTACGAATTGCATTGGGCTTAGAAAAGAGATCCGGCTTAATTCAGCTCAGTTAGGGCTTTATGAACCGGATTAAACTCTTTAACTCCAGTTTGTGAATATAGGCAATGATCGGGCTTTCGATTTTTAATGGACTACAAATGCAGTATTTAAACTCAGTTTTCAATGAATATAAAGGTTTATATCGTTTATACAATAATGTTGATCATAAAAAAAAAAAAAAAAAAAAATAATAATAATAATAATAATAATAATGTTGATCATCGTCACTTTCGATAATGGATATTAAAATAAAAAATAGATTATAAGAAAACTTGTGATGATTTTCTTTGTTTTAACCGGAAAATTCCAAATTCGAACCTATTTTTTCCTGTCTCAAACAAAACTTGTGGAAGAATCTTTGCAAAGTGCTGTTTGATATATAGATTTATAAGCAGAAAGAAAGAGTCTACAACACAATGAATCACTGTAAGATCAATGGAAGTCAATGTAGTCATTAGGATTAGGTTTTATTTACTTTCTGCATCACGCTTTCCAAAAAGTTGTATTTCTACTTGTACTTATCTTGATTCCGAAAATTGGCGGCGGATTACCATTTAGTTTTCGTATTGAATATGAAAATTTAATCAAAAATTATCATAGAACTAAGAGAAAGTCACTTTTATTATTTTGGTCGCTTTCAAAAATCAGTAGCTACCAAACATGTGATGCCAAGCTTTACAGGCCAAACACTTTTATATTGGAGAAAAGAGACTTTGTTGCAAAGAATTGTTTGCTAGTAAAATTAAAATGATTTCTATACATGTACAATTGGATTAAAGTTAGGGAAATAAAAAACTATTTGAGTTAGAGTTATGGTCATATGTGCTTTGTCTTTTACCCAACTCCATATGTTTCTATTTACTATTATGTGCCTAAGAAAAAAAAATTCTTCATAAATAATTGAGGCATATCTTTACGATCTCCCAAACATGTGTGACGGGATCTTAAACATTATGTCAAAAATATATCATAAACACATACAGTATATCTCGTCTTAATCACACTTCCATTACGACAATTTGTAGACATTTATTTGGAGATCTTGAGAGTTTATGTTTTAAACCCACAAAATAATCTTAATATTTTTCCTACAATCCGGAAGGAGTTGAATTAAAAACTTAAATATGGTAACAATTAAATTATTAATTGCATGTTGAAAAAAGATTATTAGTTGCAATTTTAAATTAATAATTACACATTTAATCATAAGGGTAAGCACTTTTCGTATATATAGTTATTTGAAGATTATATTGGAACCCACAATATCTGTGGGGAAAGATGGTTGATTAAATTGTAAGCAAACAAAAGTATTTAGTATTTACATTGTTCTATTTGAAAAATGTTTTTGGAAGATGAGCCAACCAATTGGGCAATTGGGAATGGCCCATAGCAAATTGGCAAACTCCAAAAAAAAAAAAAATGGACAAAGGCAAACTCCAAATTTAAGGACATCAAATTGAAAAGGCAACTTGAATTTTTATTTTAATAATGCAAGTTGTAATTATGTTGTCTACTTGCATGTTTGTAGTAACCTGCTTAAAGTTAAGAGATCAATGCTGCAAAAATAAAAATAAAAGAACAAAAGTTGGATAAATTTCAATATTATTTGTAGGCGTGATGATTGCATTGGAGATGTTTACTTGTCTTCTCATTTTTTGAATTCAAATAATGGGAAGTTCAGTAGAACTATTATTTATACTAGTATTAGATCATGTATATATTTTTAAAATAAATATAGGTAAAAACGACTATATATAGATTTAATTTAAATTTTTAAACTAATGGAGTACTATACAATACTATAATAAATTAATCGTATTAAACCACGATTTATAATTCTGAATAAAGATCTAGGGGATAGTACCGTATGGTGCCGGACGGATTTTAGTGAATTTAATTGATCTCACTAATTTAATTTTTAAGAGATCACTTCTCTTAATATATGTTAACTTTGCCCTCAAAAAGATGTGTTAACATGTTGATTATTTTTTACTCTCTGTCTCATTTCTCGTCATGCATACATAATTACATATGCTCGCAATAGTTTCCAAAGTTAATCATATTCAACTATCTCAAACTTTTATTTAGGCAATGTTTTTGTTCTTGTACTGTACCAGTTTGTCTATTTGAGTATGGTGTGGACTAGTCGGGTCTTGTATTGTTCGAGTTGCGTAATTTTTAGTGGTTCAGGTTCGAACCGCACCAAAGTTTCCGATGCGCAATCCTGTCATAGAGATATGCTGAAATAATGGGAGAATTAGCCTCATAATATTGTGCATAAGTGTAACTTGGAAGACGTACATTGACCAAGTTATTAATTTTGTGTCAGTTAATGGCACCCCATTGGACCAACAATTTCAGCAATCCCCGCATTCGTCTAATTTAATTGTAACAATAGTATGTATTAAACTAAATATACATGCACAACAATTATTTTCAAATACATTATAAAACGCAAAAGTCATAACAATGATTATTCGAGTTTATATGCTGCTACTATGTACATTTTAATAAATTTTGCAATCAAAGAGGCAGAGACATGCATGCCGAAACAAGCATTCCTCTTCTGACTTCTCTCTTCACCAATTTTTTTTTTTTTTTAATATTAAGGCTTCACAAAAAAACAAAAACCATGGTATTTTAGAGAATTGCCCCTTTGCACAAAAAAAAAAAAAAAAAAAATTGCCCCTTGCCGCACTATGTTACCTTTGTAAACAACATTCCACAAAATTGGTTTTTCTAAACTAATATTTATATATACATGCAGTTGACAAAAAAAAAAGAGAATTGCCCTTTAAATTATCATATCCTAATTAATAGCAAATAATTAAAAGGTATAGGTCGATATTTTGATTAAAGACGAAGTAGGTTCTATAGATCAATTATTGACGGTACATATATCTCTATATTTAATACGTTATGTAAACTTCATATGGTGTCGACTCGAGGAATTGTTTTTTCATTTTCAATTTGAAAATATTGTCCCTATAAGTTTAAACTTAAAATAGATGCATAGATACATTTGAGGGCACAGTACCTTTTATATTCTGGGAAATCTGTAAACCAGTAATTCTCTCTTTGCAGGATAATTAATTTGTGCGTGGAGTGGTTAGATTTCCAATTTTCCAAGTTTGAAAGTCAACAGTTTAGTCAAAATGCTGTCAGCAAAATTACATGCGGACTGTAAGAAATAATACACTTACATAGATACAAAATATATTTTTACAATAAAAAGTTACGATTTCAAATTATTTTTAAAAATATAAACCTGTTTTAAAGGGTATGTAATAGAATATTACGCATTAAAATTTGATATTATTGGATCCAGTCTACTATTTATGGTTTTAAACGTTTCGAAAAAGATTTAATGACAATTATCAAACACAATACTTTTAGTTTACAGATTACAAATTACCTAAGAATATTGGGTAAATAAATTGAAATATTTGTGCTATAATTTCAAGCTTTGTTTGGAGTATTTTGATTTTTGATGCCCAAGGAGACCAATCCAGCAAGAAACCATGTGATCAGTGGCGTATATAAATAATGATACTGTATAAGAAAACTATTTAGCCCAAAAAAAAAAAAACTGTATAAGAAAACTAAAGGATAAGGATATACTATAAAATTAGATATAAATCCCAAATCATATCCTCAATAGATGATGATCGATAAGGACACATGGCTTCTTCAACATTTCTTTTATGCGACGAAACATGTTTGCATCGGATGTGTTCCTGTCGTAACCATAATAATTTTTATTTCACAATCTCTTTCTATTATTATTGATTAAGTAGTTTTAAAATCTTATCCATATCTATAATAAGAAAAATTGAGTACACACATTGCTGTCACATAGAATTCAAATATTTGAAGTAACAAAAAGAAGATTATTTCAAATTGCCTTCTTTAGTGAACCAAATCAAAACGAAACATTGAGATCGACGCCGATTCGTAAACTCAATGTGTTGTTGATACATAAATTTACTAAAACTATCCTAGTTTACAGAACATTTTTAAATCATTTTGTGTCATCTGATTTATTCAAACAAAACATAGAAAAGGGTGGCAATCAAAAATTTTAACTGCTAACTATGATAAGACTGATATTGCAAAAGAATTGGAACTTGTAGACAAATAATAAGAATTCCTTTATAAAAAAAAGAAATAATAAGAATTTGGCTAACACAGTTCTTCAAAATCCAGAATAAAAAATAGAATTATTGCATATTAAACAATTAACAGAGACCACAACTAGGTTGTATATATGTATCGATGCAATTGATATTTAATATTTTCTCGATCACGACATTGGTTATTAGTTTAATTCGATATTTTTGGGAAATGCAATGGTTAAGCGCCGAACAAGAATCTTCTTCATCCTTCTCCCAAATTTTTTGTTTTTCTTGGGCAACCAAATTATTATATTAATCCAAATAAACAAAATGCCATTTATTGTTTAATATCTAAAGGGAATCGATATTGTCAGTGATCCAGATCAAGATCATAATATCAATCAAAATCACTTGTTCCCAAAGATTCGATCAAAGACAATAAAGCTCCATATCACAAGCCGTTGATTCACATCAAAAATAAAAACACCAGCTTTTTCTTCATCTTCTTCTTCAACTATTTACAGTTTGTTACATTAGTAAAGATCGAAAATTACTCTCTCTGTTACAAACCTCTGAAACAAGCTACCAATTTTTTTTTTTTTAGCTCAATCAGGGTTACAGAGAAAACCGGTAAAAAAGGAAAAAAACGATTTTTACATTTTTTTTTTTTCAACTTTGACAAAATTTACCATCCATCTGATTTTGAACGGCTCTCACAGCAGCCACTCTTGCAGCCGTTGCGGCTTTGTTAGCTGCAGCCACAGCTCGGCTCACCTGCTCATCTACTCGTCTCCGATTCACTGCCTTGTTCGCTGTTTCTCGAGCCGCCTGCAATATTCAAGTTAAAGTTTTTTTTCACTTTTCCTTTTCACTTTCTGACAATTCCAACGAGTCAACTCGGATTCAATATTTTTACCTGAACCGCTCTCGAAACTGGCTCGCTCGTAAGAGGAAGAGAAGTTACAAGATTTCCTGAATCCCATTCACCAGATTTAGCATCACCTGTTCTAAAGGAGTAAGCACCAAAGCCTTGCTTACGACCTTCATGCCATGCTCCTTCATAACAATGACCATTAGCAAAACGATACACACCAAACCCATGAATCTTGTCTCCAAAGTACTCTCCTGCATACTTATCTCCATTTCTGACAAAACAGAACACAAAAGATTGTCTTTTTATTAAAACCAGATTCAACAATACGTTTATAAAGATCAAAAAACAGATATATACCTGAAATGGTAAGATCCAAGACCATGTTTAACTCCAAATCTAGACTCTCCAACATAAGAGCTACCATCAGCACAAGATTGAACACCAAATCCATGGCTTTGACCATTAAACCATTCACCAGCATAACAATCACCAGTGTAGAATCTGTAAACTCCATAACCATGTCTAAGACCTTGCCTATATTGACCTTTATATCTACTTCCTCTAGCCCAACTCTCAATCCCATGACCATCATATCTCCCATCAATCCAATCACCTTCATATCTTCCTCTCACGAAATAGTAATAGACTCCACTTCCATTACACTTCCCTTTGTGGAATTCACCTTCGTAGAAATCTCCATTACTGTAGAATTGAACTCCTTCTTTAACGAATCTCTTTACTACCTTCTTCTCCGGTTTAGAATCGTCTCCGATGTACCATTGTACCGGTTTTGATTTCGAGTTTCTCCCCTGAATCCCTAAGCTTTTGGTGGTTTCGTCGCAGATTTGTTTGATTGCGATTACGGTTTGATTGAGAAGTGCGATGTTCTTGGAGGCGAAGAACAGAGCGACGGCGACGAAGATTAAAGCTAGTAAAAGATTCTCCGATGTGAGAATCTCATCGGTTTGTGAGAAGACGACGAAGAAGAAGAAAGATGAGAGACTGAGGAAAGAGAGAGAAACCATAGTGATGGCTAAACCGGGATTAATTCGGGTTAATCCGGTTCGAGGACTTGATCCGAATGGTTTAGGCGGTTTTCTTCTCTGCTTCTCTTCTTTCTCTCCGGCTTCTAGATCTTGTTTCTCGCTGAAATCGCCTTCGGCGATAGAAGTTAAGCTCTGAAAAGACGATCTAACATTCGACGATGACCGGAGCAATGATGACTGTGTCCTCGTTAGCTTCGCCTGTTTCTCCATTCCTTCTCAAAAAACTCGAAACTATCAAAACGATAAACAGATTCCTCGATCACGGAGGTGAGATTCCGGTCATAACCTATTTCTCAGGCAAAATCTCCGGCGAGAGTACACTAACCGCTGCTTCACCACCGTAACTAGCATCACGCACGACTTTTTCAGAGAGAGGGATTTGTGATTAAAAGATAACTTATTGTAAACAGTGATTGTTTTGCTCTCTATCTTATAATTTTTCCGGTACCGGAGAAATTTTAACGACGAAGCTCACTTAGAGAGAGAGAGAGAATAAAAAATCAAGAGAGGAAAATTGGACCGGGTTTGGGTTTTAATTTAAAGAGAGAGAGATGAAACTAGATTTAATAAGAACCGTTGGATAAATATCTGACGGTTGATTGAGTAAAGTGGAGAAGGAGGGCCGTCGGATGGAGAGGAAGAGAGGGGGTCCCCCCCGGTCATGACGGGAATATATTGGTCGACGGATCCAAACATGAACGGTTTTTTAGCTTTACTGTTGCAAAGCTGGCACGTGCCACTAAATACACAGTCACAGATAAGTATTAATTAACTTTTTCCTTTTTTTGGGACATTAGTCTTTTTTATTTTTCTTATTAGTTATTACTATATTATTGATTTACAGAAAAAACCTCTGCTTTTTGACAGAGTTTCTATCTTTTTTTTTTATAATTAATTCATTTGGACATCAGAAGAAAATTACATGTTTTAGATTTTCACGGCTGTATAATATTGGATTTTAATATTTTATATGTGTAGTAGTGGAAAGAATGAAGCATTGGATAGTATCAGTTTCATTGCTCGAGAGTATGACTTTTATTCAAAATAAAATTTTAGAGATTTTTAAGTTTAATTCAATTATTTTGTTAATATCTATGATAAAACTTTTGCACAAAAAAAAAATCTATAGTAAAACAAATATAAAATTAAATTTATGATTCAATATATATCTTATTTATATAGAAAAAATGTTATAGCTAATTAGAGTAAGAACAAACTTTGCTTTTCACATAATATTTTTTTCCTATTCAAACCAGATAAGATTAATTTTAGTTTATCTAAACTAAAAATTCCTAATAAAACATACATAATGCCACCCCGATGCCAACTGTACATTTTGTGTTTTGGATTTGATAACTTAATAATAACTTTTATTTACAATTAAAAAATTCTGATTTGGTTTTGTTCAAATTTTATTTTAGTTTCCACCTTATTATATACATGAATATTTTTTTGAGAAATTTTACCAAATACAATTTTTGGTTAACTTCTTTTCAAAAATGTCATTAGCCTAAATAGTTTTGAACTACCACTTTTATTTGTTATATATATAAGTTTATTATTTATTATTTTATCATAAGATGATCCACACATTGTTACTTTTGGTTTTCTTTGATGATCAATACGTTTATTTTCAATTAATTGTCACCAAGTAAAATAAATGATTTTTGAAAATAACAAACAACCGTGATGTTTTGCAAATTACAAACAAATTAGTGGAATTCTTTTGCAATTTCACAATACTGTTTCGCAAATTTTTTTTTTTTTGGTCAATTAGTTTTAGCAAGATTAAGATTAAAGTTGGGGTAAAAAAGTTAATTGATTTTAGATGGACTTTCCGGTTAGAATAAGATCATATCAATTCAATTGATCTAAATTAAACTTTATATTGTATGACATACATAAACATCACCCTTGGGAAAAAAACATACGTAACATCACCCCTATGGCACCTTTCTACTATTCATGCATATAGTAATAACTTGTGTGTATCAACATTCAACAACAACGTTGAATTCATTTTATTCTTGGTAAGAAATCTGGTGGGTGATCTGCCAGCAAGATTGTTGAAACCGATTAATTACTATACACGGAATTTGTTTTCAAATAAATAAAAAAATGGCGAAAAAAATAAAAAGAGGTGTTGGATCTAATCAAATTGTGAATAATCCATTTAACCAAACAAGGATGTTGTTTGGTATAGTCGATGTTATTAGCCTCCAAGTTTAGTTACATATATTTCAAACAACATAAAATAACTGAAACCTACTGTACATTGTTACATCTAAATTCTGGTATGGTTAGAAAGTTCTATGACTGTGTGCACAGTATCTATACTAGTTTGGTTGTTTTGTAAATGATAAATGAAAATAAATAAATAAAAACTATATCACCAATTAGTTATATAGTTGGATGATTGAAGCGACGTAGAGAAGGCAACAATCTTTTTCTTTTACTTGTCAAAATCACACAACAATAGTATAGTTGCCATGATATTAGCGCCATTTGATATTTTTAATTAAAGAAATAACCAATACTTTATTGCTAACAACGTTGGATTATAAATGGACTAAACAGGATATTATCATCTAAAGCAAACATCTCTTTCAATGAGATCTAAAGTCAAATTCTGATTCATTCACATCCATTTAACTTTCGGCTTCGATAAGGCCAATTGTAACAGAGCCATGCGTAAGTATTTATTTAGTCATTATATTCAAAATGATCACACTTTAGAAAACTCATTTTCTTTTACTTGTCAAATTGTAATCTATTATATAGAAATGGGAATCCTGTGAAAATTTATTAATCTATCATTTTATTTTTGTAATATACAAAAAAATGAATTTTCTTATATCTACAATAGCACATGAACAATTTTTCTGGACAGCAAATTACATCTACAATAGTACATGAATTTTCATATATCTACAATTCTACAATAGTACATGAACATTATAACAGAAAAAAGGTCAATCCACTTTTTATTAAATTACTTTGAATTATATCCTATGGAATGAAACTCAACCAGTTTTGACGATTATAGGTTAGTGAAATAAATAAAAACAACAAATGTGGTTATTTTTATTTTGGGAAAATCTCAAAAAAAACCACCAAGGTGTCAACCACTTCCACTTTAAACCTCCAAATTTTTGTACTCCTAACTAAAACCCTCAATTTGACAACTTTGTTAAATCAAACCTTTAAAGTGGCTTTTG